>VZRU01007625.1:567280-609186 GCA_013398155.1 Pedionomus torquatus
GGGAGGGGGGGGACGGACGACGACAGGACGCGGGGCCGGGGCGGGCAAACACCGCCCGTGCCGCGGCGGGAGCGGAGCGGAGCGGAGGGAGGGGAGGGAGGAAAGGGGATGCCAGCGCGAAATCTGGTCAGCTTCAAACCATCTGTTGCGAGAGGCTCCGGCTGCACTTGCCTCCTTTGTTCTTCCCTTTGCCGCGGGCTTGCGCTGCCTCGGGTTTGGGCTGTCGTTGAGGGTTTTAAATTTTGTTTTTAATTTTATTTTTTTTTTTCATTTTAAAATGTTATTATTTTCTATTTCGTCCCGCCCTTTTGCTCGGCGGTGCTCGCTCGCACGCCTGAAAAGTTGGTGGCGGGGTGTGTGTCCCCGCATCCCTCCGTGCTCTCTGGGGAGCCCTCCCCGGGTCCTCCAGCGCCGGTCCCCTCTGCCCCGGGGGTGGTGCGAGCCAGAACGATCCAAATACGCCCAGAAAAACGGCCGGGCTGCGTCCCCTTCGGGTCTGTTAGGGCTGCGGCAAACTGTCACCCCTTAAGAGCAAATACTTCACCCGCTTTTCTGAATCGACTCGGAGGCGTGCAGGGCGAAAGTCGGTCCCGATGAAAAGCGTGAGCTGGGAATGGGTCCAAAGACGTAAGAATTTAGGAAGCGTTTGCGTTCCCTTGCCTTTCGCCGCAAATTCGCAAGGGTGCGGGGTAGGACGGGACGCCCGGTGCTTCACCTGCGCCGCCGCTCCGCCCGGTTGCGGGCATTTCGTGACGGGGCTCGCTCCATCTTCTGTAGCGTGATAACTCTCTGCCTCTAAAAATTAATTTACTTTTATAGCGCTCCCTTGAGATCTGTACTAATAGTGACTAGGGTGTTGGGTTTTTTTTTTTTTTTTTTTTTTTTTTTTTTTTTCTTTTTCCCCTGAGGAAAAAAAAAGAAAAGAAAAGAGGACTCATTTAAGTACTTCTGAGCGTGCTCCTAACCTTTCAGGCTTTCGAAATGTCAACTCCGGCGTTTTGGGCACCTGTCCAAACCAAACTGGTGCACCGTAATTAACAGTACGCTTCGGTAGTCTGGCCCTTTGCCTTGATAGACTCGCCTCAAGTAACTTCCAGAGTCATTTTGTATCTGGCGACCAAAAAGCGACGCAGGGAGGAATTGAACGGAGAGGTTCCGTTCCCCCTTTTCACAGGGAAGATCGTGCCCGTCGGTGACATATGCAAATGTGCTGCGCTTAATATTTATGAACCTCTTTACCCAGTTGTGGAACTGATCACCATATCAAAGGGCACCGACATTGCTTTTAACTCATGGAGTTCTGGCCCCGCAGAGGTCGGTATTTAGAAATAACTGTTTTGTGTTGTGAGTGGGGGAGAAAAAAAGCCAACCCAATTATTTGAAAATAATGAAGTGTCATTTTCCTGTGCGGAGACTGCTGGCAGAGCAATGGGGTGGACTGGTTGGGTGGCCCAGCACCTTGCACTGGACTGGAGCGGTGGTGCCTCCTCAGAGCATCCTGCTTGCCTCATTAAGGGAAGCTCCAGCTGGACCTTTAATTTGTTTCACTGTTTGGTCAGGAAGGCACTGTGATTTTATTAGAATTTAATGAGGATTAAGCTTAGCTCAGCCTTTAAAACTGTGTATCATGATATTCACCATTAGTTGGCCTTTGATTTTGCTTTTATGGCAAGCACTGATGCACGGAGCTGGACTGGGGCTGAGGAGAGGGCATTCCCAGAATCTTTAGCTTTGAAGCACGAAACTTTGTGACTGTCTTGTTTTCGGGTTTGAATCATGCAGTTTAGTTCTTCTCTGTATTTGTAGTCACTTGTTGGTTGCTCTAGCTGCTAATGAGTGTTCCCAAAGATGTGTGAATTGTTCCGAGATTTTTTTTTTTAAAAACATCTCTAATTAAAATCTAATGGCTTGAATTTAATTAGCTGTCCACTAAATGTCTTTTAGGAAGGCCATAAATTAATGTAATTTAGAATGAAATGTAAAAATTAATTAAAATTATTGCTGGCAAAGCTGTGCTATCTATGTATATGCGTGCTTAACCAGTCAAGCGAGCTTATTAGAGAGCAAGTTGTCCTTTTAATGCCTCCTGTCATTATCTGGAAGGCAAAATGTTATTACAGATTGTGCCCTCCAGCACAGGCAGAAATACCTTCTTACATGTCTCTTGCAGTTGAAAATACTTTACGCAGCTGTTTTCTTTTGGCTTCCTCATTGAAATTTTTATGAGAATAAACAGATGAAAGAAACCATTTTATATGTAATTTAGAAAATTGTTTTGGTTATTGGTTTAGTAAATGCTTATGTAGCACTCTACTTACGAGCATACAATTACTGTCTAAAGTTAAAAAAAATAAATCTATGTGCTATGAATTAACTTGCACAGCTGAAATGGGTATTGATTTACTCTTCTGATAAAACACTGAGTTATTTCACATTTACTGGGACTTTAGTACCTTTTGAATATCACCAGTAACAAAGCGGTTATTGAATCCTACTTATTACCTCGAGTAGGAGAATTGCACCTTACATTTGAACATTTCCAACATGACGGTTGTCAGAGGACTAAATGAATTTTGGCCATCTGCTTTTTCAGATGCATCCCTTGAAAGAATGTGCTTCTGAATGGGAACAAGAAGTCCGGGAACTTGGACCAAGCGCCTGGGCTTCTGCATCCCGCCTGTGCCGAGACAGGAGCACAGCATGGGTGTCTGGTTCTGGCTCTGCCAAGTTCTCTTGCGTCTTAGGGTCATGAGCAAAACAACCCAAAGGCAGCATCTTCAGGGAAAAGAAAGCACTATTAGTTCCACCAGAAAAATTGAGCAATAGCGTTCTACCAGGAAAAAAAAAAATTAAAAGAAGGTCTTTGTGCAACTACTACCTTGCATTTCCTCCGCCCTCACAGCTGTACCTGTGAGCCTGTGGTGGACTGGTTCAGAGAAGTCCAGCAGAGAGGACTGCAGGACTGTAGAGGAATGTCAGTTTTGCCAACGTTAATTTTAACTTTTACATATCACCATGAATTATATTCACTTATGCCTTTCCTGTCTGGCCCCAGCTTTTTTTGTCGGTTTCTGCCTAAATTGGCTTGTTAGAGAGCAGAAGCCCAACAGAGGGTGGGAGGGAAGTGGTAAGAGCCTTCAGCTGAGGGTTGGTGGGACGAGGGTGATGCCTTTCTTGGGCCTAAAATGTAACTTTCTAGTGCAGCTAATACCTACCTTCTGTGGAAAGATGTCTCAGAGTGCTGTCTTAATATGAAGCATTTGTCACTGTATCATTTCTCTGTGGCACCTTTAAGCTGTTTATCTTACTTTTTGTAGGGTTAGTTGGCTAAGGTGTGAAATATTTTTTATTGTACTAGATTTAGGCTTGTGAAGAGTAAGCCACAACCAGCTGCCTGGGGCTGGTGAGGGGTGCTCTTCAGTGCGTGCTTTTCCATTGGTTTTAGCTGTTGCATTGTTTTCCCTTCTGAGAAAGCTTCTGCTCATTGAGCTCTGTAACAATAACTCATTGTAAACAAAGATATGGAAGCATTTGTCAGATTATGTTAAAAAAATGGCTACAGCCATTTCCAAGTTTGTCACCAGCGTCTGATAACAGCATGATATAAAGCATTTCGGTAGGACTCATCCAGTGATGAGGTCTGTGGCAGAAGAGTAACTCATGAAAATAAATGAAGAAGTCTCAACTTATGAATCCTAACCGTGGTTTTTGTGCAGCTGTGCAGTCATCCTGAAGTTTAGAAAGTCTTTCCTGAAAAATTCTCTATTATTGAAAATAGTTTCACAGAGCAATTAAAGTCAATCCTCTCTTGAAGTCCCAGGCAAGCAGAATAATTTAGAATTTTTAAAAGAAAGAGTTGTTGAGCTTATACTTTTTTTTTTTTCCCAGAGAAATCAGCAGAGGAGACTATAATGACTAATTAGAGACCAACATTTTGCTCTGCTGTTGATGTTTTTAGAGGGAGAACTGGAGAAATAGGAAGAAAGATTCACTTTTTAATTTTATGTAGGAGCTTCATATTGTTCTGTTGCTGTATGTAGGCTGCTACTAACTGCAGTATATGGACCAACTGCTTACTGGAGGAGGTGGTGTGTAGATCAGTTACTAATTTTTTTCCCCCCATTTGTTATATTGGATATTGTATAAAAGTTATTGGAAAACTTTCCTGTTTCATAGGTGTTTCAGGTCTGCATTGGATAGCTATTGAGGCAGTGTCACACAATATGTGCCGCTGTTCTGTATTTGAGGAGCCAACAGGGTCTGGTGAACCTGTGGCTTTGCTAAAAGCCGGTAATTCTTCTCTGAAGTCCCCAGTGATGGGCGGGCAGCGATGGTGGAGGGGTCAGGAGAAGATCCTCAAGAGAGGATCTTGTGGTGGCTGGCGCTCGGAGTCTGGGGAGTCTGTGTGCATTGTGATTCATCTCTGGCTGGGTTCAGTACCGAGAAAAATGAGCTAGTGGAATGACTAGCTGCAGCACGTTGGGGTATTTGTCATTTATTTGGGCTAGAATGTGAAGTTTTATGGTTGCCAGTCTAGACTGCTAAAGTGGCCATGGTGCTGCAGTGCAGTTCCTCACAGGGACGGCGAGCTCAACCGAACTCAAGGGGCTCTGTTCCTGGGATGGCTGTGTGCTATTGTCAGCATGCTCGTCTTCTTAAAAATAAAAGCTTTGGCAGGATGTCAGTCTGTTCTGCCGGAGAAAGATGGCCCTGGTTGGTGCCGGGGTGATTAAACTGCAGCAGCAAGGAAGGCAGGCTGTTTGCTTCAAGAACTCCTGTGGTGGTCCACCTTTTGCTAATGGGAACCCTGTGCTCCTTAGCCAGCTGGGAAGCAAAGGAGCTTGTGTTTAGAAAATAATCTTTTTTTTTTTTTTTTTTTTCCATGGAGTGATTGGCAATATTTGGCCTGGTTGTGAATAACACTCTTGCTTTTAAAAACAAAAAAGAAACAGAATTCCAAACACAGGAGTCTCTTTTAGAAACACTCTCTTCTCTCTCCTTTAGAAAGGCTTTTAATACTTGAGATGCTGAGAAGAGTTTTTGGCCTCACAGTGTGTTTTCTGTACTCTTTAACTGAATATTTTTGATATGGTTAGCACAGTTGTCTGACAGGATTTTCTCTTGCCTGAAGAATCTCTCTGAAAGGAATTTTTTTTTCTATGCTTTATATCATGAGGTATATAAGAGTGGGAAAAATTACAAATTCTTTGAAGTACTGTTTTGTTTTGTAAGCAGCATTATGCTGCTAATTGTGCTGTTAGTACACGGCGGTGTGTCTTTATGCCACTCCTTGCTCTTCAGAGTAGCTGTTTCCCTTCTTGGTGTGTTTCTGTCAATTATTGAGGTGCATTTTTCCTTCCTCTCTTTAGGTCCTTGATACATCTCATCCTTAATGAGTATGCTTTTAAGGCTAAGATTGTTGCTCCTGTTTTACCCACACGCAATGTAATAGGAAGGGTGTCAGAGGGTAGTTAATTTTGTAGCACATGACCTGTATGATGACAGTGGAAGTCTCTGCTGTTGCTGGTGTTGAGTGTTTCTTGTAGGGGCATTCTCCTGTTTAGGAGATGAGAATCACCTGAAAACAACTTTTTATAAGCTTCACTAACTTCCTTTTCAAGAAGTCTTTCTCAAGTTACTTATGGGCTCAGGTGGAGCCACTGCTTGCCTCATTTTTCTTTTCTGTAAACAAGTGAGCACAGGCGCCAACAGTTTAAAGAGGAATTGTTGGCCTTTTTTTCTTTCATCTGCTTGTTGAAATGGCTGCAGAATTTTAGTTTTCTAGGGTTTTTCTTTTATTGTGTGCTGGGGGATGGATACCTGGAAACACCACATGGTGATGTGCAAGCTCTTCTGGGAGTTTTGAGTCATCTTTAGGAAACACATGTTTGTGTACTGAGATTGGAAAAGGTTGTGTTCATGGGCAAGTGCAGTCTGAGCTGATAATTCAGTCAGTGGCAGTAAATGGGTGGTGCTGCTGGAGGGGTGGGAAGTGAAGAGAGACACCAGAGATATTAAAGGCCTGAGTTTATTGCTAAATCTTGGAACACACAAAATGTTTTTCTCTTCTGGATTTGCTCTTTTTTTTTTTTTTTTATTCCCCTCTGTTTTTTTCTTCCTTCCCATTCCTCTTTACTACTTACGCTTTTTTTTCGTTTGTTTGTCTTTCCTTCTTGCTCCATGTTGTAAGTATTCATGCTACATGCCATCAATGAGTATTACAATATTCTTCATAAGCTTTCTGCCCTAAGACTTCGTACTGGGTTGGATGAACAAGGTTTTTTTAACTGAGTTTTTTTTTTATTATTATTTGGACTCTCAGTGGGTTGCCTCCTCTTTCTCTATAGCTTCAACCTAACTTGTTTACTAAATATAACTGTGTCTTGATGTTCTTTTACTGCTGATTTCTGGACTATTCTCCTGACTTTTTAGTGCCTGTACTGTTCTACTTTGCGTGACAGGGGTGTTCATTGGGAAGGACAATTTTTTATTTTTTTTTTCAGCAAGTGTTGCAGAATCCAGTTTCTTTTTTTGGTGAAGGTCGTGAAGGTCTACACTGCCTCTCTGCCCCATCTAATGAGATTTGTGTGCTGTTGCAGCTATTAGGCAAGATAATTTTGAGAGCAAATCTGTCTTATTGTAGTTGGAGGCTTACTTCTTGTATTTAAATATGTTTTGCTTACCTTTCTGGAGCTGCTTATGCATGCGAGTGACTCTTACGCATAATAAAAGTACAATGAAAGAAGCAAGCAATGGACTCAACATAGTCATGCTCTATAAACAGTTATGATATATTTTGGAGAGGTACAACTACCCTGGATTTCAGACATGGTATTAAATTAAATTATTCACCGTTGTCTCCAGCCTGATTCTATCTTGTTTCGCTGAAACTCAGCTTGTAGCTGTGAATGCAGTGTTCCAGCCTGGAGTTGGTTCCCACTTCTCCGGCCAGTTTCTTTGAGTTTAAAAAAAAAACAACAAAAAAACAAAGACAAAGGGTGGGAGAGGGGGGCTGAAAGCAAACTGTTTTATGTTTGAATGTATTTTGGACTTGTGTAAACAGTTTTAATGCATCAAGCTAAATTGGCAGGCTTTCGTAATCCTCTGGGAAAATTGGGAGTTTGAAACCCAGTGGATAAATTAAAGTCACAAATGCTTCTAAGCCCCAGTTTTGGCTTTCTGAAGGGATGCTGTAAATTAGTTAGGCCTAGAATTGCGGTTTAGTTAAAGTAAATGAAAATGCTTTTTCACGAGAACTTCATAATTTTAAAGACAAAAGAGTTGGATTTCTTTATTCTGAGTTGAGGACATAAAAGCAAGAAAGTGGGTACTAACAAGAGAAATTTATATTTGCTGTCCAAACACAAGAGGTAATGATTTCACCACTTCTTACGGTTTTTAATGAAATAATGATATAAGGGCAACAGAAATTGTTTTAAAATGTGGAAGTTCAGTCAGCTGCTGAGGTAGGCAAGCGCTCAGAAATGTAACTGAATTAACATTCCCGCATATGCGTAAAATGAGTGGCAGAACTATTAGATTGTTTTTGTTCTCAAAAGAGGAGAAAAAAAAAAGTACTGTACAGTAAGCTGTAAGCAGTGTCTCTCTTACATCCTGATGAGCTTTGTGCCCATCGCTGTACAAATCAACAGCAGTAGGGTGGGCTGCAGTTTGTTTCCTTCCCTCTTATTCAAGGGTCATAAGGAGCCAGTGCTGTTTTCTTAAGAGGTTTCCTGTTGTGTGCATTATATGGATCTTTACTTAGGCCACTGGATTTCATTGGCAAGTTCTTCTTAAAAGTGGCAGAATAAAGTCAAAGACTTCCTCTTGCAGGTTCAGTTTTTGAGGTTGGACATTGCCTCTTAACACCATGTTTTTTGGACTGTTACTATACATCTTGCATCACCTCTGGCTTTTATAACTCAGACGAATTTTGGAGTGGCTTGGAATTGTAGGCTTAGTCCTTTAGGTGGGACACATTTGACCTAATTCCTTTCCAGGACCAGTAGAATTGGAAACCTGAGCATCTGGACTGGAAGAAAAAGTGTTGCTGCTGGAGAAGTGTCAGAAAAATCTCTGGTTTGATGTAGCTGTGCAGTCATGCAATGAGTTGGAGCGGTTCTGAGATGACTACGCATGTATGTCTGGGCTTCTCTGGGGGTAGAAAGGTCCACTTGAGGTGTGTTAACATGCTTTACAGTTGTTACGGTTTGGGGTTTTTTTGGGTACAATTTGATTGAATGGCATTTCAGGAGAGCATTCCTAAAAACATGCTGCTCTGTTTTCAGAGAGAGGTGTAGAAAGGAGAAACCTTTAGCGGTAGGAACCATAAATTAAACTCTTTTAGCTGCAAGGATTGGAGACATGGCAGTTCTCACATCTGCACAGTATCACTTAGCTTTTTTAAACAAGAGCTCTAACAAGGAGAAAATTACAACTTTGTTTAGTTATGCAATTCTGCATTGAACTGCTATAGCCTCCTCTCCTGATGTGTACTGTGCAAATGCCATCAGAGAGATCTAGCAGGAAATCGGTGGTTTGTGTGGCTGTAATACTTGCTTTCTGGTCTTGGACTTGTCCGTTAAAGTCATGAGGCAAGTGGGACAACAATAACAAACAATCTAACCATAAAAGAGTTCCTGATTGACAGGTTTGCAACAGCTGTGATAATCACTGATTTGAGTTTCCCCTTGGTTTTAGACTCACCTGGATTGGGATGAGAGAGGTTTTTTGCATGTTTGTTTTCAAAACACTTAACGTGTAGGATGGCACTTTCCTGTGAAAATGAACTGACTGGTTGGCACTGCTGTTCTCCAGCTCTGGATTTTGTGTTCTGTTACCACGGTATTTTTTGAAAGGTGCTTAAAGGATTGAAGGATTGTTTAGGATGGATAAGGCAACAGTTCTTAGTCTGAATCCTTGTTAGAGGAATGCAGGTACATAATTAATGTGAGTATGTAAGTTGCTTTTGGAGATAGATATGGGTAAATGATTAGGAGCTTGATTTCTTTGAGCTTATTCTTTATGCTAAAGAATTGGAGTAACAAGGCCATTTATTAGCCAGTGCAGATTTTATGGTGATATTCCTGATGTAAATGTGATTTTTTTTTCTTTTTCTAAATATTATATTTTGAATTAAAAGTGTGTTAGTCAAGAGAGATGCTGTTTCTCTCCGTTCACACTTTCATTTTAAATAATTTGAACTTCTTTTTAATTGGCTTGATCTGCAGAAACTTCTGTAGCTTTGGCAAGTATTTAGCATGAAGCCAAAACATGCTTGAAATCTTGTTCTGAGTCTGGTATGTGCCTTTGTTTTCCAGAAAAGGCGTCCTGGAGGGTATATGCGTTTTCTGCAGCATCTTCTCCTGGGTTGTTTTCCTTCTAGATATTTATAAGCATTGATGACATCCCCTCCTAGTCTTTTCTTCTTTAGGCTAAACAGACCCGGGTCTTTCAGCCTTTCCTCGTAAAAGAGATTCTTTGATCGTCTTTGTAGCCCTCTGCTGGAATCTCTCCAGTAGTTCTTTGTTTTTCTTGAACTGAGGAGCTCAGAACTGGACACAGTACCCCAGATGTGGCCTCACCAAGGAAGAGTAGAGGGGGAGGATGACCACCCTTGACTGCTGGCCATGCTCTTTTTAATGATAATAACCATTGGCCTTCTCTGCCACAAGCACACATTACTGCCTTGTGGTCATCTTGTCCACCAGGACTCCCAGGTCCTTCTCTGCAGAGCTGTTCTCCAGCAGGTCAACCCCTAACCTGTACTGGTGCAGGGGGTTATTCCTCCCTAGGAGCAGAACTCTACTCTTGCACTTGTTGAACTTTATTATGTTCTTCTCTGCCCAACTGTAGCCTGTCCAGGTCTTGCTGAATGGCAACACAACTTTCTGGTGTGTCAGCCACTCCTCCCAGTTTTGTATCGCTAGCAAACTTGCTGGAGATACATTCTGTCCCCTCGTCCAGGTCACTGATGAATATGTTATGATTATGTTGGACAAGACTGGACCCAGTACTGATCCCTGGGGAACGCTACTACCTACAGGCCTCCAACTAGACTCTTCAAATGGTCAGGTGTGTTTCCGTATCCATTACTGCTTCAATGCCAGCAAGTGCACCGGAGGTCCCCTTGTCGGTTCTGGAGGTGAGCGTGCTCATCAAGTGTACGGTTACAGCCGTGTGACTGGGATTCAGTTGTAAGCCAAGGACTGTCAGTGATGTGCCTTCTCCAGGTGCTACCAGACCACAGAGGAATGCAGACAGAGACATAAATCATCTCGGATGTCTTGGATGTGTGTGCAAGCGAGTTGGGAGCTGTTGTATGAGCTGATGAGAACAGGAGTGCTGTTCTCATCCTGTGGTGGGTTTGGGAAGAAGTGATTGCTGACCCCTAAGTGCAGTAGGTTCTCAGGTGGTGCATGTCCAAAATCTACCCAGCACATTAGTCAGTAACTGTATTACAAACTGATATGTGTTTTTATGATTCAATTTGAAAACTTTCAAAGTGTAGAGAATACAATTAATTTCTGTGGAGATTAGTATCTGGCCTCAAGGTTTTCCATGCTAGTTGGTTTAGATGCAAAGAAAATAGATCCAGGTTTGCAATCTGCAAATTTATGAATTCTGTTGTTTAGAACAACTGCAACCAAGAACTGAAAAACAATCCAACTTTATTCATATGTGGAAAAATTTATACTAGATGTTTTTGTTTAATGACAAATTTAATTCTAAAGTAGACTTCCATTTTTTTTTATTTTTAGATGCTAAACCTGTAGATGTTAATAGCTGTTATTTAAATTCTGTTGTGGATGCAAGCTTTTGTTTAAAGCTGCATTGTATAGAAAGTACCTATTTATAGTTGCTACTGGTGAAAATATACCAAATCAATTGCTTAAAGACTTTGGTGTAGTAAGTCTTACTGATTATATATGTGCTAACATTGGAGAGAGAAATAGGAAAGATACTGATGCAGGTTAAGGGAAATAAATATTCTAAGTAATCTGTGTCGATTACTTCTTTAGAACTGTTAGATACATGCAATGTATGGCATGGGAGGGAAAAACCCCCCTTCTCCTGGTCTTTTGAGTGTGACAATTTAATACATTTAGAATGCATATTTGCAAGAATCCTACCTGTAACTGGGAGTAGCCCTTGTTAGGCTGTTGCATGCCCTTTTTGGCTTGTAGGCCAAACCACTTCTTCATAGTGGGTCTTGCAATTATTTGGAGTGTGTTTTGGACAATATTTTTTGGAGATAATTTGAGGTGTGATTCCACTTTTCACTCCATTGCTGTTTAAATAGGATTCTGTGCTTTGTTACATCAGTTAGACATCCTACTAGAAGTTCTATTAAGAAAATATTTACAAAGTAAATCCTATGCCTACTTGGGGATAAAACCCCCTTGGGGTTCTTTCTTTGTGCTAAGTTCGGCAGTATTTTCCATGGTATCAATACACTTGTTTCTTACCTGATTTCGTACACCCTTTCACAGCAAAACTGCTGGCCCTTTCCTAAAGGGGGAGTTCAGAGCTCTGGTCCGAGCAACTGTATTGCTTTATGCTTTTGTGGAAACCTGAATTCCAGCCCCGAGGGAGGCAGGGCAGAGGCTGGCTCCAATTCGTAGAGGATGCTGTAGTCCTTCTGCAGTGGAACCCATGAAAGACACCTGTGAACTTTGTGGATGTGCTGAGGATGCTGGCATGAAAAATGGGAGGTACGTGCAGGGTCTGTTCTGTGTTAGCGCATTGCCAAGGTAACTTTGGTGAGAAGGTATTCAAGCATCAGATTTCCAGTTGTTAATGGTCTCTGTGTACTGCAGAATGGGTTCTTTTGGCTTAAGTATCCTGGTGTGCGTTAGAAAACGCAGAAAATATGGTTTGCTTGGAGGAAACTTGTGTTGCTTTTTCATTAGGATGATTTGTCACAGAGTTGTACGATATTGGGTGGGACTTAATCTGGCATCCTATTTTCTCAACTGGGATGAGACACATGGGGTGTTTTATAACAAGTCAACTGAATTTTTTTTTTTTTAACCATTTTTTTGATCATTCATTTTATATGTGTGTGCTGGGCTTGTGGTTCTGCTACAAAAAAATCTTTGTATTTATATGTTGCGCTCTGCTCTTAGAGGGGCTGGGAGATAATTGAATTTGAATTTTAATAGTCAAACTTTGGAACAGTCATCCATCTCAACCATGAAGAGTGTGAGCTGTTTACTACTGTGTTAAGGTATTTCAAAACGCATGCCTGTAAAGCTTGCCAGCTGTGCAAGAACCAAATGGTGTCTCTTTCTCCGTACCTGTGCAAAGCCTTTCAGCTGAATAGGTGACCAATTCCTGAGTATTGCTGGTGCTGTGGGGAGCTTCTGTGGAAGGGAGGTTCTGGCTGCTGGACGGGCACTGCTGTTACCTGTGTATTCCCAACCCAGGGTGCTCGCCTGGGACCAGCCAGTTGTCTTGTGGGAAGGAAGAAGCTGTTCAATGCAAGGGAGCATCTCTAAACCAAGTGCAGCTTCTCTCCACATGGGGATCTCTCACTTGAGATTTTTTTTCCTATTGGTTTAACAGGGGGTTGGACCTTTGATGCCACTGGATTCAGTCCACTTTCTCTCATTTATTTGTCAGGTCAAAGAGTTTTAATGTCTGTCCTTTAAATCAGATATGTATAGGTTGTAAACTATGCATTTGAAATTCTGGCTATGCTGAAGTCAATAATAATTAAAAAGAAAATCCTGCCGGTGTTGGCAGAGCAGACATTATAACCTTTGTTTCCCTTCCCTGAAGGAAGCTCTATTCCTGTTCTTGTCCTACACCAGCTCTCTGGGTGCAGGTATTCCCTGTTGGCCCCTGCACCAACAGAGCTGGACTCTGGTCTCTTCCCTGAAACTTTGCAAATTCAAGATGAGGGCTGGGGAACGGTAAAGAGAAGTGTGATCTCTGCGCAGTTGAGATGCCAACCCCAGGTGGGACTTGACTTATTTGATCATTTCTCCCCTCCACTCACCAGCATATCAAAATACAGTGATTTGAAACCTTTAGAAATATGAAAGTGAGAGCTACTATTTGTGTGCTCTCTGCACATCAGCTCAGTTATGGCTTAGCTAAGTAATACAGGTGTATGTGTAGGTTCTTGCCAATGTGTCTTTAATTAGCTGTCTTTACATAATAATTATTTGCAATAGGAACTTCAATTTTCTGTTCCTATAGCTGTACCAACTTTAGCACTTGGCCCCCATTTTTGTTAATTAATGGCAGTTTTTTGCTGTTTACTTTTTATAGACCTCAAAGGGATGTTTTTTCCTCAGCTATAGATAATATGACAAAGGAAATTGTGGGAAAGCAAGAGGAAATCGACAATAAAGCATCGGTAGAATGTTTGCAGCATATGGCGTGGATTGTATTTATCAGTATGTATATGTTTGTGCTTGATCTGCCTTTCAGCCTTTTAGGTGAAGCTAATTTAAACAGATCAAATTTGAGTAGTCCTTATTTTTGTTTCCAGAACTAATTGGGAAGCTTCCATACTTTGGTGTGTGCACGTATATTCCTGCTGTTTAATTTAAAGGGATTGTAGTCTGACCTTTTAAATTTGTGATTGAACATTTCAAATAATGGTTACATTTTATGTTTTCAGCAGCATCTACAACAGGTTTTCTCATCTTCTGCAAAAACTGCATAACATCATTATATAGTGTTCCTATAATCTTATTGAAGTATACATGCATTCTTCAGTTGAAGTATTCCTGGTGGATTATGTTGCCCAATTTTTGTGTGCTTTTTAAATGTATGATTAATAGATCTTCTTTTTGTTATTACTGGTTCTTATTTATCTTATGCATTGTAGTATGTATTTTGTCTTTGCAAAACTTTAAGCTAACGTTTGAAGGTAACTTTTTTCCGCTTTACCATATTGCTGTTTGCAATTCTTTTGCATGCAATGTGCAGATTAAAACTCAAATACCTTCAAATTCAAACTCATCAGCAGGTAGAAGAACATAGAAATTGTTATTAGAAAGAAGCGACTTGCCTAGGATGAACAAAAAGCTACATTTTGGCAAACAACTCTTCTGTGCTATCATATGATCTTTGTGTATGTATTTTTAGAAGAAAAGTGGGTAGAGTTGATGTCCTCAGAGAGTTGCCTGTTCGCTCTTAACTCTTCTTCATCAGCTTAATTACCCTGAGACTTTATGGGCCCTTCAGTTGCCATACTGGCTGAACAGCCTTGGGAACTGGCTTCTGCTTTTGATTGGCGTTGTTCTCTATTATGGAACAAGGGTGTAGAAATAACTATTTCACAGTGGTTTTCATCCTATGTTTTCATCAGCTTTGATGTTGTTCAGTCTGGAAAAGAGAAGGCTCCGGAGAGACCTTATAGCAGCCTTCCAGTATCTAAAGGGAGCCTACAACAGAGATGGGGAGGGACTCTTTGTCAGGGAGTGAAGCCACAGGATGAGAGGTAATGGTTTGAAACTGAAAGAGGAGAGATTTAGATTAGATCTTAGGAAGAAAGTCTTTATTGTGGTGATGGTGAGGCACTGGAACAGGTTACCCAGAGAAGTTGTGGACGCCCTATCCCTGAAGGTGTTTAAGACTAGTCTGGATGCGGCTTTGAGCAACCTGCTCATGGCAGAGGGTTTGGAACTTGATGATCTTTAAGGTCCCTTCCAACTCTAACCATTCCATTTGTGTATGTTAATTTACCCTCTTCTGTGTACTACATAGTACATGTTGTATCTAATGTTTTCCTCTTAAGACCTTGAGAAATAGCTCTGGGAAGCAGATCTGGGAACCTGCTGGGGTAACCCATATGGGGAAAAACCCTCCAGGTGGTGTTCGAGATGAAAACCATCCCAGTGGCTGTTTAACCCTGCTCTGTGTGTGGTCCTGAGCTGTGTCTAGGGGAGCTGGAGGTGGGTCCTGCGACAGCAGGCTTTTGTTTGCATGAGAGAGGGGTAATATTAATCATTGGATGTTAGGTGCAGCTTTGGCCTGCATTTGTGAGCAAGGAGCTTTGTAGTAGGGAAAGGAAAGGCCACTGGAAGAAAGGCCTCTAGTGGGAGGCTGTGGGAGCCACCCTTAGCTGCTCTCTGGGCAGTGCCACTGGGATGCTGAGAAGCCACAGGTGGCTGGAGTGGGGCTCTGCAGAACAACTCCTGTTTTTTCCTGTTGTGTTAGGCTGCCATAACCTGTGTGCCTCACCAGAAATGTCTAGATTTTCCAGCACTGTAGAATTTTGTAAAACTTCTCCTTTCCTACCCCAACGCAGTGTCTGTATAGATGTTTTGCTACGTGGTGAGGTTTTTTTTGGGAAAAAAAAAAACAACCCACACCCAAATTTTTGTTCCTTGGGGAATATAATTTTTTATTTTTCACTGACTGCCATTTAACTTAAGTTTTTGCTGAAAAATTCTTCAGGGTGGGTCCTGAGTCTTGACTATTCTTGATGTTAGCTACAAGTGTCCACTCTTATGGTTGAAGAGGAGATGGGAGAAGATGGTGATCATTGTGCCAACATACTTGACAGCAGAGAAGGATGTTGCTGCAGTATTCCTTTGCAGCGCTGCTGTGCTAGTAGAATGAAGGGAACTCAAGGTGACACACACTTTGTTTCCTTTTATACATTAAAAATAAATTAATTATGAAATGAGGAGGCCTGTGGTTTCATTAGCCCCAGCTGGTGGCTGCACTCTTGTAGCAGCCCTGTCTTGGGTTCCCCTGTCCTTGTGGTGGGGATGGAATAAGTGAAATAAAGTAATCTCTTCAATCCTGGGACAGTTGCTTCATGCAGGCAGTGAATGATTTGCTCTGCAAAACTTTGTGTACCATCAGATTTTTACAAACGATGTGCCCCGCCATGTTTTCCTACTGTGTTGGTTATCGTGGGTTATTTTATGTCATGTCGCTCTTCTAACCTGTGTCCTCCTTGGAAGCTGTCCTGGTTTGAGGTAAAACGAACCAAACGAACCAACCAATAACGCTGACTTTGGCTTCAGCGTTACAGAAGCAAATTCCTGTCTCCTGGAAGCAGTTGTTAGAACTGGTTTTAGGAATCTAACTTTTGTTCTACGTTAACTGTTAATATTCTCATAAAGGAGAACTGAATCATGTTGGTGCTCTGAGAGCTTGATGTGCTGCTGGGCCGTTTCCAGTGAGCTTAGAGCGGGAGGGTGCTGTTGCTGCTGCACTGCACTGGCTGTTGAGCCCAATGAGGATCTTCCTTCAGTCCTCCTCTAATGAGAACCATTCTTCTTATTTAATAAGATGTCTGCCATATGGCTTTCTTCTTTCTCCTCTTCCCTTTTAATTTTGCTTGTGCATTTATGTAGTAAAAGCATCAGGAAGACCATTTTCTATACTATTATAACACTGCAAGTAGGTAAGTTTCTAGTCAGTTTTAGGAACAGCTTACTCACAGTTTAGTGAATTAAGTAAATGTTGGTGTTTGTAAACTACACTCCCAGAGTTCCTGGAAGGTCTTACATTTGTGGTGTTACTTTGATGTTTAGATTTCCCCCCTGCCTTCTCCCCACACTTGGTTTTGCAAAATAGAACAATGCTTTTTTAACATATGACATATAATCTTATTGTGAAAGAATTTGCAGCGGAGAAGTGTTTTTTATACTATTAAGTATGTTACACTTCTTTGTTAATCATTATGGTTTGATTATTTTGTTTGACGTAACTCATTTTTCCAAGGACATTTATTGCAGCAATTACACACGTACAACAGGAAGCCTAGAAGGAAGTGCAGCATCAGATCACTGAAGATTCTCTGCTGCTTTTACAGCTGATTTTTATGTTTTGTGGTGTTCAAGTTAATGATTTCTTGCTGTGTGTGTTCTGTTTCACATGCACAGTGTATATTGTGTCTGCTTTATCACCGAGAATATTTTTTTTTTTTAGCACAAATGTGTCAACATAATTTGTAGGAAACTGATCTTTGGTTTGTCATTGAACACACAGTTGTACTTAATTGCTTTGAAGTGCTGCTGCTTTTGTTGATCTGCAAAGTGACCTGTAATAACCATACAGAATAGTTATAATTATTAAGATGTTGTGCAGCTCTTCTGCCACATACTGTGGTCTTATTATTGACATATATCATCTTCTGCAGTAATTTTGCATTCCTCTTTCTTCTGCCTTTTGAGTAAGCCTTAGAGAGGAGCTGCATATTGAGCATTCAGCAACTTTCTGCCTACCAGAAAAAGCACAGTTTTAGTTTTCTGGCAGTCTTTATGGTCTTTCAGTAGGTCATTGTTCCTCTTTGCATGAAAATGCTACTGAAAGTATCAGTGAGGGTAAACCAGATGGACTCAAGTTCTGGCTTCTTGGACCACAGACGATGTGCTGTTGCCACCTTTGGGACTATGCTTTGTTCCCTGTATGTAAGCTCATCTGTGCTGTACTATATGATGCTGGATCCAGCCTGGAGCTGTTCTCCAAAACTCATGGCTCAGTCTGTGCAGTGCATGGGCCAGCGTTGGAAGACCACAGAGGATTGGCGAGAGGCTACTTGGGCAGCAGGGGACAAGGGGCTGCCTGGTGCTGTTGAAGGAGAGGGCTCTTGAGTGTGATTCTTGTGCCTTGGGAAACAAAAGATAATTTTTTGTTTCACTAGTCAGGTCTTATAAACCCTCTTCAGGCCAAGGCTGAATAATGGCTGTGTTTGAGGGCAGAGGGGCGAGGAAGACAAAAGCTAAGTGCTTGAAGCCCGAACAATCTCATCTACAAAATGTTTAGGATTAGCTATGTGCCTATCAACGTGGGTACATTTCTGTAGAAAATGCACTAATTGGATTGCTGTTAGTGGCTGTACAGCAGGTTACCAGGAGAATAAATTTGTTATCTCTGGAGCACACAAGATGTGGGTCTTAGAAGTGAGTGGGCAGGTGGTGGTCTGAAACCTTTGTTTGGGAAGTCTAGCTCTTTTGAAGAGCTCTTGAGTGTGGGGAAAGAAGCGAGAAGATGGTACTGAGCTGTCACCACAAGTGGTGTGGCCAGCCTATGGTTCGGTCCCCCTTTGCAAAGACCCATCTTTCTCCCTTGTGGATCTTCTGGCATGGTGAAGTTGGTTCGCTTCTCGCCCAAAGGGGAATGTACCTCCTTGAGGCAAGGCTGTGGGGCTGATGCTGCATGGGAGGAAAACTTGGTATTGTGATAGAGCAGTTGACGAGCCAGTTGAGTGCTGTTGAACATCATTGTTCCTCTCTCCAAAACCGAGCAGCTTTCTTCTCCCTCTCTTCCTTCTTCTCCACTACTTCCCTTCCTCCTCCTCAAAAAAAGGTGTGGGAAAAAAGACCAGAGGCTCCCATCTTGGGAATGATTTTTTTTTTCCAAAACCTTCTGAAAAAGATAGATGTGTAGTATTAAGCCATGCCATCATGTAATCTCAGAAACCATATGTAATTTTGAACCAAACAAACCCCAACCTTGAATGCAGCTAATGATATAATTATCTCACTTGGATATCATTATTTGTCTAGCTGTCCTTGTTAAGGCAGTTATTCATATGTTCCAGGTGAGAAAATGTATTTTAATTTGGTTTTACTGTTGCTGTGTGCTAAAAGAAAAAAGAAGCCAACATAATTCTGTTTCTTAGTGTGCATCTGTTTTATGGAAGTAGCTTCAAATTAATGTATAAATAACTTAATGTTTCGTTTACAAGATGGGGTTGCAAACTTCATATTCTAAAGCTGGTATGTTGTGGAACAGCTAATCATAAGAAAGGCAAATAAGTATCATATTACAGACCTTTTCTACGTTAAAAATAGGGCCATCTGTGCCTTGAATAATTCCAGATGGAAGTCTGCTGAAGAAATTCTGTAATTCCGAGGAAATTAAATCCAAAACAACGAATATTTATAATTCATTGTTTTGGATTTAATTTCTTCAGAATTATTTATTTATTATAAACAGGCCAATCCATAGGTATATTATGTGCAGAAAAAAATAAAGCAATGTGTTTGGTTGTCTAGGTGCATAAATCTAAACTTTTCAGCTATTTAGACTTGGTTATCAGAGATGTGCCAGGTTTAGATTAGTTGTATAGACCTTTGTATATATTGTCATTTTATAGTCCCGAAGTGATCACGTGTTACAGCATGATTATTTTTTTAATGTGCATTTTTAAGAATCATATTCAAAAGCTTATCAAGAGCATTCCCAGAGTGAATGTGAAACCTTTCAAATAGAAAGGTAAATATTTGAGAAAGTTACAAACCTCTGAAAGCAATATTATAATGGTAGTCATTTTGTAACCTTGGCTCTGGCTGTCAGCACTAGTGCACTCTGCAACTGATTTTAAAAGAAACGTACCCTGAGAGGTTATTGTCTTTAATGATTTCATTTTTTTAAAAAAAGAGTACTTTGTGTTTACCAGGTTTTGTTACAAAACGAGCCTTAGAAATAGGCATAAGCTTGGTTCGTGTTGTCAAAGGCAGTAGTTAAATATCACCTCTCACTAATTGCAGTTGTACTTTCCTGGTAAGGTGAGAAAATGCAATTTTAGGTTATAGTTAATGAAGTCTTAATTGTTCCTGTGCCTGAGGTTGCTTGGGACTCCCTTACTTCAGAAGTGGTTTGTAGTAATCCTCCAGTGCTCTTACCCTTCTGCCCTGGGCAGCTTGATCAATCTCAGTCCCCACAGGGAATGCCCAAATAATATTTTATGTCCTTGTTAGTGCTCATTTGCCAATTCATTATGATAAGGCATTAGAATATCCCAAGGTAATTCAGGATGATCATTGCAGTTCTCGCTATACATGTCTCTTTGTCTTTTCCTTGGGTTTTTTATTTGCTACATCCTTGCACAGTTTTAGCAATATTTTATAAGTCAGCATCACAGGAAATAATAACTGTACCCACGTCAATGGCTTCATTATTTTTAATTTCATTCAGAGCATCACATGGGGTCCATGCCTGACCTATTAATAAAGCAGATGATGGGCTTTGCATCAAAAGTGCCTGTTCTAAGTTGCTTTTTCATCTTTATCCTTCCTTGTTTTATTTCTACTGCCACAGTCAAATCTCCGGTGTTTAAAAAAGGCAATGTACTGTATTTATTTCATGGCAGAAGAAAGTATAGGATTCGGTCTTGGCCGTGACAATTACAAAGTCAGACTATCTGGAAAACTCATTTTCATGGCTGAGAACTTTATCCTCCTTTTATTACTTCTTGGGCTAAAAATATTGTATATTGATTATTCAGGAGTCATGTGAAGTATAAAATAGGACCTTCAGAGCCTTGTGGCTTTTGAGGTTTTATAAGCTTGCCCCAATAAATTTCAGCTGGTCGTTAAGACCTTCTTCGTATGCTTTGGTGTGAGGTATTAGCTGTTTGTGCCTGCAGAATGTGGGTTTTCTTTATGCAGTGTTAGAAAACGGCGTTCTGTGATACGTCCTTTTTACAATAAATGTGAGCTTGAATGAAATGTATTTTCAAAAAATCAGGTTTATTTTGACCAATGTTATAAGTATATGAGATGTAAGAGAAATCATCTCGATTTCTCAGGAGCCTTGTATTTTACAGCATCTTTGTGGAAAAGTGCAACTTGAGTGAAATAGTTTCTGGAGTACAGAACCTACTGTACAGTGCTATTTCTGAAATACCGCTAGGAAAGAGGCCAGGATTAGAAGGAGAGCAAAATTTAGCAGTATGGAGGACTGGGGATTGGTAACGGTAAGCATTTTCTCATGCTTGTGACTGTATTGTTTTTATGCAACAGTCTTTTAAAATGCTGAAAGAAAGTATAATGCGATATGCCTTCCTGGGCTCAAGCACTTCTGTGGTCATCTTTATCTGTGACTTTGACTTTTTTTTGGTTCAACTGCTATATTCTAGTGGGTTTTGTTGCTTTTCTATGAAAGCTTCGCCCAGGCCCTTCAATATCTTAGACGAGAGCAGCCCTGTGCAGCTGGATATTCCTGTTGACTGGCTTGTGTCTCACTTGGTGTGTAAGTTTAAACATGTTCAGAGGCTCTTACATAGAAGGTGGAGGGTATTTCCGTGTAGTTGTTTTGGGAAACCAAGGAGTGATTTAGCTTTTGCAACATTAGGCTTGTTTGCATGATCACTATTGTTAGAAACCCCTCAAAAATACTGCTTGGCAAATTAAATCCTACTTAGTGTTCAATTAATTTTAAAATTAAATATGACCTATTTAGCAAGCAGTTAACCTGAGAAACTTGCTGTCATGTGTAAGGATGCTTAGTGTGTACAGTGTGCTGTTCTTTGATTTTTATTTTTTTTTTTTTGTTTTGTTTTGTTTTTGTTTTATTTTTAAACAGTTGATTTAGCAGTGGTGAGGCACCATCTGGAATTTTTTTTTAAACTCTGGGATCATTCTTCTGCATCAGGGTTTCAGGAAGACACTGTCACCACACCCACCAGCAGCTTCTCCTTCTCTGGGGACTCCTTTTCCTGTATTTCCTATGTTGCCTGTGGGATGCAGCCACTCAGCAGCATTTGTTTGCCTTGTTCTACAAGGTGACAGGGTTTTGCTCAAGAGTCAGCAGCCCTTGAGGTGAAAAAATCTGGCAGCTAATGGGGGGCTGGTGTGGTGATGGGGTGCACCTAGGATCATGGAGTAAATGATGACATAACCTGTGTTTTGAGGGCAGAAATACATGGGTCACCCAGTTGCATCAGCACCAATTTTCTGTGCAGAGCATAAGGAAGATTTCTGTGGGGTGGGTGCATATACAGCTTAAGTGGCTGAACCAGTTAACTTTCAGTTATTCTACAGCAATTGCCTATGAGTAGAAATTGGGCATGAAGAGCGCAGGCCTACGTGGAAGTAATTTACTGGAGCTATGAGGAATTCAAATTAGGGAGAAGGGGATGGTCTCAGAGGAGATATAGTTGCCTCCCCCAGCGTACCCTTCCACGCAAACAAACTGTGTATGCTTCATGTGAATGTGGACTAGCAGAATATAAAAGACAGCATTATACCTCTAGATAAACACTTCAACACTGAATATACTACATTCATCTATGTACAGTTGAAGATTTATAGAGGAGAGGATGTATTAGGAGCTATTACCAGGTACTAGCAATGCATTCCTAAAGGGAGATGGCAGACATGACTTTTATTCACTCTAAAAAGTAAAAACTAATTGCAGAAATACCAGACACTATTACAAATATGATGACCCATGCTATTCTCCCCTACAAAGTGAAAGTTCTTAAGTATGGTTTTTTTTAATATGTAGTAATTCTTATGCTGTGCAAAAAATGTGTATTCTCACTTCTTTATAGTCTGGGTTGCCACAGACAATTGCAGTGACCAAAATGTGTGGAAAGAAAAGGTGATGCATTGCATAAAAATCCAGAGTGCTTGTTGAATGACAAAACTTTGTGATACAGTGAATTTCTTCACAGATAAGTTCCTCTGGGTTACTCAAAAAACATGCTATGGCTTTTGGCACAGATATGTTCATAAATGGATGATACCCAGTCTGAAAGGCATCTTTTGATTACTTTGCTTTTTCTATATGGGTGTGTTTGAAATTTTTAGTTTGAGAGCTCTGTAGAGGAAAATGGTAGGCATGTTCTCGAATCTGCAAAAAGTTGATGCACCAGAGTAAAACTGCTAACAAGAGGAGCTGTAACTTTAAAAATTACCTGTAGGCAGGTGTCCTTAGGTTAAAATACTTAAATATATATCAATATATAGAAATGTTCCAGGCTTTTGTTTGCCTAACTGGATTAGATAGTGTTTACTCCATTTTTTTTTTGTGGTCTAATCTGATTACTTTATTTGTCCAAATAAGAAAATCTTGAATGGAGGAAGTAGGCAGACCACTGGGGGACAAGAGTGCAATTGTGCAATTAAGTTTTCTTGATGTTTTTAGTAAACAAATGTAAACCTTCCTAGTTTAATGAACTGTCATACCAATATTAGATGCAACTACGTACTTTCTTCAAATGTCTAAGTGGTTATTCAGTCTTTATTTTCTAAATGGGCTAACCAGATGTATCTATTGAAATCCTGAATTTCTGTTGCCTCATTATCTTGAGGCATAAAGTGTGTCTCATTTACTGAGATTGTATTTTTGTAAATGATGCTTGACAAGCCAGCAGGCAGGAATTTAGAAGCTGATAAATGTTGGCATCTTCCGTCAATGATCAAACTCTGCCATGCTTGTGCTCTCGAAGGGTTTTGGTATTCTGAGGGTTTTCTTTCCCTCCCCTTACATCTGTTCACATAGAGCTTATTCTTTGCTCCTTAGATGATTCACAGACCTGGTGGGTTATTTTTGTGTTTGTTTCTTTGCAAGCACGGAGCTAACAAAACATGTTGGAATTAATGTGTATTTGCACATTGCTTATGTTACCAGTTGAGGTGGTTTTGCATTGCATCGATTTAAGTGTTAATTTGCAGTTTGAGAATGCTGAGAAATCCAGAATTTAGCACCTCTCCTATGTTTTTGACAGCATTCCTAAGGTACCTGTTCAGCACATTCAAATCTACTTCTTTCACTGGATGTCTCTGATAAAGGCTTAGCATTTTGGCCAGCGAAATGGGGAATCTTCCTAATACTGAAATGTTTTTTTTCCTCCTCTTTTCCATTCTTTGGGATTTTCTTTTTTCCTTTTCATACATGTATGCTTATATAAATTGCACCCAGCTCAGTAACTTTTTGTACAGCTCACACAGAAACTCTTACATAGTGGCTGTGTGTTCCAAATGTCAGAACTGACATTCTTGCTAGTGGTTGGGTACCCTCTTCACAACATGTCTCAACCTCCATTATTTTTATTGCAGACTTTTTGTTGCATAAATTCTCCAGTATTTTAACTTCCAAAGTTACTTTAATTGGCTTGTGGGCGGGCTTCTTTTGCAAGTGCCTACAACTTTAAGCAACATGGAGCACATGAATTTTTGCTTTAGTGATGAATGGATTTGGTTTGTGTGGTGGTTTTTTTTTTTTCCTTTTTTTTCCCCCCCCTCTCCCCAGGCTATCAGAATTTTGTATTCCAGAGAAGGATAAAATTTAGACTCTGCAGTTAACAGTGCCTAGTTAACCTCCTGAAATTCACAATCCCCAAGTGAAAACAAAATTCTTCAAAATAGTAGCTTTAAAAAGAAAAGGGCATTTCCAGTAGAGTTGGTGAGGTGTGGCCTTGTAATTACAGGAAGCTGGATAATCAAAGTATGTGAAAGTCAGCTTATTACTAGCTCCCATCTTGTCTTCAGGTTCTACTAGCACCTAAACTTTTCATCAGTGTAGATTCCTCTTACTTGTTTAACGTTGCTAGGAAACCAGATGGCCAGATACCAGTCTTCAGTTAGTCTCCTAAAGCTAACACGGACTTCAGGTATGCAGTGTCTTAATTATATTTATTAGCAAAAAGCAGTAATTACTTCTATAACCTTTGCGGTAGAGTAGACTGGTTTCACATTCTTCAAAGAGGTGGTGCGTACTTCCATCTGCTCCCAACTTAAACTATTGGACATTGCAAGGACCAGTTTCTTGCCCTGTTCTCTATAGCAGGCTTTGTCATGAGCACTGTCCAACAGCATGAATCAAAGTTATCACAACAGACTTTACTGAAGTTCTTTCCACGTCTGCAACAAAAGCACAGCAGGCCAGATCCACTCTCCTTGATGGGGTTATGTTGATTAACATCAGCTGAATTTCTGGCCCAGCTTGTCCGGTGCTCTCAGTTCCCAAACATAGCTG
Organism: Pedionomus torquatus; assembly: GCA_013398155.1. Lineage (NCBI taxonomy): Eukaryota > Metazoa > Chordata > Aves > Charadriiformes > Pedionomidae > Pedionomus > Pedionomus torquatus. The sequence continues at coordinate 591,968 of VZRU01007625.1, forward strand.
CACTGGCTCTGTGAGACACGAGGAGGACATTTATATTGGAGGAAAGTTTGTTGTATCAGCTGTGTTACAGAAAATCTATTTTTCCTGGGCTATTTGTTACAGGGTTTGTTTTATAGGTTTTTTTTTATTGTGACTTTGGCTAGCTATCAGATGCTGCTATTTAAACAAACAAGTTTCTTCCCCGAGTTTTTCTAAAGATGTTCTGCAGTGAAGTACCTCTGTCTGAGACAAAATGGATGATATGTGCATATTTATTGAGTGACATCGGGATTTGTTCGAACACATTGATCTATGAGTCATTGAATTGTGACTTCAGAAGAGGATCTAGTGGTAGTAAAACAGTGGAGGGCATCTTAAAAAATGAAAGTTTCCATTTCAGAACACTGATCTTTCATCCCAGATTCTTGTTGCCTTTCAAATCAAGTCTGTCCCACCAGAATCTGTGCTACCTGGGTCTGTTACTGAAGAGTGAGCCTCAAACTGTATGATCTGATGTATATAAGGCAGAAGTCTTTGTGTACAGCTATGTCAGAAAAACTGTGTGTTTACACTTCTGGATTATTTTTTTCCTCCCCCCTGCCCTTTCCCTTGAGTTTTTAACGCAGCATTTTAGAGCATCTGCTGACAAGGGTAAGTCAAAAGACAGTAGAGTAGATCTTCTATTCTTGCATTTTGGCTGGCAGTGCATTTTGGCTTGCTGGTATATTACATTTGTAATCCTATACCACGCATGCTGTCCTAGAATAGATCACAGAATCACTGAAAAATGTAGGTTGGAACCTCTGGAGGTCATCTCATCCAACCCCTCTCAGCCCTGGCTTCAAAGACAGATCGTGTTACTTGGGGTCTTGCTCCAGTTGAGTTTTGAATATCTCCAAGGATGGGGAGGCTACAACTCTGGGCACAAAGGAAAAAAAACAAAGAAACACTCTCAATGAGTTTGTTATTTAAGAGGTTGCTGAGTCAGAGTTCCCCTTGTTGCAACTTCTGATGGTTGCCTCTTGCATACCCCTTCCCTGTGTGCCTCTAAAAAAAATGGTTTGACATTGTCTTCTCTATAACTTGTGTCCCCCCAAGGTAGTGTAGAGTAGAGTTGGATCTCAGTTCTCACAGTCCCTGCTCATACATCACGTGCTGCAGCCTCCTTACTCTCTTAGTGGCCCTTCACTGGGCCATCTTCTCAGTGGTTGATCTCCACTATACTAGGGGACCCCAAGCTGAACATGTGTCTAGCTACCACCCAGGAGGGAATAATTATTTCTGCCAACCTGTTGGCTGCAGTTTTGCTCATACAGCCCGCTGTGTGGTCAGCCTTGGTTGCTGCAAAGGGTGCCTTGCTGACCCCTGTTCAGTTCATCCACCTGGATCCCCAGCTCCTTTCTGCTGGTCACCCCAGCCAGCACTGCTGCATGGGCTGCGTTTGTCTTTGCTGAATACTGAGACTTGTGTCAAGCCAATCTTCCAGTTTGTCCTGATGCTAGGGGGCAGCAGCCCTACACCCCACCATTTCAGTCCTCCCCAAATGGGATGAAGGTGTGTCCGTCCCACCAACAAGGTGAAGCAGTATTGGCCTTGGTATTGACACAGGAGGTACGCCACTTGGAATCAAAGCCACTTGGATGGTTAGACCAGAGCCATCAGACCACAACCACTGTATTTGAGGTCTGGTGACCCAACTACTTTTTCACCCAACTTCTAAAAAGGATTGTCTGTTTTCTTCTCTAACCCAATCTTTGCATTTTAGAAATAAGAGTGTAATAAATGGATTAGTGGAAAGCTGTTTGGTGGAAGAGAAATTGTATTTTATACTTCTAACAAAGCATTATTGCTTTTATGAAGGAATTGAGAGTTGTTTGTGAAAAAGATAAAGTCCAGCAGATGAAGGTTAGTTTATTTGTTTGGGTTTTTTTAACCAGTCTATATTCATGTTGAAAGTAGTACATTTAAAGTTACTTGAACTGGAAAGTAATTAAAGGGAGAATTGCAATTGTTTTGAGGTTTGGTTTTTTTTTTTAGTACAAATTTACATTGCTTGAGCTTTATTGCACTGGCTGTGTGTGGAGGACCTTTATAGGAAAAGCAATTGAGGAAGAGTGGTTTGAAGGGAAATACATGACAGTAAAACTACAAAGTATCAGGAAAATTCAGCATATTGGAACTATTTTAAAATCACTTATGCTTTAAAATCTTTGCCTTATGTTTCAAATATATACACATAGCTGTGCATAATTCAGGTATGTCTTGCCACCATGCCGTAGTACATTCATTCTGCTGACCTCACCAGGTCCATTATTACTTACACATGTTTTCCTTTTTTTGTTTGATTTGGACTTGGAAAAGTTTGCACAATAACAAAGATGTATTTGAATGCCTTTCAGCTAAGCCAAGCAGCTTTGATTGTCAAAAGATACACATGTTGACTTTGCAATCAGACAAGCATTTGATAGATGAATTAGATGGAGCTATGGAAAATCTCTTCTATGAAGCATCTTGATGAATGAACACTCATTTTCATTATGCCACGTGACATATCATTACTTGTAATGGTCACCAGCAAAAGACAATTTGATGGCAGAGATCAGAACTTGTGTTCTGGAAATGAGCAAAACATCGAAAATTTACCTGAGAATTTTTTTGTCCTAAGTGTTGGTACAATTTCTGTAAAGATTATAATGAAACTGTGTAACGCTTTCTCTCCAAATAGCTGTTCTGTTTTGTTTGTTTGTTTAAAATCCTATAAATTCTTGCAGTGAATTTGGGTAAATATCCATTTCAGGTATGGATTTACACACTATGCATGGTAGTAGAGATATTGACTTGTCAGATAAGGGAGGCTGGAAATGCATTAACATTTTATTCTTAAACACTCAAGTTTGTGGCAAGCACAGAATGAAATAATGATCTGTTGCTGAAGGTGCTGAACATACAGATTGATGCCAGCAGGAATACTTCTGTATGCCTTCAGTTTTGAGTAAAAGCCTGCCTTGCCATATCTTGAGGAGCAGTCAAGGAGCAGATGGATATATCAAACCAGGACAGTGATATATATATATTTAATTATTTTATTTCATGGAAAGCAAATGAGTTTTATGCTTGTTCCTCCCCCACCATCTTGCCTGAAGCTTGTCTTGCTTGTGATAAACATCTGACCCTGATATGTAAGTGTGTTAGGTAGAGCTAGTGGAGTTGAGTATGGACAGTTTGACTGTGTGAGCCAGTGGTGCTGATGGGATCCAAAACTCATGGTTTTTCAGCATGCAGCTTTGTAAGAATTTCCAGAGGAAGAAACTTTATCAGGTTGCCTGTGGGATTTTATACATTATTTTTTTAAAGACAGAAAGAAAGTTAAGAGGGCACTGCCTTAAATGCATGGTTCCAATTACGTATGTCTTAATTTTTTTTTTCTTGAGGCTGTGTTGTAGCTTTTTGTTTGTTGGTATGTTTTTTCTTTGTTGCTTGGTGGTTTTTTTGTTTGTTTTTTTTTTCTTCCCCAGTAGCTGGTGATGTTCTTGTAGATAAGTTTTGGAATTGTTATTTTTTTTGGTTTGGTGGTGGTTTGGTTTTGTTTTTTATTAAATTCAAACCTCTGCATAATTTCAGTGTATTCTGTGGTTGCAGCAGGTATAAGACAGTGGAGTCTTAACTAAAGCGCTTGAGCTCTGAAAGCATCAGACAATAACTTCTTGTCAGGATGAAAGCTGGTGATGAATTTAATAGGTCTTTTGAGCCTCTCTTTGTTACGAGTTGCTGAAACAAAGGAAAAGTTTGTGTGTTGTTTTGGAACTGGGATTTGCTACTTTCCTGTTACATGGTGGTCTTGACTGAAATTACCTAAAGCCAAGTCTGTAATGCAGGAGCTCTTGAGATTTCTGTCATATGGATGCAGCAGATCTGGAGCTGGTGTTCAGTGTGTAACAGTGTTACGTTTTACGTTCAGTGAGTGAACATCATGGTAGAACAGGAAGAGAAAGCTTCATTTCTGCAGGAGGCAGCCTACAATGAAAAAAATAATTTATTCTTTGTTCCTGTGGATTACATCAAGGGATGGCCAGAAATTGTCAGAAGAAATAGGCTTTAAAAACAAGGCTGGAGCTGAAATTAAAGGCAAGAAATTTAAGAAACCTGTTAACTGACTTCTGTATGATCAGTCCCCAAGATTCATCTGATTAGGCAGTTCAGTCACTTTTACCATGAAGCAAAAGAGAAATGCAGAAGTTCCCACTACCTTCCTGAGTGGTTTGTGTTTTGGGTTGGGTTTGGGTTGTTTTTTTTTCTCCTCGAAGGTTGAAAGTGCTGACTGAGGCTTGATCTGCTCTGTGTGGACTCATACGTGCCTGCCTAAAATTCAGACCGCATATAATACTTCGTAGCATCAGAGCTGAAGAAACGAAAATCTGCCTTGGTGATGCATTAGCCTTAGTCTTCCCCCACCATCTCGTGCTGTACTCCATCCCTCTGCTCCCCTGGCTCGGCTGCTGCGTTTTCTTATTTCCCCCAGGTGCAGGCAGGTGCTTAAAACAACTTGCTGGCAGTGACCGACGTGTTTTTCCTCTCGGTTGGCGGGATTTGGTGAGATCACACGGGCACTTGCTTCAGGAGCTGGGAGACCGTGTTGCAATCTGTTCCAGTTAGGTTTTTGTGAATAATCACAAGTTTCCCAGATCTGTATTGTCTTAAGGTTTTCTATTGTTAATTGATTCAGTTGCTTGAAGCTGTGACAGCTGTGATAAGCCTTACCATTTTTACTTCCAGTTAAATATTTATGAAATGTGAATTTCACTGTATGTGGCTTGAAAGTCAGATGGTGAGTCTCTGAATGTATTTGTTTAACCATCTGTAGCCAAGTACAATTAGCACGTACTGTAAGGGCAGTGGTAATTATCCTGTCTAGTAAGCATGCAGAATTCTTCCTTACTGGAAGATTATTTTAATATTCCCTTGGTGTAGCTTCGGGCAGCAGGGAGGTGGATCCCCATGCTAAAAATAAGAAAGGAAGATGTGCGTTTGTGTGTTGCATCAGTTTTCAGCAAGCTTAAAATAATGTCTTGTGCAAGAACATGCCTCCTTCAGCTGATTCTTTAAAGACTATTAACAAGTTTAACTGCTTCAAACAACACCCACCTCCACATGCTTATGTACACACAGAGAAATATTTCATATGGAGAAAGCTGTGTTCACCCTCCAGGTTATAAAATAACTCATCTGTTTGTAGCATTTTAAATTGAGCAGGATCTGTACTTCAGGTGCGGATTAAATTACACTAAAGAAGGGGAAAAAGCTGTAAATAGTACTAAATGGTGCAGGTAAGAGGTGATGTGAAATGTTTCAAGGCTAAACAGTTTTGTTTGCAGTTCTTCACTGAATAAAAAGACTTGTGGTTTGTTTATCTGGAAAAGAAGAGGTAGTGCTAGCTTTAACTGGAATACAGCATTTTGAATTTGATTGCTTTGATGTGAATTCTGGTCTAATTAAATAAGTGCTTTCTGAGAAGGTTGTTAGACGTCCACATACTTTCTCTGATTTCTTTTTTTCCTCATGGAAGGAAACTGGAGAACGGATGTGTAATATGAAAAGTTTTTTGGGAATAGGGCCGGGGGCTGGGGGGGGCTGGGTTGTTGATGGTTTTTGTTTGTTTGAATATTTTTTTTCCCAAGTGAAATCATATATAGGTGTTTTGGCAGTCTTGGAGTTCTGGGAAGTCAAAGCTTATTCTAGAATCAGAGAATGGTTTGGGTGGAAGGGCTTTTAAAGGTCATCAGGTTCCAGACCCTCCCACTTGATCAGGTTGCTCAAAGCCCCATCCAGCCTGGCCTCTGGAGGAGAACACCTCCAGGGATGGGGCATCCACAACTTCTCTGGGCAAACTCTTCCAGTGGCTCACCATCCTCATAGTGAAAAATGTGTTCCTAATATCTAATCTTAATCTTCTCTTTTCCTGTTTAAAACCCTTACCCCTCATTCTGTCCCTACACTTCCTGACAAAGAGTCCTTCCCCATCTCTCCTGTAGGACCCCTTTAGATACTGGAAGGTTGCTATAAGGTCTCCCCAGAACCTTCTCTTCTCTGGGCCGAATAACCCCAACTGTCTCAGCCTGTCTTTACAGGAGAGGTGTTCCAGTCCTCTGATCATGTTTGCAGCCTTACTCTGGTCTTGCTTCAACAGGTCTATGTCCTTGCGTTGTGGGCCCTAAAGCTGGATCCAGTACTCCAGGTGGGGTCTCACCAGAGCAGAGTAGAGGGGCGAAATTGAATTATTGTATTGCTCACTTTGGTCATGATGTTGTTTACAGGGAGGGACAATAAACAGTTAAGGGGTTGGGTACAGGGTGGAGGAGATCACTCTGACACTAAAGTACTTTTAACTTTAGGTATGCTGTTTAGGGAAGAGAGAGAACTTGTCAAAAAAGGTGTTACTGTAACTTTTGCAGATTGAACCGATTGTTGCACTTGTTGATGTTTGAGTTAATACTGAACTATGGCTTCTAATATCTTTTTATATTGGCAGTGGAGCAAAGCGAACCCATTTTGTGGAATGACTCACTGAGCTTTCTTTATTTTAACTTGCTGTAACAGGACTGGTCTGAAATTGTATGTCTCTAATTCTGTGTGCTAGAACTCGAATCTCTTTATTTCAATTTTTGGAGATTCAGCAATAAATGCATCCTTCCTCAAAGACTAATTATGCATTACGGTATGTGCTTACTCATAAATTGACTAAAGGAACTGTACTATGAAGTATCTTGTACAGCTTCCACAGAGGTCACTAAAAATAACTACACATCCCTCTTCTCTGTTTTACTTGAGTTGTAGAATAATACTTTTGTTCTGTGTTTTGAGTTTTGTGTTTTGCTTCAATATTGTTGATACTTAAAAAAAAAAAAAAGCATAGATTGTTTTTCCTGGTAGACTAAGTAGCTAGCGAACTAAACATTTAAAGCTTAGCTTGGAAATGTGAGATTAAAGTATAACTTCACAAATGAACTATCAGCTCCTATGCTTGGGGCATTTATTTCTGCTCCCTACATGTTACTTACTTTCTGCTCGATTAGCATTGTTAAGAGGGAAAAGCAGTGTCAGTATATTTTCAAGCAGGTATTTTCTTTCTGAGGTGTTTATCCCCTCAGTTGGACTTTGCTTAGCGTGATACGTCGCTGTTCACTCTGGTTTCTCCTGTTTCTTGTAAAACAGATGGCAGCTGGCTGTAAACCTTATCTGCAGACTCCCTGGGTCCTTGTGTCTGTCCAGTGCTTATTGCTCTGATCTTCATCTGGCATTTCTTGGGACAACAGCATTGGAAATAACCATGTGTACAACTATCTAAATCTGTCTGAGATGAGTGACCATGTGTTAGAAATACACTGCAAACGCATACTGCAATATAGGTTTACATTTAAAAAACATCAATGGATAGAACTGGTAATCTGTGCTTTACTTTGTTGGGGAGATACTGAATTGTGTGGAGTATGTGTGCTTGAGAAAAGCAGGATTACATTTAACATGGACGAGAAAATTGAAGTAGCCGAATAAATTGTAGTTTGATTGTAGTGTTACAGAGGAGGCATGGTGAGAAAGTTGGGCTTTTACCCAGGCGGTTTATTCGTGGTCTCAGAATCAGGTAATATGTAGGCATGAAACATACCTCTAAAAGGTTAAAAAGAAACTCATCCCAAATAAGGTGATTGATGGATTTTAAGGAAGACGTGTATACTTTCGAAACTTGCATAAAGAGTTGACATTTCTGTTTGTGCTTTTGTAAAACATTCCGGCATGTCTAACAAAACAGATTGAGAAGATAAATTGAGGCTATTTTGTAATAATTATTTGCTCAACTTTGAAATTGAATTTGAGTGTAGTTCACAATATAGACTTTAAAGTGCAACACTTCTGTCTCTAAAAAAATTAAAGGTTTCCAGATTTTCTCACATATGCAAGTTTGAAGTTACAATTCCTACACTGTTAAACTGTATTAAAATACTGCTGTATTAAAGATAATCCATGTAAATGTGCAGAGTAGAAATGATAACTGTCTGTTGATAGCCTGATAGAGTTTACTAGTGTACAGTTAAAATACAAAAAATAATAAATCAACATTTGATTTTTCTGGTTTGAATTTTGCATCAAGTTGTAATATAGGGGGCTTAATCCCTAGCCCATTGCTCTTTACCTCTATTTATTTTCCATGTATGGTATGAAGTCTTTTAAAAGTAAATAAACAATCTCTATCTATACAATGAATGTTCTCAGCCTTAACTGATTACTGATATAGATAATATCAGAGGTATATTTTGAGTTGTGTACCGTAGGGTTTTGGGTTTTTTTGTGTATGGTAACGGGAACATTTTCTCAGAATTCATTCTGGGTAGCCCTAGGGTTTTAAAGCTCATACATCTGGACAACACTTCTCTTTTTTGTGTTCTGCTACTCTGTTTCTTACCACTCTGAGTATGAAGGAGGAGGATTTTTTTGCCAGTATAAGAACTGCATTAAAAGGTATTTACTGGATTTTGCTAGTACTTACTGATCTTGAAAGATGAGCTAAACTCTGCAACATGCTTTAACAGGTTTCAAATGCCTGTCTGTTATGTGCAGTAAGCACAGAGGTACCTGATTGGGGTTGGCCAAGTTCTGCTACATTGCTCACAATTATTTAAACTTAGACATGCCAGCTGTGATTTTCCAAAAAAAAAAAAAAAACCAACCCCAAAATTAATGCTTTAGAAAGGTCTACCTTCTCCCCCTCTACTTTTTGGAAATGGGAGCCAATTAGCTCAAAGATGTTTTGAAAATCTTTGTGCTAGACAAAGGAAACTAAGCCACGATACTTCGTCTTTTTTACATATGAGAGGTTTTTCTAGCTATTTTCTTAATCATAGTGTGCAAAAGTACTGCTGAAGTGATAACCTTGAACTGATAACTAAATGCCATGCCCAGACAATCCCAGTGAATTTGCAAAAGAAGGATTGAATTTTTGCCCACCTACCACTTCGGAGAGCAGTGTGCCATCAACAATTTGACTTAGGAAACAAAGAAACTTGAATGATTAAATTTAGGTCATAAAAGTTTAAGTAGCATCTGGTCTCAGAGGGGATACATGTGTCTGGAGGAGGGAAGGGAAGACACAAGGGAAGCAGGAAGACAGTGGAACATCGTGGTTGACTCAACAGAAGCCTTTCAGAAAAGGGGAACTCAACTCTGGCCAAACCAATACAGAAAGCTGTAAAATACATCAGAAGAAAGCACAGGAGGGAAATTGGAAGGGTGATAAGTCTGTGAAGCAGATGGTGTTTCTTTGTAATGCATTGCCTTACAGAAATATGAAGAAAGCGGAATAGTTTCTTTTCCAATAGATATAGATAGCTGAAGGAAAAGGTTAGGTGGGACTGTGGTGGTAAACACTGTACTTCTGGGGTGATTTTGGGGGTTTTGTTTTGGGTTTNTTTTGTTGTTTTTTTTTTTTTTTGTTTTTGTTTTTTTTTTCTGTTAGAATTGCTGTCAGGCTTTAGGATGTTAAATAAAAAGATGCCAAATTGGTGCATTGAAGCACAGCAAGCTGTCGTGATCAATCATAGAGGTCAAAGAATTCTGGTAGAATTTAAGGATAATGGGGTTGCTCTGTTCCAAACGTGCGTTTTACTGTCAGCACGAGCAATGTGGTGAAATAATAAAAATTGCACAAGAATAGTCAATTATTTAATTTGGTTAAGACTAGGCAGTTTTATGAGAAAATACAGAGTAACCTGGTGAAACAGCATGAGTGAGCAACAAAGGGACAAGGACAGCAAGTTGGACTAAGAGGATTTACAGAGCCTTAATTACTGTCTTAATTTGTGAAGGAAGGGGGCGGGACAAACACAAGTTTACAGAGAAAAGAGGACCTTGATGTAGGTTCGGAATCCAGAATTGGGCAACCAAATTTTAATTACATGGAAGAATATAGATTGCTTTATCTTAGCACTCATCTCCAAGGATCAAAAAAAACCAAAGGGGTGGGGGAAGCCTGTGAGACAATGGAAAGGTAGAACATCTCCTGTGAACAATGAACACTTCAGGGAAACTAAATCCAAGGAAGAGGAAATATACCCACCCACTCTTTTTTCCTTATCCTTGTTCTCACAGAATTTGTGTTTACATTGAAAACCACATCTCCTTTGGAGCCTACTGAAGCCAAGAACTATCCAGAGAATTGAGATGATTTAGACATTTGTATGAGTAGCATGTGGGAGGTGTTTCAGTAAAGGATCTGTTTTTAGAAAAAAAACAGTAGGATTATCATAGTTTGAGTGTAAGCATGTTTCAGAGGTGTGCGGTTTGTTTTTTGGGTTTTTTTATCCCTCCAGAAGAAAACATTTTTGAAAGCGTCATAAGGATAAATGGAGAAACAAATGCTGTCCTAGAAATATGATGTAGGTTAGATTCACCAATAGCCTCACCAGAAATGTTGAAAGAATTTTTTTTTTCCCAACAGTTTGAAGGTTTTTTTTATTTTTTTTTTCTGAAGTACAGCCCTCCCACATGGGCAGCTTATGACCTTGGCGTGCATAAGGCCCTCCTGAGATGGGAGGAACATTCATTTACTTGTTTTTTAAAAACAAAATAAAAACCCAAAATCAAATATTTTGATTTGTATGTTGCTCGACTTGCGCTTGGGAAAATCATGAGGAATGACTTGGTTTACGAACATACAAGCATCTTCTCTTCCACTTTTAGGAAGTCGGTATGAGGCTGTAGCATCAATGGGGATGTCATGGGCTCTTAGCTCTGTGAATATAAACAGAATTAAACAAGAATTCATCTGGCTGGAAACTGAGCTGCCTTGGCAGTTCAAGTGCTTGCAAGCAGTAGCGACTGCTGGAGCCATGTTGCCTTCATCTGCCCAATTCCAGCTACTTTGCAGCTGCTGCTGTCACCAGGGAAAAGACTTGTGAGGAGTTGAGATCTGCCCTGTAGCACATGAATTTCCATCTCAGAGATGCACATAAAAATCTGAGGGCTGAGCACAAAGGCTGCTGCAATAGAGTCAGTCTTGAAGTTGTCAAATACGACTCTTGACTTCTCTCTTCTCTTACTAAAGAGAAGTGTAAGTTGGTTGACGGCAGGTTGGGCATATTGGATCTTGTCACTCCTTGAGATTTCTGGGATCTGTTGTGCAGTTTCAAAACATGATATAGAAATCAGAAGCTGAATTTGTAGGACATGGGTATTTCGGCAAATCACACTGAAGAACCATCTGATCTGGTGGCTGGTGGTCATGCTTCTGTCTTGTGGTACAGGAAGCTTCACACTTTGTGATTGTGAAATAACCGTCTCTTTTGATGGTGAGGTTAAATCCTAACCAAGTGCAATTAGTCAGCATGAAATGGAATGAAATATCTTTTTTTTTCAGAGGGGTTTTAAACTTTATAATGCAATTAACAAGTATTCTTTCATTCACTGTGTGTTATGGAACATGTTTGCAAAGCAATTTGCATGCCTACTGCATTTATACTGGATTTGTTACTTTTTTTTTTTTTTTTACCCAGATCCATACATGTAAATCCTCGGTGTGTGAATTGTTTGTGCAGCTGTGCTCCAGTAGAAACCTCATGCTTCAAAGTCTCTATGCTATGGATGTAAAGTACTTTCATGGGCATGAGGAGGCCTGATGTCAAAGTGTTATCTCGATATGTGTTTCTCTAACGCTTGCGAAAGGAAGGTGCTTAACTCTAACTTTTCTGCTTAGGGGGAAAAAACACCTTTTGTTACTGTTTGCATTGAATTACGGGAGTTAATCATTGCTTGTGCGTGTATATGCGTTGAGAGAGAATGTGTTCGCTGAAGGCAGTAAATCTAACAATTCCAGTTGTTTTCTTCAGTTCCACTCTCAGCGAGATCTTCAAGTATGAATTTCCTCACGTTAGGCGCTTTGAAAGCAATTTAAATCCAGTAACTGCTGGTTGAGCAGTGTCTTACCAAAACTGCTCTTGTTACAGTAACTGCTGGTTGAGCAGTGTCTTACCAAAACTGCTCTTGTTAATGTTTGAGTAGTGTTGTATATTCTGAAGGATGTTACTGACGAACTGAAGTGTAGCTGTGCATCCTGTGCAGCTAAATGTACTGAAGCAGTTAACAGGATAAATCAGATGTTCATCGAAGGTGAAAAAATACAGCAATCTTGCATCGTTTTCTTCGTTATCTCTCAATATTCAGTTGGCAGTATTCAGTTCGCAGTAACTCAAGGAGGAACACACAGGGGAAGTAAAAGAAACTGCTGGTTTGAACAGTAGTATAGGAAAGCCCATAGTATGTTTCTACACACCAGATGAACTTCAGTATAAGAATATGCTGTGGTCTGGCTGGTCCAGTATCTTAACTTAAGGCATCATCACCTGGTTTAAAGAAAGGTGTAAAACCCCCCTGCCAGACAAAAGCGGGGTGATTTTCCTCCTTCTTCTTGATAGAAGTTGTTTTAAATCCAGAAGAAGGGTGCTTTTTATCTCCTCCAAGGCACTTGTGTTTGGATTTTTTTGTTTTATACTCTTGCCTATCTTGTCTGTTTTTAAAATTGGGTTTTTAAATTATTTTTATTTTTTTTATACCTATTGGTCAATAGTAATCTGAGCGTGTGTACTGCGCTCTTGAAAAGAAGTGGCATTTCCAGGAACACTTGCAGCTTGTGACTTTACATTTGTTAAATGTAAATGTTTTTTATTAATACAAATACAGGAATACTTGTAATTAGAGTGCTGTTCTATTTTTTCAAGGAGAATATTGATATAGGTTACATAGCCTAACAAATATGAAAATGCTCTTTTTCCAAATACGTGTTGCATATTGGAAATATAATAATATAAAGAAGAACAGAGTCCCCAGTTAATATTTTTTTTTCCTCCACTTCTTAAAATTGCTTTGAGGGCAACATTTTTTTCTACTGAAGTCATTAAAACGAGACATTTAATTTTGTTTTACTATGCCAAAGTAATAAAAAAATAAATTTGGTTGTAAAGAATGAAGTGTAATGGAGAATAATATGAACCTCTGAAATATTTATTGCTTTTTTACGAAGCTCTTTGTTCATGTTTATTTGTGGTCCATTCGAAGGAAGTAAGCACTTTGCATCCTGCTAAGCGGGGAAGGCTTTAAATATGTATTGCTTGGTGTTAGCTTTTTTAAAACATTACTTATGACTGACACATCCTGGTGTAGTTTACTCTTCCCGCTAGTGACCTTGAAAGCACGTCTGTGCAATAATTGCTTATTGCTAGAACAAAAGATGGTTCTGTCTACGATTTGTTTGAATTCAGGAAACCGTGTTTGCCAAAGTAAAATCTTGGTGACGCAGCTATGTCAGGTTTCAGCAGCCCCACCTCTGCTCAGGAGTTTGAAGTTTTCAGTTCTAACCTTTGTTCGTAGCTATATTCCTTTTCCAGCAAAACATCTGAGGCGGTTTTCTTTCTTCCTTTTGCTATGGAGCCGTGCTAAAGGCTTGCAGATTTTCAGAAGAAAAGCAGCAGTACTGCTGAGGTTAGCAGTAGTTTTGTCTTAAGGTAGCTGGACGGCAGAAGGATAAATGGATTCTCTTCCTAATCATTGTGGTAAGGGTAATTCTCGATGTTCCTCAGTATTGAACGGAGTAGATGGTGTGGGTTTTGTAGAACAGGATTTCATAAGGAACTATACTTGATGTCTGAAGAACAACGCAAAATACTGGCCTCTGGTTGCCTTCCATTGCAAAGATGGATCAAATTGAATAGGTACATCCTAACTCCTGTAATACAGTTTTCGGTGTGGCTCCAGGGTATTGCATTAACATTTGTCTTTAGTATTGGTGTTTAATGCAAGAATACCTTTCTAATGAGCCATGCTGCTGAAAGTGCTCCCTCTGCGACTGCATGAATATAGTTTAGACTGCTTTATGAGGAGGATTTGCTTTTCTGTAATCATAGATTTGTAAGAATCCCTTCAAAATTAATAGGTTTTGCGTAGCAATTACAGTTCTGGAGCTTATTTCACTATTAATGCGGTGAGCTGCTGAGTCCATCCCTTTGTCTGTGCTGTACCTGCATTTATTGACCCGAATTCCCACGCTGTGTGTGCTGTGGTGAGTGCAGGACCGAGTCTCTGATTAGCCTGACTTCTCACCATTATTGAACTGAAAGCGAGCATGTAATTACAAATTAGCTGTTCTAATTGCTTTGGGGAAAAAAAACCCAGAGTTTTGAAGTCAACTCCTGAAGGATCAGCATTTCAAAAGCAGATCCATCCGTTTCTGCCTGGAGCCATTCATATTTGTGCGCCTGCATACGCGTGCAGCTTTTAATTATCAAATACCAAAGTTCTGTACTGAGACTTCTGAAATTTGCCCTTCAGATGCACATGCTAATTTTTGTCAAGCCCGTAAGTGCATGAAGCATCCTTTCTGAATGTTTGCTGAATGTAGAGGGCTGAAATCAAGAGTCATGCTCTTGGAGAGTGTTCAGTGCATTGTTAATACTCCTTCTCAGCCAGATGCGATGCCAGGGGTCAGAGCCTTGTTTACAGCAAAAGTAAATAAAGCAGTCTTTTTACAAATGACTTTGTGAAGAAGGAGAGTGATGGTAGTAGTGTGTGGAGCCTCTACAGTTTGTTTGTCGCTGTGTTCAGCTGTGCCTCATCTTTGCACTGCCCCGATTTACTGCCAAATTGCCAAAGACCCTTATTGAAAGCAGTTCCTAATCTTCTTCTGTGGTGTGTTACATTTAAATATGGCACCACGTTGAGTACAATGTGACATTCATCCGCACAATCCACTGCCAATGAGTTAAAATGGGCATGCAAAATTTACCATTTACAAAAATAGACTTTTTTTTTTTTTTACCTAACTTGCCAAGAATGCCATGTTTCTCTTTCTGTGTTCCTGCTTTCTGACTTGACTTCTTCCAGGGCTAATCAACAGTACTCCCACTAAGTCCCATTGGGGAGCTGGAGCTGGTGAAGGATATAGGCATATTCTGTACCTTGGGGGACTAAACTGTAGTTTCCAGTAGCCATGAACTGGGAAAATGAACTTAAAAATCCAAGGCTTTTTTTTTTATGGGCAACACTGTCCAACTAACTCAATGGTCACCAGATACAAAAACATACTTTTTTTTTTTCTTTTTAAATTTTAATATTGTTACCAAAGTATTTAGTGTGGTTTTCCATTAGAAAAAATACATTCAATTTCCACATTGAACGTGTTCCCAGTCACTGATATATATTGTCTTGCCTGCTGCAATGCAGACAGAGATGTACTCTGCTCAGTGAGGTCAGAGCTTGCATCTTTCTAGGAGAGAGTGAGTATCTGCTGAGAGAATAGGGTTCAGTTTCACTTGAAGTAAATCTGTTACGTGATAGATACAAGATACCTGGAATGAGATCCAGATGCTTGAGAGTGGTGTCTCCCAGATGGTAAATGAAAGAAAATTATGCATGCTTCAAGTCATTTGGGGATTGTGCTTCTACTTGGAATCAGGACAATTGCTTGAGTGTTAGATATTGATTGAAAGTTTCCTTGAAAAAATTGAATTTCTTTTTTTTTTCCATGTGTGTCAAATAGTCAGAAATTGCAGTCCCGTATTAAAATTAAATAAAAAAATGCTTGCTGGAAAAGTCAGTGAGAAAGAGGGGGTATACAACAGCTGTTATAGATAGCTGTTATAGAAAGCTATTATAGAAATACTATATTTATTTATTTATTATATAATAAATATCATAGAAAGCTGTTATAGATAGCTGTTATAGAAAACCTCTTTCAGCTTCCAGGAGATTGACTGTTACCTTCCCCTTGGGTTACAAAGTGTTGAACATTAAGGTGATGTGAAAATGGGACGGTAAAAGTCTCGGAAAAAAACGATGAAATAATCCTATTTAAGAATGTTTTAATCGAGCGTTAGTTTTCTGACTGTGTTTAGCTGGGAGTGATGCCTGTTTACCTGGTGTGTCACAACCTCTCAGAAGGGCTAGGGTATGCTGTGGGTTTTCTTGCTTAGGGAATATGTGAAATTAAGAGTGTTAATAATCGAGTACTTAAATTTATTCTATGCAGAGATGGTCCTTTTACTTGAAGACAGATTTACGTGATATTCACAGCCCATAAATCATTCTTGCATTGCCTCCCTACAAGACTATTGGCAGTAGTGTATGTTACTCAAAATATGCCTGTTTTCAATTAGCTCAAGGAAAATTCTCTAGGCCTGGAGAGAACATCCATCTCTATTACCTGCCCTGAGAATTAAACTCACAAATACATTTCCATGAAGATTACCAAAGTTTACTTTGCCTAAGTAGCAATAAATGCTGATTTTTAAATAGGAGTGGATAGAAAGATTTAACAGAGCTGTCTTTGAAATGTTTCTAATCCCAAGACTGGGAACAGTGATCAGTTGCGGGATAGCTCCTAAGAAATGGAGAAGTGCAGCAAAAAGTCTTTTCGGCTCAGAAAGCAGGGAAGATAGGAGAGATCCATCCCTCTTTTGGCCAGTCTGATGTGTGCTGGAGCTGGTGGTTTGCCGCTGCAGGATGCCAGAATGTGTCAGCCATAGCAGCAGGGCAAGAGGCTGCCTCTATCACTGAAACTCACTCATCTCTTGTGGATGGGAGAAAAGTACCAGTATTTGTTGTTCTTCCTCTCTAGCAACAGCTTTCTGTATGCTCTATATGCAGCCTTCACCCTTTTTATCTCTGCGGAGGGGAAATGGAGAGCTTCTCGGGTTTGTTTTGTCTTGTCTTCTCCACATGACGCTTAGATGCTCTCCTTTTTCATTTGTGGCTTTGCCCGTTTCATTGTGCTTTGGTTAGAAAAGGTTGGTTGGTCCTTGAAATTGCAGGTTCCAGCACAGACTGTTCTGTACTCTCACGTTGTTTCTTGTGTAGCTAGTTCCACCTCTCCTGCATCGACTTTGTTCTCTTAATTGGAGAAAAGGCAAGAGACCTTGCCAGATTTCACAAAATGTTTCTTTTCTGCCAAGAGGAATTGAAATGCTTCTCCTCTGTGACTTTTTCTATTGAAACACACGTTTGTGTGAATTGGCATACTTAGAAATCAACAATGTCCCATTAACGTGGTCAGACCTAAATCCCTTTTTGAAGGCAGAATGGGTGATCTTGATTTGCTCAAGGTTGCCAAAGTAAATGTCAGTTGAAGACTTGTGGCTTGCATTTAGCTGAAGCAATATACCTGGCCTTTAAATAAATCTTTCTTTCTTTCTTTCTTTTTTTTTTTT
>VZRU01007625.1:609196-634201 GCA_013398155.1 Pedionomus torquatus
TTTTTTTTTTTTTTTTTATTTTATCCTGCCTGTTCCAGAATGAAGAGCTAATTTTATTCTGTTTTGCCACTACTGGACAAATTTGTATGGGTACCAAATTCATAAGCACAACTGTTTCCTATTTTTCTGATGAAAGAGGCATTTACTTCAGGACATATTTCTTGATGTGTAGAACTTATTATGAAGATATGACTTTTTTAGGAGCACCTTGTCAGCCTATTCTAGCAGGGAGCGCAGGCTTCTTGAGAGCGTGTGTGTGTGTGTGTATACATTTGGAGGAATCAGTTTTGTGAACGCATGTCTGCTGCTTCCAGAAAGGGAAAATTTCCCTAGAGCAGTGTTGCTACACGTGTTTAGATTGAAATTACGGTGGTGTTTGTTTGGGCTGCTAGGGAAATGCTAAGCATCTAGTAATTTAAGTAGTCCCCTTCTTGCAGTAGTCAGAAGTGGGTCATTTTGTTATGTGCATGAAACAGAGGGAAATACACCCTGTGGCAGGATGCATTGAGGCTTGTTGCTCAGGTATGCAAAAGACAATTCTAAAGAAGTACTTGATATACACATATATAGACTCTACACTGGGAGTTATTAATGTTTTTGTTAATAGCACCTAAGTTTGCATTTATGAGACTTCAAAAATACCTATAGAGGGCTTCACTCTGGTTGTGGCTCTCCAAGAACCTGAGAGGGTGGCTGTGTTAGTAGGGTTGTCAGTAGAAAAACTGGCCCTTCAATAGTTTTACTAGACAGTTTTGAAGGTCTGTATTTTATTGTGGCCTGAAGTGATCTGGTGTGAATCTCCTGAATTCTCTTCAGGAGAAGATTTGGTGTGGCAGATACCTTTTGATGGACCTTTGCCTGCTTGCATTACACTTTTTGAGATGCAAAATACTCTTTACCAAACCTTAAAAAAAGGCTGTGTTGAATGCAATATTTGTGTCAACAGAATCTTTTTCTCGTATTTCTAGCTGGAAGGTGAGGATGGGACAAGAGGAGGAAGGCCCTCACCTTGATAAGATGACTTGTGTAGGTCATGAATCAAGGGGTAGAAAATGTTGTTTTGTTTTGTTTTGTTTTGCTTTTTAATTATTTTCATTTTTTAAAATATATCCATGGCTTTAGACTTTTGAAGGCTCAAGCAGACTAATGCCTGGTTCTTATGAATTCAGGTAGTAGAGGAATAGCTGTCTACTGTGGGGCTTCTGAAAAACATAATTTGTCTTTTACTTGCACAATTAAAAATAATTTACAGAACTGGGAACAGATTATTTATTATTTAACTATAGGTTCTGTGCTCTGATCACAATCTTATGCTTCTGTTACAAATGCTTTTACTCTCTTAACTACTGCATCCCACTTAAACACCTTTCACTTGAGGAAAATCTCGAAGTTCCAAAAAACCACAAGTTTGTGAAAGGAATAGAAAGGAAATATTTTAAAATGATGATGGTAATAATAATGATAATTTTAAGAACCTAAATTTTTATCTATTGTTTATTTATATGCACATATATATATGACACGTGTATATAAATAATTATTTTGTTTTGCCAGTTGGCTTCAGTAACACTTGGTAAGATGGCTGGTTAAGGGGGATTAAACCATTTTTGTAAAACTCAAAAAGAAGGAGCATTAGTGTTGCCTCTGCACCTCTGAGGAAGGGCCGTAGGTGCTCCAGCTGGGCAGTGCACAGCGAAGAGGGAAACACCACCATTAAATACAAACTCATGATGCTGTTCCCTGTGCCAGCTTGTTGCCGTGCCACTGGTCAAGTGTATGTCAGTTTGCTGGTAATTGTGTCAGATGGAGTTGAGGCTGACAACTGTGAGGGGTCCTGCTCCTTTTGGAGTTAGTGGGAGCTTTGCCCTTGGTTGCTGGGGAGGAGAATGGGTGAACTCACAGAACGAACTGAAATGTGTGCAAAGCTGGAATTATGTGCATCTTGGGTGTCTTCAGTATCTTGTTGCTATCAGAGATATTTTGTAGAAGATTTTTTCTGAGGGATTATTGCAGCCCTAAATTAAGACTGCTTAATGTGCTGCTTAAGAATGCTTACGGTGCTGTACTGAGATGCTCTATTGGGACATGAAAGGTAGGCAAAGCTAGCACAGTGCTTTGGGTTGCTTTTCATGAACAGACAACGCTTTTTAAAAATTTCCTTTTTTATGCCTTCAAGAGAGTGATTTTTTGAATTTTTTTTTTGTCTGGTTGTTTGGATAGAGCCCACATGAGTGCAAGGAGGGAACAGATGCTTTATGCATGAGGAAGTGCTCCGTTTAGCATGGTCAAAGGCTGATATGTGCCAAATACATAAAAGCAAGAGAACTTTTCTTTGTTACTCAGAAGAGAGCAGAGTAAAATGAAAGAAAAAGTACGATGGTTTTCTTCCAGCCCTGACTGATAGGATCTCTGTTGCTTACATAGTTTGTGAAAAGGAAATAGTTCTAATGGTTTTTCATGGATCATTGGTTTATGGGCTTGGCTCCAGAAAACCTTCTTGCAGAAAATAATTTAGTTAAAACAGTGACGCTAATCAAGTGAAACTGAGAGGGCAGATGCTCAACAAGTTCAATAACAGGATGTTGATTCTTTTCTTGATAGTCTCCCAAGTCCAGTAATGGTGGGCTTCCTGATGTTACTTGACTTTCCTAGGTGGCACATAAGAGCTCCATCTGACTTAGGGTTTTTTGGTGTGTCTACATCAGGGTTCAGGCTGGAAGGCAGAGGATACTCAGTGAGGTTTCTTGATTTGAGGTGGAGCTTTTTGAAACTTATTTTCCTTAACTATATATCTGAGCCAGCTTTGGCTATAGCAGAGACAGTGTTTTCGAGAGGGCTGAGTGTGCTGACACCAGGTTCTGCCGGCTTCCCCAGAGCTAGGAGTAGGAGTAGCAGCAGGCAGTGTCCCTATTTAGGAGAGAGGTCTTGGCCCCCAAACCTGTATGTTAACAGGTGTTTCCACCATCCTTAGTGGTCTTCCCCTAGCTTCCATAGCGTCTCCCTTTTTCTGCTTGGCAATGAATACCACTTGGGAGTGAATTGGTCAAGAAAGACCTGAATTGTTGGACATCTGAAGTTCCCAGAATGATAAAAATCTTGTTGCCTACAAGATTTCTATTTTTAATTTTTTTTTCTTGAGAGTATCATAGTTTTTTGAATTAATTTCCTTTTATTGGTAACTCTGGTTAAGCATGCTCGTGGAATTACCAGTTATTTTCATCGAATTGCTAGCTTGAGATGGAGATTTTGTTCATTTTCCCTGATGCGAAGCTCCCTGGTGGGGGCAGAGTGCACTTCTGTGCAGAAGTAGGTGATACCACCAGCTGATAGAAACTTGTGCACAAGAGATGTTGGGGTAGGCAATGCAGTGGGATGGCGATACCTTCTGGAGCTAATATTGCTGCTAATCACAGCATCACAATGTGGAAAAGCTGTTGGTGATAGCTAGGTGCGTCATGTAGGTTTTAACAGCGTGCTGTGGACAAGTTTATTGTGAGCAGTTAAGTATTGGTGCCAGTTTGAAGCCTCCTCCAAACGATGCATTGACCAGTTCTTTCAGTAGCATGAAGGTAGAACGGTTGCGGGGGATGTAGGATGATGGAAACTTGGTGCACTGGGCTGGTACTGACACACAGCACCAGGGATTCCTTTTGTTTCTCCCTGCAACCTGTAAGGTGTCCTTCAGCCTTTTTCCAAAATTTCAAACCTAGGTCCACATCAAGCCTGGATGAAATAGATAATAAATAAATAAGATAAAATTCAAACCTACTGTCTCTCAGAAAAGTAGTTTCTTGTATTATTAAAAGCTAAAGGTATAAATGTTTTCTTACATGTGAGATGTATCTGCCATTCATACAGGTGCTGGTTGGGTATCAATTGAAGGATGCTCTGTTACGTTGGTGGAAGAAATGGTGGGAATGCTTGCGTTGAGAGAGTTTCAGATCACACTGGTATTAAACCACTGGTGGTAACAAGCCCCATATTTTGCATTTTAACAAAAAAGAATATGTATTGATTTTCTATGAAAATTTTCAGTTTATCAAGTGATTTTTCCTTCTTACTGCTATGTGACACCAGCAGCTTTGCTGAGGAAGAGTTTTTTTGCTTTTTGGTGTGTGTGTGTGTGTGGTTGTCATGTCTGCTTTTGCCTGCATATAATCCCCAAACAGAATTAACTCGCTGTAGTGTATTTTCAAAATCAAACATGCTGTCAAAAATAACCACGTGTTCCTACAGAGTAGGGAAGGAAAGGAAAGGATAGAGTTCTTATAACTGGGGCTAACTACATTCTTGTAAGGCAGAGAGTCGGTGAGAAAGAGAAATAGTAAATACTCTGAAAAGTTTTGAATAGGTTGCATATTGTCTTGATTTATAATTTTCTTTACTCAAAACCAGCAAAATAGCCACCACTGCTCTCTGAAGAAAGTTTTGTGAAACATTTTCAGTACATCTAATACAAACAAAGAAAAAAGGAAAATAAATTTCCCTGCAGTTGAAAAGTCTTGACTTTTTTTTTTTCCTTTTTTCTTTTTTGTTAAGCTGCTTGTCTTGCCGAACTGCTTTACATATATCCTTGCTTACTTTGTCAGGTTTTGAACAGTAGAAATGTGACCTACAAATGACAACAATTGAACGTAAACTGAAATAGAATAGGATGTTAACTCTAGAACTGTAGATTCAGATGCTTATATGCATGTTATGATTTTTCCTTAAATACTAGTCTTGCCAAGGCTTTTAAATTAGTTTTGGATCTTATCATTTATACATTAAAAAAAAAAAGACATAAAAAAAAATGCTGCAGTAGCCTTAATGTAACTTTTGCCCTTTATTCTTCTTTTCAGTTATCTCTTTCTCTCTTCTCTCCCTTTTTCTCTCTCCTCTCCCTCTCTCTTTCTCTCTCCTCTCCCTCTTTCTCCATTTTATTGACTGTAAAGTCACCATCAAGCAGGGATAGAATCAGAATCAGTTACGCAAATCAAGTGTACTTTCCTCCTTTCATAGTTAATCTTTACTGCTTTGGACTTGACAGTAGCCTGATGCTCTCTGAGACTGCAGACCATTTTCCACAGCTTACCATTGCATAATTTATTAAAAACCAAACCCCATTCCTACACCTGCTCATCCTCTATCTGCCTCTCAAATAAAAAAAAAAAAAAATTCAAAACAACTAAGGATGGATAGCTGAAGATTGTTTTTAATGGGATGCAAACATATTTGCAAGTTAGAAAAGTGAACTATTTTCAAAGATAACAACTCTGAAGTATTATAGTATATGGCAAGCTGAACTTGTCTTAAAAAAGACAAAAGAAAAGATAAGACTAGAGGTATAATGCATGCAAAATAATATGTAAATTTGTTGAAAATCAGTCATTTTTGGGTATGCATATGATTTCTATAGAAGTATCATACAGATATCCTTTTTAGGCCTTACAAAGAATACAGAAAGAGGTAACATGCATGTATGTATATCTTTACAATAAAATGATTACAAATTAATTTTAGATGCTAGTCTATTTTGTGTATTACACCCAGGGCAGGTAGTCCTGTTTGTGGGATGCCATGCAAACTTGGGAAGAGAACAAAAGTTACCATGAGGCATTTCTAAGCAAATGAATTGGAAAGAAGAGAAAGTTTTGTTGGTAGTCCAGACCAGTTGAACAAACCAAAGGTGTTCCTAGTAAAATGGGATTCAAATTTACTTTGCAACTTCTGGAGAATATGTCTGTGAGTTACTAGACTGTGTGAGCCTGCTTTGTGGTGGAGTAAGTGGGGGAATTCCAGTTTAGTTTTGAAAACTTATTTCTGTTTGAAACCAAAACCTAAATAAATATTTCCTTTTCCTTTTAGCACTGAGATTTTTAGCAGTGGGGAACTTCTTGTCAAAGTGCTTAATGCGTACCTTGTAATGGAAATTGTGGGAGAATGTGAATAGAACAGAAATAGACCCAGCGTTTATCTGATAGTTCAACAGAAAGTAAATATTGAGATTTGTTTCTCTTCTTGTAATGGACTATTAAAGTACAACTAACTTGGGACTGGAGGGCTGAAGGAGACAATTTCCCTAGTCACGTAAAAAAAGAAAGGTTTAAATCTCGATGGGCCTGTTGCTCACTCTCCCCACGCGTTTGAACAAATTTAAAGCTGTAATAAAAAGGCTGGAAGAGTGAATAAGCTGTAGTATGCCCTTGGGAGGCAGCAAAAAAGATCAGAGATGTTTTTTTTCTACAACCCTGCTACAGCAGGGAATGTACTAAATGTAGATGTCTAGCTGAGTGGGGGAATAGACCATACCTAAACTACAGAACTCTGACCTAGGAAAGATTCGCTCAAAAATATGAATGAGGTGCTGGGCGATCCTGCTGAAGTTTGTCTTCAAGGTTGAAGGCTGCAGTACAGTTTGCCCTTCAACTTTTCAGCAGAGTAATGCCTCTTGCTTCAGGCAGTGAGAACTTCAGCTTCCATTCCTGAGCCAGGAAGTGGGTTCTTGGAGGAATTTTCTTCCTGTCTCTCAGGTAATCAGCAGAAGCTATCAATACAGAATTTCAATTACCATAATACAGTATGTGGTGCATTAACAAGCCTTCTTTGAAATGCCTCTTGGGAAATTGGTCGATTGAACACCTGAAGCCTCAAACCCAGGAGCACTTGGGTCGCCTTTGTTCCTCACATATTTGAGATTTCATCTGGAAACAGTTTTTGCTCCTGATCTGTCCCATCCAGTTTGACAGGTGCTTCCACCCTCTGGGCTGGGACAAGCCTCTGCTTTTCCATCTTAAAAACCCCTTCTTTTTCCTGTGAGGTCTGCTCTGCTTTACAGAAATGGCTGATGGAGTTCTGTTGCTTTCAGCACTTAGTTGCTAGGCTAGAGCATCCGAAGTGATTTAGCTTCACTCATAAAATAGATTTTTCTCTGTCCTTTATCTTCTGAGTAGTCTTCTCTGCACCTCTTTCAGTTAAATTGGTTTTGGGGGAAGGCATGAGTTCTTTTGTTTTTGTGTTTGTTTGTTTTTGTTTTGCTTTGGACTAGCTAGCTACAACTGTATAAATAAAATTAAAAATAGTGATTTACTGACCCTTTATAAAATTGGTAGTCCTGGTTTTCTACTAAAAATACTTTTTTTTTCTTTTTGTGAGTGTGTAGAACTACTGCAAAGCATTGGTATCAAACAGCTCTTAGAAGGGCTAATAGTATCCTGTGATATTTTGATGGTCAGGCAGCTCCCTTCTCCCCTTCATCTCCTGTTAATTGGTCCCAGATCACAGCAGAAGTCGTTATTCATAATTGTCTTTCACTTTGTGCTTAAGTTTTGCTGCATTTGTGTTACTCCACATAGTCCAAAAAACTAATTTCTGTGAGATTCCTTAGGAACAGAGAATTCTCTGAACTTTGGTCTCCCAGAAGTCATTAGTGAATACCTGCTTTTTTATACAGTCACTACATAAATTACTTAATAGGTCTGATGTCACAAACCTAAGGGATGCAGTACTGTCTCTTTGTCTGCATATTTATTGTTTTTCTTTCAGCCAGTGCTTTGTTCATCTTTGAAATGTTATATATTCCATGAGATATCATGTCAGTTCTTGCTTTAACTCTGGATTAAGCTCACTACACTATCATTTTTTGAAGAATCAAAATTTATAAAATCAACTTTCCCTTGTCTTCATTTGCCTGTTCTATTATATTTCCTTGAGTTCTTTTGTTCAGACTTTTTATTATCAAGGTCATGCTTATGTGCTTGTAGGGCCAAGATTGCTTTTCCTTCTCTCCCAAACTACTTCTTTCCCACTTCCCTCTTGTAATGATTTTCAGCGTATGTCATTGCTGTGTGTGCCAATTATTTCAGTGTTGGGGGATGGAGATTATCCAGACCTCCTTATTTCTTTATTGTAAACGGTCTAATTTTGTTTCCATACTGTATGTGGTGATAACTGTTATCCTGTCCTTGCTTCCACTGTATCATTTTACCACCTTTCTTGAAATAGAAGGCAAAGTATTTGCTTCGGTGTTTGTTCCTGCTTATCTTTTCCAAAACATCCCCTTATCCTTAGTGTGTAGGTAGCTGCCTTTCTCCCTCTTTTGAAGCTGTGCTGCATAGTAACAGTGGTGACCCTGTTATTTCCTTTGCATGGTTCAGCTCAAGCAGACTCCTAGTTGGTTTTTACTCTTCTGTTTGTTTCAGAGGTTACAAGGTACATACTTTTCTTTCTTAAGCTTCTTTCCCTTTTGGGGAAAAAACGGCTTCCTGCTTATTTTTAGCATTACAGGTCAGGTTTCTATTCATCCAGGTAGTCTGGAGTTCTCCTCATCAGATTTGTTCTTTACCTTGGAAAACAAATCCAATGAGTGGAAACAGGTTTCAGTTAGAGTGCAAATACCTTCTGAAATCAGTCTACCTCATCAGGCCCATAAACAAATTCCAGTCATTTCTTGAGCTTTGCCCTTCCCAAATTCCAGACTGCTTGGGAAGTGATTGGAAGTGGTCAGAATCGGCTTGTGATTGCTTGAGCTACCTGGCATCTCTCCTGTCCGACAGCATGAGCTGACTCTGAGACAACTTCCGTCTTGACCTGTGACTGATGATGACTGTTGACCAAGGGAATCTTTCATCTGTCCTGTCCATGCCATTGCTAACATTCATGTGTTTTTGGGGGGTTTTTGGTTTTTTTCTGTTTGTTTTGGGTTGGCTTTTTTTTTTTTTTTTTAAAGGAAAAGAAGTGTTTTCCCTTGAGTTAACACATTTTACTGGCAGTGTGTGCAGGGTAATCTATGGACTGCGGCCTGTGTTCAGGTGTAAATCTCTGTAGAATCCCAGTTGCTCTCCGAAGTGGTAATTGCCAAAAGTCTGTTATGTTTCAACTGTTCTTCATTTTTAACTATTTCATTGGTATGCAGTGTTTCCTCACTCCTTTATTTTAATTCTTTTTTCTCCAGCTTGAATATTTTGCAGCCACTTTTGTCTATGTAGAGGGCAGATGTTGCCAGTGTGCTGCACAGCAACTTGCTCTGTGTTCTGCAGTCAGCCTGATCCTCTTTAGCAGTAAAACATGGCAAATTAAGGTCTTAAATTCGCCTATATGCTCAGTAGTTCAGTCTTTCTACGTTACTTGGTTTTGATGTGTGGCTGAATCCAGTGATGAAGGTTTGTGTGTGTTAGTCCTTCTCTTCCCTTGTTTTTCTCCTCCCTCATTAACTATCCTACCTGACATCCCATTTTGTGAAAGTATTGGTTACCTCTTAGATGTAGATTCTCTGAATCTATTTCTTGTATTTCACACTGTGGCAGCAGCTCATCTTTGGCAAGACTAACACTTTTTCTTTCGAATTTCCTAATTGCCCGCTGTGGCAGGACCCTCCAGTGCTAGTGCTGTCATCTTCATGTGGAAAATGATTCATCAGGCAAGAGAAATGTGTGGCTGAATTATTTTTTCTGTGTGTTTGAAAAAAACACGTTTCTGCTGGAGACTGTTACTTTAGGACCAAAGACCGTGTGGGAAAGATGAAATTGCTGAAAACATGTTTATAGGGGAAATTCTGGCAGATTTTTAACTGCCATATGAGAAATGTGGCTCTCTAAAAACAAGAATTTGTATGATTCTGTTTCCAGATATGATCCCTTTACCTTTAATTGCAATTTTAGGATACGAGAAGGTCTAGGAATGGAAAGAATCATACAAAATGTCTAATCACGCCAATAATTGACTTGTCTTTTTTTTTGTTTTGTTTTCCCTAATTCCATGTGCCCGGTAATGCACCTGCTTGAAGGGGCACATACTATTGATGCAGTTGTTAGTGGCTCCTCTCTCTAAAACTGCGTTGATAAGATCTTCATTGTGCTATGAAATTCTG
The DNA here is from genome assembly GCA_013398155.1 of Pedionomus torquatus. Classification (NCBI taxonomy): domain Eukaryota; kingdom Metazoa; phylum Chordata; class Aves; order Charadriiformes; family Pedionomidae; genus Pedionomus; species Pedionomus torquatus. Next base: position 619,044 of record VZRU01007625.1, read on the forward strand.
TAAGCTTTGAATGGTTACAATGTACGTGTGTGTCTGGATACGATACACAGGTTGGTATACTCTTTCGGAATGGTCCCTTCATCGAGGAGTTGTCTAGATCCTCTCCTGTGCTTGCTGAGATTTTGTGGCTTTGTTCTGTGTGGATATTTACGTGTTTCTTTTCTATCTTTCCTTTTTATCATTTGTTTGGTTTGATTTTGTTTTTTCTTTAATTTTAGGGGGATTTCTTTGTTTTCTTTGCTTAGCTTCAGTAGGGAAAGACATCAAACTGTTCTTTGTGGGTCTGTAAGTCTGGGGATGCAGAATGCATGGTATTTTTCTTTGATTATTTTGTTTTTTCTCAGTTAATGGTGAGGAGAGACAGGCAGAAGGGAAAGCATTAGCAAGTCTTGATGTCTGTCAGGGTTTGATTACATTTGAAATAACTAGTTGTGATTTCTGTTTAGTTATTGATGAGGAGGAAGAGAAAGTGGGACACATCCTGCCTAACAGCTTCTTGTAATGCTCTATAATTTATCCTTGCACCATGTGCAGTAATACTGTTCGGATTATTTTCTATGTGAAAAATGTTTAGTGTTGTCAACTGTTGAGACTTCTGCCTAATATTGTCTGTGCTGGGGGACAATTTCAGTCTTGACTCTTCTCTGTAGACCTTTATAGCCAAGGAGGCCCAGGCATGTTGTTGTTGCTGCTCTCCTAACAAGTGAGTATGTTTTTAATATTAATGCCATTGGATACAGGGATTCAGAAGGGACAGGATGAGACGAGGTCTCTCTTAGTTTGGGGTTAAGTTGCTTCAGAGTTGTGGAGGTTTAAGGTGCTACTGGCTTGATGCGGCACATTGGTATCGGTCACTGTCCCTGCAGGTGGTTTGCCCCATGAGAGATGCCCTTTGCTACCGTGGTGTGAGGTTGGGGCTGTAGCCAAGGGCGCCCTGAGGAGCAGGCACATAACCACCCCGGCTCCAACATGGAGTTCCTCCGTAGGCACCTACTGTGTGTCTGTGTCTGTAACTGCAACGAGGGAATGAGATACTTTGGGGCAATAACTTCTTAAAGAAGTCTGTGAAATCTTGGAGGCTGCTTTTTTGGTCCTCTGTGCAGATGGGATCTTGTTTGCCCCTGTCACTAAGGAACCTGCTTAACCCCTGCTTAACATCACTTTTAAGAGGACTTCAAGTTGAGGTCTGGGAATTATTATAACCAAGTCCCACTTTGTCAAGAAAGGGAGCCTTTAGTCTTTATTTGGGAAAGTGAAAAATCTTAGTGAGTGCTGAGTTCTATTATTTGCCACTTGACAAAAGAAGGGTTAGTGCCAGATCTTTCAGCTCTCTGCTTTTGGGCTAGGAAGAAGGGAGCAAAACAAGAAATAAGCATTGGAAATAAATCTTGTTAACATTTGCTAATCCACATGTAGGTTTCATTTTTATCAAGGCCCTTTTAGGGAGAGGAATGAAGTGTAAATTTAAAATCTCTTCTCTCTGTCTGTCCTTTTAATGCTCAGAGGGGGCCAGAATTGTGTATGTTGTGAGAAATCCCAGGCTAAGGATTTCTAAGCAGAAATACTAAGAGAAATTTATTAGATTGAGAAGTAAAAAGTATCCCTTTGTAAGACATCTAAGCACCTCCTTTAGTGTAATAGGAATCTCAAAACCGTTTCTACCATCAAGAATTCATGTTTTAAATAGGCAAGAAAATCAAAAACAAAGTAAAAGGAAATAAAGGGATTTTGTTGGCCCTCCATTCTCCTGTTGTTGACAGTGACGCCCATATCACCAATATGTTATTTCCTGCTTAGCGTCGAACATGCCCATTTTACACTTTCTCTGTTCCTGAAGTGGTGGAGTTACCACCTTTGTGCACGTTGACAAAAAAAGGAGCGAACTCCTTTAGTGTCATTGTTTAAAGGCAATCCCTGGAGGAATTTGGAAAGGGAGATGGACTCGTGGTGCGAGCACCACTGTGGGAGTTTGCGGCGTCTCCTTTGGTGGGGCTCCCAGGAGAGCGTCACTGCTTTGGAGAGGCCGTAGGGCTGGTGTGTGTCACATCTGTCACTGGGCTGGAAACAACCCTCGCCTTGTGTTCCCTAGAAAAGCATTGCCGCCAAGGTTTGGGAAACAGAGTGCTGGCTGAAGTGGAGAAATCATCCTATCAGTAGGACAGTATAGGAGAGTTTGCGAGGTCATCTGTGTTCATGCGGCTTGTGCTTCGGTTTTTATGTTGTCTATCTGGAATACTGTCGTGCATACCTGTGAAATATTAAAGCTGTCTAATAAATTACTACTTTGCTAGATTTTACAGTGGAGTAGAAATGTGACTCTTTCCTTAATATGGAAAAATCATGAGTTTGTTTTCATTGAAGTGCTTTACTGCTTTATTTTCGTGATCTGCAGAGGAATGATAGAATTGTAATGGGCACAGAATTTTGGCATGCAACTGGAAGAATGAACAGAATCAGAAAATATACAGTCTTAAACTGAAATTTGAGGAATTTTGCGTTGATAATTTAGATGCCTGGGTTTACTGTTAATGTGCAGCTCCTAACTGTGCTGGGAATAATCCAGCAATGTTAGCAATGCCTAGAGCAGGGTATGTGGTTACTTTTTTTTTTTTTAGGAACCTGAAATTGTATTAATCTTCGTGAGGGTTAGAAAGGCCAACTCATAGTTCTTCCTCATCAGTTATGTGTTTTGAAATTCTTTTGGAAATGTAACTGCCTGTATATATGCCTATGGGTTGTTCCTGCAGCATGGCACGCGCTTCAGTCCTTCCTGATACAGCCAATTGCAATTCAGATAGATTAAATAGAAAAGAATTTTAAAGGCTCTCTGCTTAATGCTCCAGTCCGATTAAATCCTGGGTTTGTTTGTAGAAGATACAATCAGCATGCATTGGAACAATTTACATGACCCATAAAAATAAGAGGCTTTGGTCATTTTTGTTGCGACTGTTCAAGTAAGCCAAACTAAAGTGAGCTTTACCAAGAGCCGCACATACAGGGACTGAATTCCAGCAATCCTCCTGGTAGAGGAGGCCTTATGTAGCTCCTCCTGATGCAGGTCTTTTTTCATCACCAGCTCCATTGCTAATGGGTGTGACCTTGTTTTGAATATTCAAAAGTTTGGTTTTCTTTAAAGCCACTTGTGATGAAGCTATGAAGTATGAAGAAGAGGATTTCTGTGTGTGCGCGTTTAATAAAATAGGGAAGTTAGCAGCCCTCACAGTTGCAAAAGGAAAAAGCATGAAAACAGACATCTCAGGAGTGCAGTGTTAAGGAAAAAAATAAATATCCTGTATTAACAAACACAACATGACCAAAAATCATTGCCCCTTCCCCCCTCGCCCTTGCATTAATTCGTTGTTAGGTTTGGCCTTGTACTTCAGATCTGCTTCATAAGTTACAAAAACTTTGATGTGGCAGATACCTGTCATATAACATATGGCTTAAACAAACACACTCAATTTAAACTGACACTGTTTATAGCTGTTCCATTCAAGCTGCCGTCTCCCTGAACTGATCCTGCTATCTAGTGGCTATGCCCAGCAGACAACCTCACTCAGCTTATGGAGAGTTTCACTCTGCTCTGGCTACCCCATATATTGAAAAATATTTTTGCAACTGTAGAAGAAACTTTTTCCTAACCAATGGGAGGCTGATGGCCCTCTCCTCCCTGTTCTCTGGAAATGTGGGATCATTTCGAAAGCAAATCCAGAGTACTCGATAGTACATCAGTGTTTTATGTCATCTGTGTTCGGTTCAGATGAGCTTGAAATACCGATGCTCCTGTACCACCTCAGAGTTTTGTGAAGACAGCAGAACACTTTGAGTAAGTTAATGGTCTGTGTAGGACTCTGCACTGTCTTGCTTGTACTGCTTAGCTTAAATCGTAAAGAAACCCAAAGCAATGGAATGTTTTTAAAAAAAAGTACATTGAAAACTGGAATACCTTTCTTGGGGAGTTAGTTTATATTATTCCATAACATAAGGGGTGGTATCTATAACAGTACTAGGGCAGCAACCTATAGGGGAAAAGAAGACTTTCTATTATTAACTATGAAGATATTTAGTTTTCAGGCTTCAATTATTCCATCTTACTTTTTCTATTTAAGACTGAGCTAAAACATAAAAACATAAGACTGAGCTAAAACATAAATCAATGACATTTTCTGTCTCAGGAAAATGTCTCTGTTATTAACTGATGCTTTAGATGTTAATAATTAATTACCTGATGTTGACCAATTTTTAGATTTGCAGTCTTCTAGGAAACAAGTCCTTAACATATTACTATAATTTTAGTGCATAGACTTACTTTCCTAGCATTTTTATACGCATTAGTGGAGTTCATCTAGTGGTGAAGAAGCAAGTCTGTAAAATCTCTGCTGGTCCTGCTTTACGAAGTACTCTAAACCAGTCTTTTTTTCTGTGGCATTCCATTAAGTCAGTGTATTTATTAAAAAATTTCAGGCAAAACAAGTATGAAAAATCATAATACTTGAGTATTTTACAAAAGCATTTTTTTTAAAACTAATGGAGTGGTAATATTAGTAGCCATTCTTTTTATGAAAGTAGTTCTGATAATAATTGGGAACATTATGCTCTAAAAGAAGGAATGACAGTATCATATAACATTTACTATGGCCCGAGCTGTCCAAATGCTATTTAGGTAGAGTTTTATTAAAATGTTGTTTTTCAAAAGGCCACGAGGATCATCTTGAGGATGCCTTGCTTTAATAATCTGTTGGGATTGCCACGTCATGTTAAATTGTATCAGAGCAAAGGGTACAGTAACTTTGAAGTGAGTCCCTGTTCCCTTTTCAGTCAGCTGGAGTTTCTCACTGTTTTTTAGCCAGTCCAGCCCCTCCTAGGTGATTTGTGTTCAGAGCTGTGTCCCCCCGACTTCTGTCCAGTGCCACCAGCAGTTCCAGGCAAACTCCTTCCTGCCAAATTGTGCAGCAGGATCTAAAAATTTTTTTACTGAATCAAATCTTCCAGCACTGAATCTAGTTTAAATGGCTATAATTTGCTAATGATCTATACCAAACTCCTGACTCTAGAGGTTTCTGCCAAGTATGGGGTATTTCCACTCTAATCCTTTTACTGAAGAGTGGTACCTTGGAAGCAGTTATCTGCAAGTGGTTTCTGGCCAGTTTTCAGGAATGGCCGGATTCATTCCCACAGCCGGTGCCTGGCTCTGTCCTCTCTATGAAGGTGAGGAGATTGGTCCTACATCAAAGTGCTCTGCACCATTGTATACACGTGTGATACAGCCCAAGGTGTTGCTTTGGTTTGAAAATCAGTGATGTGTTCTTGTGGAGTGGCGGACATTGCTAATTAACATTTAGAAATTATTGCCACTACTGATTCAGGCAGCTTTTATTTTTAAAGAAAAGAGACATACGAGTTTTCAGCAGGCAAAATGCTCATCGCAACGTTGGCATGTGATGCCCACGTGCAGTGATCTCAGACACAGTCTACCTCTAGACCACGTTGTATGGCTCTTGGGGTGGACGGTTAGCGTCGGATTGCAAATGCAGTTTACTGTTTCGCTAGTTTGTTCCTTCCAATCTATTTCCTGCCTAAGGATAGCAATTGATTTTTAAATGAGAAAAGGAAGGAGACGATGCAAATAAGCAGTGCTCTCTCATGTCAGTTTTAATGCCATAGACCTGATTTCATCAGTGGAGACAGAAAACAGCAACATGCTTCCTCCAAATTGTTGTTTAATTTAATCCTCTTCACTTCTCCCCACCTCCCGTCATCGCACGTATCCTTCATGGGTTTTGAGGATGCTGCAAGAGCAGACTGATTTCCTCTGATTGCAGGTATACTTTAAAACCTGTAATTTGTCTTCATGGAAGGTCACGCTGGCCACTTCATAGCAATGAAGCAGATAAAATCGTTTGCCTGATTACCCATCAAGTGAGTTAATCATTACATCAAATACTCCTCTTTTAGTGAAACAAAATAACTGATTTAAATTCTGCCAGGAGACCAGCGAAGCAAAGTACTGAGAGTGTAAATAAGAAAATGTTGAAATGTATGAAGTATGGTCATTTGCAATCCCCAACTGCTCTCTCTTGACCTTGTTTTGAAGGGACTGGGGGAGCTGCCTCCTTGTGAGCCACCTTGCAGGGTGATAGATGCTTTTCAACAAGCCATATGGTGTCAGGAAAAAAACGCAAAGCAGTTATTTTGAGGATTGCATTTGAGATACAAATATGTTTCTGCTAAAATGTAAATATCTTAGCTATTCGAGTCTAGGAAAGCTGCACAAGTGGCTTGCAATAATTCATTAATTCCTGATTGCTGTGGTATAGTTTTATACTTTATTTTCTTATGTGATGGCAGAATGTTGAGCAATTTGACAGAGGAGTGAAAACCTGTATTTTTGCTTAAATGATGCCTCTAAGGTTGCTTCAAATCTTTTACCTACAAAGCGAATGCATTCTCAAATGATGCCTAAAGAAACACAAAACACTTAGTAAAAGCCTTAGAAAAAGGGTCTGGGATTTTCTCTTCCTTGGTATTTTAGCCTGTCTTGTCATTCCTACTTAATACCATTCCTTTAATTCCAGTGTCGTGTAATATAATTTGGGACTGTATGTTTTCCTGTAGAACAATTTTCATTTATGTTGGAAATAATAAAAAGCGTATTCATGCTGTAAATACAGCTGAGGGAGAAATACAGTAAAATGTCCAGCGTAAAAGGTTTGCTACTTCCAGGCAGATGTTGCTGCAGGCTCTGTTATGTTACTAAGTCTCTAGCACTTGGTTGAAGGAAATAGCTGACTCTTCCTGTTTATAGAGATAGCAAGCAAAACTTTGCTAGTATGTAAAGCTTACACTGCAAATGTAATCTCATCAGTTGCTCTGTGTTCTGTAAGCTCCTGTGTTGGTTACAAACTTATTGGTAAATAAATTGCTGTTACGGTTGGTCTTCTGAAGCTTTGTTTTGACAGAAACGTTAAAAACAATTAAATTCTTTCGGCTTGGGGATAGAAAAAGGAAGAACGTGGGAGCGTTGGGCCTTGTACACTGGGCTGTGTATTTCTATGGTCAGATGTGATGTATGGTGTATGTGGTTTTAAAAAAGTATTTTTGTTAACTCATTTAGAGTACTTTACTAAGGTTTAGACATCTTGTATGCCTCAAGACTGTCTCATCTCACTTTAAAAATTTGGAATATTACAGAAAAATGTAGACTGCAAATAATGATGCTTTATCATGTCCGTAATTTAAAAGCTGTAGCCACGTGCAGTTACAATTATGTGATGCTCCATTTGGCATTATGGAGTGCTTTAAACATCATACAGGATGATGACAGGAGAAAAAGTGTTTACGTAATTCAAATTGAAGTTGCATGTTCAGGTTGTCTTTACGTTAGAACTTTGTGTTAAAAAAGAAACACACACAAAAAAGTCCTCTGAATTTGGATTTTAAAAAGCTACGCTTAAAGGTATTTGTCTAGTCTCTGTCTAAAAATTCAGTGGTGGAATTGTGCTCATATCAGTTTTGACCTTGTAAAGTTGCCTGTCAGCAGCCGGTTACGTGAAGTCTACTGACTTTGAGTTGGGGATGCCCTCTTGTAGTAAGAAAAACACAGATGCTACCACAGTTTGTATTTCAAAACAAGGAGGAGGGGTGGGGTGAATGGGCAGGGAAATAGCTTTCACTCTTTTAGTTTACTTCCTATGCAAGCATATACAGATTATTTCTTATTCTAAGCCCTCAGGAGCTTAGAGCAGTCAGTTCTGTTGTCTCTTCTGCTAGTGAAGAAGTTGCTTTTAATTGTAGTCCCATCATCCCTGGTATTTTATTTGCTTAGATCATGGATTTTCATCATTCTCAAAGTATAAATAGGTAAAGTCTTCATTTGAGATTTGATTAAATTCCTGTTAGTCATGACTTCGGTATGTTTGGGATTGTTTTCTTGTCTTCCAGCTCTTATTACTTGAAGATGACTAGGTAGAGCTGGAGCACAGAAGCTTCTTGTGGTGAAGTAAGAACTTAGCCAGCTTGATCACATACTGATGTAACCACCCCTAGGGCTGGTGGTTTTGCAGTGTATGAAAATGCCTCTGATGTAATGTGATACCATCAAATTCCTGCCGCTTCTGACCTTTAGTAGGTCTCGGAAGCTTTAGTTAACTGGATTCTTGGAAAATATGACTGCATTTCCTAAAGCCACCAAGGAGCTTCTCCATTTTTCTTGTGTGGTGTTTCCCCCCCAACTCCCCTTCCTTATAGCATGGTGTGTTCTTGTCTACACTACAGCTGTTGAATCTTGTCAACTCGTGTAGACCTTTACCACTGCACACCAAAGTTTCTCCTCTCTACTTAGCCTTTTTGTTCTTTGCTTTGACCTTTAGCTGTCATAACAGGATTGATGATCCACGGGAAGAAATTATTTTTCCTGACCCCTAGAATGATTTTTCTGGCAGTATCAATACACATTTCTGTAATCAAAAGTTGACCTCAGCCTTGACCTTTGAAAGAGTTACCAGTTGAAGTGGTGGGTTGTCTGTGGTCTTTTACTCTCCTTTGGTTTTTCTCCAGAGAGGCTGGCAAAGGTATCAACTGTGTCAGGTTTTTGTAACGTTACTGTTCCGACAGGAAGAATAAACTGGAAATCAATATCTAATTTTGTGTTAATAATGTTATGCAGACTTTCAAGTAAGTGTGGCTTCTAGTTTGGTAGATTTCATTTGTTAACTTAGTTGAAAGTTTCTTTTCACCTCTGCCTGTGAATCAAGATGGTTCCTTCTAATGACAATTTCTTAATTCATGAAAATACTGTGGTTTATTCTTCCTATTTTATATTCACATTTTAAAGTGAAGCTGTAATATAATACTGAGAACACTACTGAAATACAAGAGAAGTAAACAGGAATTTCCATATTTGTCTGGGGAAAAAAAACCACATATCTTTTATGTTCTTCCAACAGCATAGACCATAAGCCCTGCCTGAGGATTTCACAATAGTTCAATCCTGTATTTGTAAATAAATGATGATGTTTATTATTGTGACCCATTTTACTGAGAGTACCAAATTGCTGTCAACCGAATTTAAAGGAATGACACAGATGTAAAACTGTCTCTGCAGATTCCCTTTAAACCACTTTGTTTAGTAGTCTGTGCCATCAGAAGGGTAATTAATTTATGGAGTGTACAGCTGTTATATATAATATGTCAAAACTGTGTGGCTGTAAATGATCTTTTGATAAGGTCAAGCTCTGAAGTGTTGTAATAGTTTAAGGACTGACACCTACATCACATTTGCGTGTACTAGATAACATTTAACTCGGCAATACTGTGTTTATGCTGCGTGGTCACAAATGCCAGAGGATCATCCCACCCCTCAGGTGGGAGATTTGGGTTCTGCTGGCGTATGCAGAAGTCTGGAAGCCAAAAGGTGTTCCTAGCCATCTAGATTAAGCCAGATTAGTGTCTGGTTTAGTATTAGTGGTTTTTTTCTTCCTCATTTATGTGCCATGCCAAGATGCGTGCTTATGTCTGAACCCCCCACTGGGACGCATTTCCCATCCCGATCTGCTGCCCCTGGAGTAGCTTTCTGTGCACAGCCGGGACTGCCATGTCGCAGTGCCCTGCTTGAGCTGGTCACACACTGTGTGAGCCCTAGGACATCCTCAATAAGAATTAGTTTTGTGTCAAGGATTGCTCTTCTTGTTGGTGGCATTTTTGTATAGGGTTTTCACTTCCTCAGCATCTCAAAGTGGATAGTAAATGAGAAACACTCCGGTCTTTGTCATAAATAGTGAACTCTCTCAAATCCTGTTGGTTTTGGTTTGGTTTGGGTTTTTATTTTTACACTTAATGTATTTTTTACTCCTTTTAAAAGTAGTAAGAATACTCAGTGTTGCAGCAATACGTTAGTGGATATAGCCAACATTTGGAGATGTTTTGATATGCAAAAATTACATTTAATCTGGTTTTTGAAAGAATATGCAACACAAGCAGTATAGTATTTCTAGAAGTAGTTTATTTTGAAAGTGCTTTGTTAGAAAACACTTTTGCAGTTGTTCTCTTCCTTGCTGATTCCCCACTTCTATATGACAAAAGCAACATTTTTCCTTCTGTTAGCATGAGCTAAATAATTAGAGAGCAGTTACTTAACTATAGCTAGTCTATAACCGTAGCTTTGATATAACTAGGACTACTGTCTTATTAATTGTCTTTATTAGGAATCAAACTCTTGCTGATCACTTTCAGGAAATGGAAATGTTTCATGTTTAACAACCTTGTATGATTTACCTATAGCTTTAAAAAGTTTCAGTTAGGCAAAACGTCTGCATTTGAAGCTATGTAGGTTCTTGACCAGAGATGAAACTGTGATTAGCTCCACAAAAATACAGACTGCACTTAACAAGGATGCTGCTGTTCAGACTTCCTCTTCTCAGGGGCAGTGTTGCACATTTTCACAGGCCACCATGGAGGATAAGTGTTCTGAAACATATGCCCAAAATAAAATTAACAGGAGAAACCATTTCATGGCTGTGCTTCAGATTTAATACATTTTCATCTTGTTAGCTGGCTGTTTTTGTATTTCACTTGGTGGGTAGGCAGGAAAGCAGCTGCAAGCATTCTGCTGTGCAAGGGCTCCAAGCAGGCAGCGGAAGGCACGCTACAGCTGTGGTTTGATGTTATGCTCGGCAAAATACCAGCTTTAAACATTGCCACCCTTCCTACACTCCACATCAGCCTGCTGCCACCTCCATCACGTTGGTGCAGCTGCCTCTGCAAACTGGAGAGTGATGCAGCCGAAAACCCACCTGACAAAAATAGACGTTCAGGTGGTTATTTGTAAAATATGCTTGTGCATTTGGAGGGCTTTGTATTGTTTGTGGGTTCTGTTTTTTTGAGTTAGGCAATGTGGTTTTGGCAAAACAGAATTTTCCCCATTCAGATCCCTTTCCTGAGATGGCTGAACTGATAGGCATGGGTATGGTTTAGTTGTGGAGGACAGCCTCAGGACAGTTTCTAAGATCTGATGTACACCTGTTGTTTCTCATGTTTTCTGCACACTAGCTCTGTTTGAGAAAAATGCCTGTAAGGACGAAGGAGTTCAGAGTCTGGGAGGGGTGATAAGGGAACAGCCTCCGGCACCACCGAGTGCTCTCTGCCACGTCCTGCCCTGGCACTGCTCGCTTGAGGACTTCACTCTCTTCTGTATCAGTTCTTGTTTCGCTCAGTATTCTGGCAATGAAATCTGATTTACAAGTGTAGCTGTTTCACAATCCCCTTAAGTCATCCGGGGGCAGAGCTGCTGTTGATGGGCACGGTTCCCACCGTTCTTCCCAGAGGGTGCTGCCACCTCCCTCCTGCTGCAATACAGCTCATTGTGCCATATGACTGGCCTGGTGAGTTTTCCTGTTTTGGCATTGAGGGATTAGTTTTCATGCTGTTCCATATCCCAGTGTGTTTCCCTCTGCGGCCCTGTGAGCAGTTGTGCCAGGAGCAGGATGAGGATGGGAAGGATGCAGAAGGGCAAGGATGCCTATTTTAGCAGTAGTGCTGCCGTATGCCAACTGTAACTGACCTTAATCGTAGCCAAAGGTCCTGCCTTCCGTCACTCTTGGTATTAATGCTTCAGAGAATGGGATTTTAATAGGTTTTATTACAGTGCCAGCACCTGGAGTGAAGAGGAGGAACAAGCAAAGGCTGCTGGATCCTGCAGGCTTTAATGAGAGCACTGGATCACGCGAGGCTGTCCTTGTCCTTTGTAGCTTACTAACCTCTGTACGCCTCACAAATCCTGCTGGAAAACAGGCCTGATCCAATGAGTGTCCTTAAATGGAATGAGTGTTTTAAAACCATGCTAAATTATTTTTCTCTCATTTGATAAGATGTTTTTGATCTGTTGTACTAGTCGGGTGATTGCAGATAAATCATGGTTTTAAAAATCATCTGTTGATTTCGGATAGGATCTCCTCCCCACCCCCCAAGGAAAAAAGAATAAAAGGCCTCAATTGTTAAGGAATTCAGTAGATATTAAAAAAAAATATTGTTATTCTCTCTTTTCCTTGGGGTCAAGGTAATACTGGATGCACGCAGCTGCTGAAAGGTGATAATGTTCGGCCATGAGGTTAATTGCCAACTGAAACATTGCTGCAGTTTCTTTACAGAAAGAAGAAAGCAAAATAAGTGAAGGATTGTTTGCCAGTGGAAACACCATTTGTTTTATACATACGAAGAAGCAGAATTAACTAATGCTGCCCTCTTGCAGCTCAAGAGCAAGAGAGTCATTAAACTAGTCTCGGTACAGTTATAGCAATATATATATATATACACACACACAGAGGTTTTCCAAAGGAAAGGTAGGTAGGTAGTAATCCTTTGAAGGGAAGACAAGGTGATTGCTTCATGCAGCAGTTCTTGGATCTACAATCCCCTGTATTTGAAGATGATGGAAATGACCCTTGTTCTGTGAAAACAGGCTTAGACTTTTTCCAAATTCCATATAACTGAAGCTGTTTTCTTAGTAGCTGGATCACTTGCTAAGGAAACTCCATGAATACTCTTTCTCTTTGATTTTTTTAGTGACTAAGATTGTCCTGTAGAGAAGGCATCTGTTCTGCAGTTTTTGCGGATGGGGGTGCAGTGGCTTTGGCAGGGACGCCCCCAGTTCCCTGGGTGTTTGGCAGGCAATGGTTGGGCTGAAGGGCAGGGAACCCACTTCTTTCTCCTCTTCACACGGAATGATGACTCCAAAGAATTCATGCTCTCTTCAAAAGCTGGAGGAACAGTTTGATCCCACCTCTGAAGAAAAGGTGGGTTGGAGTAGTTTTTAGTGCATGAAAACCTGGTGTGTGTCTAAAATGACTCCTTTCATAAGTTCATAATCTGACTACTGCTGCTGTGGCTGTTGAGACATTCTCTGTTCTTACCAGGTGTGTAAGTGCTCCTAAATACCTGTAAGTCAGGGACGAAGAGACAAAAATCCAGTCTGTAGCTGTGCAATGCATGGGGTTCTATTTCTGATCTTTAACTGGCTTTGCTGTGTTACACTTGAAGAGGATTCAGGGGTTTTTTGATGGTGCAACATTTTACTTTGCACCACTAGTATTCTGAGATATTTTTGTCTAGCCTAAGGTTGCTTACCTATGTCCTGTGTTTTGTTTTGGTCTTTGCCATATTTTAAGTACCCGTTTCATCATTTGTGCTTACCCGAAATACTTCAGAGGAGTACCTCTTCATCTCCCATCATTCATGTTAAATAACAGCAAGGAAGAGGAGCCTGAGATGGTATTTAAGCCTCAAAAGGTGAGAGATAGACATCTGTTGAAGATAGTGAGATTGCTTGTGGGCCAGAGCTGGAAGAGGGAAAAATCCTGATGAGGAGTTAAGGCTTTCATGAGAGATTTAAAGGCAAATCAAGGAATTTTAATCCAAGTCCTCAGCCTAGCAGGGAATAGGTGATAGGTGGATTGAGACTGCTTGTGCCATTTTCAGGGTGAGCTGTATGCAGTGAGCCACCTGGAATCTATTTTCAAATGTTAGCATTCAGAGAATCATTGTGAAGGTGCTCTAACATTTGCTTTGGTTCCTTCTGCCTCGCCCTGCATGCTCTTGATTTGGCAGGTATTAAGCTCTATTTAAAATACTGTCCTAACATGATTTTTTTGTTGTGTTTTTGTTTGTTTGGGGTTTTTTTTGTTTGTTTGTTTGTTTTTTATTCTAAGATTAGGAAATTTATTCGTTTTAGAGCTAAAAATCAGTTGGTCATAGATATCTGGAAATGTCAGTACTTTATATCCTTTTAGTACAGTTGTAGATCCTGACTTATTTTTATACAAAGAGTTTTACTTACTTTAAAAATGAGACATTCTAAAAAATTTTATTAGTTGACCTATGTTGCATACTTCCTGCTAGTTGTATGTAATCTGTCATAGTTTGGAGTACTAACGGACACATAAAAAAGGCAAATTGAGCCTCTGCCTGCTTTCTGTGCCGGTCTTTACCAGGAGAAAGTAAGCCTGTTTGGCCTCATGGAGGATTTTTGCCTGTAATTTCTTTCAAGGCTTCATAGTTGTATTCAGAAGGATGTTGAATTTGAAGGGATACCAAAGTGTGTGTCTGTGCGCGTTAAATAATTCTATGTGTCCAACCCACCCAAGATAAGACTCAGTTTAATCTGATGAAGCAAAGGTTGTTTAACCTGATGATGTGATGCAACACAGTGGTTGGGACAAGTTAGAAGCATGTGTTCTTAGTCAATCCTGGTGCCATGGCTGTGTGCCCTCGACTGTAATTAGAGTGTGGGTGTGTGTCCTTGCTTTTTCCTTTTATCATCTTCTTAGTCCCTTTCTTTTATTAATCATGGTAGTTGGCTGGCTTCATACAGCAGAGCTCAGTTCATCTGACTGACTTTCTCTTCTTTTAAATCACTGCAGAGGTGGATTCCTCCAGTTTATCAGGAGCTGCTGGAAAATGAAGATACTGCTGAAATTCTGTAGATTGATAATTCTGGGGAAAACGTAGAAACCCCATTGTGTGCTCTCTTAACTATATGTATTGTTATGAACCTTCTTATCTCCCATTTGTGAGGGTGGAAAAAAGTGCTGCCCCTCCGTGTTTTTTGAATGGAGACATGGACTATCCCCCACGTTTTGATTTCTTTTCTTTCCCCCCCAGCTCCCCTGTGTCCCACTGTTGTCTAGAAATCAAAACTTTAATCCAGAGTTACTTAATATGCTTGCAAAGCTTGAAAATAATAAACTATTTGAAGTATGATAGAGAGAAGAGGCAAAATATATGCAGTATATATTCACAAATAGTTTTGTTTTGACATTTATCTCGCTGTAGTCATTCTGCCAACTGGCTTCAGGCACGGCTACCAAAAGAATGAACACATGTTGCATTCATTAGTTCTCATCTGGCTGTGCTTCATCTTGCAAGACAGACGAAATCATGATCATGCTAAATAGATTGTAATGTGTTTGTAATACGAGTTCCCTTCTGCCGAGCAGAGCGATAGCTTTGCAGAGCTGCTGCTTTTAAGCCTCGGTCTTTTGCTCTGTTTTAACGTCGCGGTTACGAGTATATTGCCAGTGATGTCAGTGCTTTCTCGTCTCAGAAGATGTCATATGAAAAATATTCAAATATAATACTGAAAAAACACCCACCCCCTTCCTCCCCCC
>VZRU01007625.1:634490-646310 GCA_013398155.1 Pedionomus torquatus
CTCCCTGAAATCCGCCGCCCGCTCCTTCCTCGGATGGGGCGGGGAAAGGGAAATGGGTAAACAGCGGGGTAAATATTTATCCCTGCGATTAAGTTCGCCCTGCGCCCTCGTTAGCAGCCGCCGAGGTGTAGCTGTACTTCAGGGCTGCGGGGCGGCGTCCGGACCTTGAGAAAGTTTAAAGAAAAAAATAATTTATATGTATATATATAAATTAAATGCAATATTGACGCATCCGAATAGAGGATAAAATGACGGAAAGGACGATGAGAAGGTTATTTCTGGCTGGGTAGAAGGCTCCGGGCGTGGGTGCTGGTGCGCACACCCGGCCGCCGGCGGGGGTCCCGTCCCGTCCCGTCCCTTGAACGGGGGGTATTTTTGTGGGAGACCCCCTTTGCCAGGCCTCGGGAAGGAGCTGCCGCTGGGTGTCCCCTTCGTTTCGACCCCTCGGTGTTAGGCTTTCCCGAAGGAAAAAGGGAGAGGGATCCCGGCGGGAAGCCCGCGGGCCTCAGGCAGGAGGCGGTGCAGGCTCGGCCAACGGGGCTCCCTGCGCATCGCGCTGCTGCTTCTCTGAAACACGCATTTGCCCTTCAGAACTTTGGTTGGTTGGTTTTGTGGGTTTGGTGGTGTGTGTCCCCCCCTTTTTTTATTTTTTTTTACGAGTGTCATAGTAAAAATAAAGTATTTCCACGCAAACTTCTTTTCTTTAAACAGCAGGTATCCAGCCAGCCTCTCCTGAGCATAAGCTGGGTAATCAATTGCAGCATTCTGGCTGCATCAACCAAAAGTATCCCAGTTGAGTCTTAAAAAGGCTGACCAAAAAAAACAACCCCCACCGACAAATCCAATCAGATATACACACCATGTTTGTATATACAACACGTAAAACGTGTTGCTCTTGTGCGGTGGTGAAGTGAGTTATTGCAGATGAAACAAACGTCGCTGAGCAGCTTGTCTTTGTTTGCCGATTCACGCCCTGTGCTGTTGATACGAATACGGCATCTTGCGCAGAAAACGTTACACTTTTGGCCTGAACATGACGGTCAACAGGAAAATTTATTAAAAAAAAAATAATAAAAAATAAGGGCAGGTATTTAATGTATAGATGTCAATGTGTATTTAGTGGGAGGAAGGAATGACCTTGCTACAGTGTATTTTTGGAAAGGGAGCAATGCCGTGTACTTTATCTGCTTCAGAATTCGAAGCATTCAGTTTAGAATTCAAGATGTTGCAACGCTTGGGGAAAAAAGGGAGCCTGAATTGGAAATTCGAAAATTTCAAGTGTGTCGTACAATCTCTTGCAGGCTTGCAAGGATTTTTGTGTTAGAACAGAAAGGCCATTGTTTAACTGTTTGTCTTCAGAGCAAAATTCAACAGCAATTTTTAGGACTTTAACTAGCAACTTTGTTTCTGACGAGTTAAGATTTTTCTGTTGACTTTAATGGCTTTAGCAAGAGTTTCTGTGATCGTTTGTAAAACATACAGCAGTATCTCAGACTTCAGCTTGAGGCCTATCTTGAATTTCAGAAGTGAGTGTGACGTGATAGAATTACCTTTGAGATTTGTCTAGAAATCCAGCAGAATAAAGTGCAAGACATACATTCTTTTCTGAATGCGTGTGTTCTCCTTTAATTTTTTTCTGCCTCTTAGAAAATAATTTTGACCAGAGTCTTGACGCAAAACTGAGGATTTTGCTGAATGAGAGTTAAAGGCAGCATTCATAATTAAAAGAAAATGTGGCTTTGGATACTGTTAGCAATGTGTAATATATTCTGCAGACTTAAAACTTGATTCCTACTTATTTCATTGACCCTAACATACCTTTATATAAAGTTTTCTGAGGAAAGTGTGTTTGCTGGCAAGTAAACTTACAGCGGCAAGAAACAGGTATGATGGAGGATCAACAAGTGCTTTGTTCATGTAAAATTTCTAACCTCTTCCCCTAGAGCTCCTTGCCTTGAGGGCTTTTAGCAACTTTGCAGTGATAACAAGTCAGAAAAATCCTGAGATTAAACTGTAGAAAGAACTTAGCCGTGAATGCTCATTCTTGCTTTATTTGAAGGAGATCAAGGTTTTGTACTAACAGTAGGGTATTTCAGGCAAGGTTTTGGGGGATAACTTAATTTAAAAAAAAAACCAAACTAAAGTCTGTCTAAAGCGTGTCTACAATGACATGCTTTTCTATAGGAACTTCTCTACCTTACCTTTACTTGCATCTTGCTTTCGTACATATGTCCAATTGCTCATTTCTTGCCAAAGCTAAAAATATGTTGCTAATCTGGCAGTGAATAGCTAGTACTCCCTTTTAACATATGGTATGTCAGTGCTGATGGGCATCTTGATCAGATTTTTAAGAAGCTTGTTTGATGTCAGTAGAGATGGCTTCTTTTTTTCTACTTGTATTTAATTAGTCTGTTATGATTAAAGCTAAGGCAAGGGTTTATATCATAATGTGTCCTTTCGGGAGGATCTTAGCTATCACATCAGGTCTGGGCTGGAATGTAACTTAGGTGGGACAGATTGGGATAGCAATTTTCAGTTACCTGCAAACAAAACTTCAGTTTTGCATGCTTCTTGGTTATTTTTTTGCCTCCAGTGTCACTTAGCATTGTAAGCAGTATTTATAAATGGGGACATGATATAAAAATGTCCCCAAATTTGTAAACTCTATTGCTTTGAGATTCTTAAATTGAATTGGATACATTTATCTTTAATGTTAGGACTAGTAGAGTGTTTGCTTAGGTGGTGTTTCATAGTAGGGATTTGCCAGTGGCTAGAGGTGTTGATGATCAGGTGTTGTGATGGCTCTTCAGGGCTTCTGCAGAGGTGAGACCTTGTCCTTCCTAGGTTTGGTGCTGCTCACTGAGGAGGTGTAGCCCTGCCTTGGCGGCCACCTCAACCAGCAGAGGCTTTGCCCTCTGCCTCTCTGGCAAGAGGTGGTGATGGCTGGTATGTGGTGCTGCTCCTGCTGCTTTGCTTTCCTGCCCAGGCACTTGAGAGAAAGTACTTATTTTGAGTTAGGATCCAAGGTACGGAACTTTGCTGTAAGCAGTCTGATGTAACAAAGGCTTGTTTCTTTCTGGTCCCTGTTATATAGGCAAAAATAGACAAATTTGACATAGAAGTCCTACTTTTCAGTTTGATATTTTACCTGAAATGGTTAGTTACTGGATGGAGACCAGTTAAATAAACCAAGTATGAGCCTATTCCAGGGGATTACCTCTAATAATGTTTTTCTTATAGTCTTGGACTCCCATGACTGCAACGTTTGTGTTGATGCAGTGAAGCCTTTTTAAATGAAACAACTTTTGCTTTGAATTGCATTGAAATTGTAATTGCATTGAAAACTTTTAAGCTAGCCTTACTCTAGGCACTGCCAATAATGATGATGAATGTAAAACACCATATGATTATTGGAATACTTTTTTAAAAAAATTAAAATTTAAAAAAAAAGTCTGGAAAAAAAATCTGTATTCTCTTAGTTGGTTCACTGGAATGTTTTCATTGTTTTTCAGTGTTTGATTAAAAATGTAACTTGCACTGTGTGTCAGTGTATTTGACACATTTTGACTATTGACTATTTGACTGTATTTGACTACTGCTGTTGCTGTTACTTTTGGGAGATGGACAAGATAATGTGGATTGATAACTTCCCAATTACTCAAATAAGTAGTTTAAAGTAGTTTTAGAAGTATCAGAGGCAGAGCAAGTGCTTCTCCCTTCAGTTGATGTATTTTTATGAAGGAAGGCAGAATTCCCACCAGCCTGCCTTTTAAACCTACACTGCCTTATTTACTATGAGATTCCCACCTGGAAAGACAGGGGAAGTCTTTTGATGCACCATAAGTGCTGCTGCAGGTCCAAATTTGAGCATTCAGTGAGCAACCATTGTCTCTGGGGAATAAGGCTCAGCCTCACTGAGTGGCCTGAGATTCATTTAAGCATTTTTGCTATTGCGAAATTATATTAGCGAGGAGGTTTAAAGAAATAAAAGCTAGATTAGAGTAGCATTTTCCACAGTCCTGGGCTAGAAATGTGTTAATAATTTCTCTGAATTCACTTTCCTGTTTCCCAGGAAAAAAAAAACAACTATTAGATAGTACCTTGCTTAAAAAACCTCAGTGAGTTTGCTGGGTGAAGGAGGCAGAGTGTTGTATTTTCTAGAAATAATGAAATGCAACCCAGCCATTCTGCAAGAGCCTGGGGCTCCTTCTCTACAAGGTTATGGTGTTCCAAATGTTTGAGGCTGGATTTTATGAAAATTCTCTGCTTCTTATTGATCCCCCAACAGAAAGGCAAACTGATCCCTACCAGGAGGAACAGTAGTCCCCAAGAAATGAGTTCAAAGGGTTGCATTTTTGTAGACATGGCCATTCATACTTGTAATTGAATGGCTTAAATGCCTGGAAATGGGGCTTTCCAAATGTAGAGATGGATAGGATACTAATCTTCTTTTTTATGCTTCTTTGCTAATTATTCTGCACTTTATAGGAGGAGATGATGACAGCCATCACTCTTCACTGACGTAATTTCCCACATCAGTTTGACATCATCAGCTGGGATCCTTGTCTTAAGTCTAGAAGTGAAATCTCATTTCATTATAGTTCATGCAGTTACCATTGTTGCCTCTTAGGCAGCCATAAATTGACTAGAATTAGCAGAATAATGTGTACTTGTTTTTAATTTCTACTTTCTTACCAGATTAGTATGGGTTTACTTACCACCTATTAAATATCCAGAATTAAATAAAGCTTTTGAGTTGGTTATATTGAGTAGTTATAAGCACAGTTGGTCTAAACAGTATTTCCTTGCTTCATGAGTTAGCTGAGCCTATGCCTAACGAAGTGGTCTGCAAGCTAGATGGGCTAGCTGTTTCCAGGCTTCATTACATTAAATTTATTGTCAAAGTACCTTCTTTTCAAGTAACTGAGAGAAGGGATGTGCTTGGTCGTGTGCAGGATGGGCTGCTGCGGTAGCATCAGGCAGAGTCTTGGGGGTTCTGCTGTCAGGTCAAACGTGGTGTTTGACTCTGCACATCACAGTCTGCAGATGTGTTGTGAATGTTTGCATGAACACAGCTCATTTTAAGAAAATATCTTTCAATGTATGTCTCAACTGAGAAAAAAAAAAGCATATCTGATACATACTTTGGTAAATATCTGCTTAATTATGCTTCAGCACGTGACTAAATCAGTAATATTGCACTGTAAAAGCAGTGTCATGTAGATACAACATAAGATTACAAATATCATAAAGGTTTATGGGGGTTTTCATCTCACTATTTAGAAGGTTAATACTTACCCTGATTCAATGGAAAAGTCCAATTTCTTTAACTTAATAGGTAACTTACAAAAATGTGGTTACATTGTTTGGTATCATTTCTTCCTCTTTGCTATTCGTGTCTCTATTTCACTCCTGACAGTTCTAGGAGTATGTGCTAGTCATCAAAAGGAGGTTAATGAGGACTTGAGCAGGGTAACAGCATTTTCTTATTGCATTCTAATTGCAAGGTGAAGTAACTGCAAACCCAAAGTTGCTGAGGTACCAAATTTGGTGAAATATCAAATTGATGCATCAAACTTATCATCAAGGGTCAGATTAAAAGATTCAGACTACACACACATTCTCAGTACTGAGTCTTTGCTCTCAAATTTTCAATAATGGCCTGATTAAGAAACTTAAGAAAGTGTCTTTATGAACCCTACATCATAGCCTTGCTTCACACATGTAAGTAAATTAGTCAGGAAAGCCAGCAGCATTGGAAAACCTCCATTTAGTTTTGCATGTTGCAAAAGTGCTGTTTCAGCCTGTTCCTTCTGCAGGGAACCAGAGCAGCTCAGAGAGCAGAAGTTGCAATGAGACACAGAAAATCTGGTGGATGTGCAAAACTTGCCCTGTGATCACAGAAGGAATGCCCAGATATTAGTAGGCATTAGTCACAGTTGTTCATTGTGTGATGAGAAGATGCTCTGATGTATCATAAAACCAGATAGAATTTAGGTACCATGTCTTCTGCCTTTGCTGTCCATTCCCAGCGCCTTCTTTGTTCTTCGTATGCTCTGATAATGCATGAATTTGTTGGATTTTGCCCTTGTTTGCCGGTGGTTCTCTTCAGAAGTGTTTAAAACCATGATAGTAACCACAGTCAGATTTCTGATACTTACGAAATGCATCAAAGGGAGAGTTCCCTTCCAGGAGAAGCTGACTGAGTTTGTCCTTCAGGTTTCTGCATGCAGTTGCCACCGTTCCTTTTACCCATTTGCTTAATGACTTAAGTGGCACAGTATATTGAGCAATAAGCTTTTGGGGGGTTGGTTGGGGTTTTTTTTGATAATAAAGGAGGAAAAAATTAAGCTGTGAGTGGCTTCTGATCACCTGAGTGGTTTACACCGAACATGTGTGGTTTCTTTATTGGAGTTGTTTTAGGTGGCTGGTGATGAAGCGGCCCTGGGGGATGTTAGGCAGGAGCTGACAGGGGCAAAGTGAGCCATGCTGACTGTGTCCTGGCCCTGCTTCCTGCACAGCAGAACTGTGATGTTGCTGGGGCAGGGTCTGGGAGATCTTCCCACCCTCTCAGAGGCTACAGGTTGCGGTTCATGTAGTGCTCTTGTTGGAGGACTTCTTGCCATGCCAGTTGGGGGTTGCAAAGGATGGTCACACCTAGAGCGTGGGCTTACACAGGAGCTGCAGAGGGCTGAGCGAAGGCAGAAACTTACAGCATGTTGACACAGTAGGTTAGCAAATGTGGATTAGTAGGTTAAACAGCCTGGCGTTTACTCTTGAGCAAGGGCGTGCGCTCGAGTAGTTACTACATGGAAGCTGTGATGCTGTCAACTCCCTTTCGGGCTCGCTTCCTGGTAGCTTATGTGGCTGAACCCCAGGTCGTAGCCCAAAGGACGTGCTCATACCGGCTCTGTTATAATTCTTCCCTTGCTAATGCCAAAAATAAAATAAAATTTGTAAAATAAGATTATTGGAAAGGTTAGAAGATGCTGAAAATGTATTAAACAGTTTTGTTCTTACTGATGTATATTATTGTGGTGGGGGGGCATTCTTTCATGCATGAAGGATCCAGTTATTTTGTCAGGCAGTATTACACAGAAATAGCATGCTCCTGGATGGTTGTTTTGTATGTGTAAATAGCTGAATTAGTATAGCTAATGCTTAATAAGTGTATGTGGAATTAATCAATCTGAAAAGATAAGCATAAAAGGAATAAAGGAGATAATTCTGTAGTTTAAATGATAGCTGCTTTCAGAATAGCTATTAATTTTTAGCTTTGGGTTGTTCCCCCCACAGATATATCAAACAAAGTTATAGAAAACTCTGGCTTTTTAAAAAGGAAGGAGAACTGAATTGCAAACATTGGAGACCTACAATGTAGATCTTTTTTTCCAGTATATTTTGCAGTTCATTGGTTTAAAGTTTGCTATTGTGAAACTATATAACTTTCTTTCCGTGGACTGCAAGCAGGCTATTACCCAGCATTGCTGTTGCTGGTGTGTTACAGAAAGTGGAAGGAGATGTCCAGGTAGTGAGGAGGAGAGCTTTGCAGAAAGTCTGCAAGGGCAGTCCAAATACTTACCAAGCATTTGTTAGTTTCTAGCACTTCTAGCACTTGTTAATGTCTACAACCAGACACATCCATGATTAGTCCTCTATCCCTTGCTGTTCATAGGGATGTTTTCTTTAACTAAAACCTGTTACTTTGTAGCAAATGGTGGGAAAAGAAACCTGGAGGGGTTTTTTCCACTTCAGAGGCTCCATGCACGGAAAGAACAGATTATAAGTAATCTGCTTTTTTTTGTGATACAAAATGCGATGTATTTAAGCAACTTTGATAGAAATATGGTTATTTTTATGTTTACAAAATTAGGCAAGCATTCCACATAAGAAACATATGTGTTTTCCTAGAGGGTCCTTTGAGAAGGAAGGAAGAGGTATCCCAGTGGAAAAGTGATGTTTTTCCTATGCAGTTAAGTTCCATCCATGCATTCATGATGGTTTTGTATGATTTATCAATAGTGATTATGACATTTCAATTTTGTGCAGAATTTCTACATAAGGTGAAATTTTAGAAGGTCTCAGCCTGCCTACATCATCCAAATGTTCTGTTCAATGATTGATTTTTCTCTGAGAAGCTGTGGCATCACATAACACTGTTTGCATGTATTTGCATTTGCTTGCAGGTGAATTGATTCTGAAACCTGCTTTGCAGCTTAGCCTAGATGAAGATGAGACCCAATTTCTCCCTTTCTATTAATATGCCATTATTTAGGAATAATAGTGCTAGGATTAGCAACTGAAATTTTCACTCAATCTGGCTTCATTTGTATGCATTAATTTCTGCGGAAGTAGACTAACTATAGGTGTTTTTTGTGGTTGGTTGTTTTTAGATATGTACATACATATNTCCTACGGTTCCCAACTAAAGGTATCTCTTTCCCACTATACATATATATATATATATATATACATATATATATAGTAACTTATATAGCAGCCTGTCTTGCTATTGAAGAGTTCTTTCTCTTCATGAATTAAAGTAGTTTAATTTCACATTTGTTTGTAGAGCATTCATGGAAACTTATTGTTGGTAGTGTCCTTACTGAGGAAGATGTGGCAGCACTGCAGTCTGAATAGTTTACAACAGTACCTTTCTTTGTAAAATAATAAATGTTAGCATTAAATATTTTTTGCCAAACGGCAAGATCAATCAGTCAGTCCACCTGCTGTCAGGCAGCAGCAGCCACAGTGTCAGGAAACCCACACCTTGTTTATAGGTGTTAACTTCAAAGCTTCTGTTTAATTGCTGACATAATAAAACGAAAGGAGCTTAACTAAAAGAACTAGTCAGTTTTTTTTATTGTATTTATGCTTGGTTCCACTTTATGAGGGTGGCTACTGACTTATACCAGTATAGACATTTCTGCTTGCTGCTTGGTCTGAAATGTTTTCTGGGACACACAATCATACAATGTGCAAATATTCCCTTTATGTCTCAACACTTGCTCCTCTGTAGTAACTGAGATGGAGGCTGTGAGTAATGTGCAATAAGTAGCTGCAGATACCATCTTGAAGGTTGGCTGTGTGGGAGTCACGCAGCTTGTGCTTCATTCTTGAAACTAAGCAGCTTTGCAGCATCTGTACTATGACTAGTCTGTACGGAGAAGTTTTACTTCTTTTCTGTGCAGGAGGAGGAGAGGTACGCTTCTAGTACCAAAGCTACCAGCAGTTGCAGAAGCGTCTTAGTGGAGGTGAACAGAAGTAGGATTTTGACTACAGCTGTTGGAAGTGCATGGTGGATCTGGCTGGTGATTAGAGGGATTTAGACTCACACTCCCAAGAAGCAATGGACTTTTAAAAATACCAAAAGCAAATGTCTACTCTTGCCTACGAGATACATGAGATTTAGCAACTGCTGCAAGTGTAACGTTTTCAAGTGCAGAACTGGGGTAAGGAGTACCTTCTGCATGTGATGCTGCCTTCCCAGTGGGCAGCAAGCCCAACCAGGCACTCTGGACCACTGCAGCAGCACCCTAGCCATGGTGGGTAGGCACAGGAGAAAGCTTGAGATTGGAATTAATAACCTCTCCAGAAGGCTTGTCTCTTAATAGAGCTTGATTTTCACAAGGGAGGGAGCGTATTATGATAATAATAGTTATCCCTAGATTTTGGATAAGAGAACGCAAAGAAGGACAGTAACTTTTCAAAGTCAATTTAGCTTGTCTGAGAGAAGGGTGGTGTTCTACTGAATAGAGTGTAGTATTGAGAGGTAATAAAGCAGGGAGCGCTTACGTCCATGAATAATGGCAAGGCATTTCTGTACCTGAAATACCAGAAAATTAGGATAAGATAGTGACTTGCTAAGTCTCTTTCGCAACAGGTTTTACCTTTATCTGAAATCACGGTGACTTGAAGAGATAAGAGCCGTCAAATACCCTGCTAAGTCTGGTCTCTCTCCACTCTTCTGTCTAAGCGTGTTTCTACTGAGCACAAAAACCTGCCAGATCCTGCTCTCCTCAGCAGAGCTGAAAGGGAATGTTTCCCTTGGGGGGGAGTAAAATGTGATGGGAGAGGGAGCTCCGAGAGCCCAAGGGGTGGCCAGCAACAGAAAACCAAATTGCAGTGGGTTGGTGGCCATGGGAGGGGGCACAGGGCTCTGTCCCATGGGGAGAGCATGGCATCCTTCCCAGCTGCCCTGGTACTCAGGAGGGGTTCACTGTGACTCTGGGGTAGTGCTGATGAAGAGGAGTGACTGCACTTTAAGGCTGAATATTGAGCCTAAATTGACTGAGGCTCACGGAGGCTTCGAAGGACAGGCTTGGGCAGCTTTCCCTTAAGCATGAAAGGATGATGAAAATGAGTGAGAACAGCACATACAATGCTCTGTGTTTGATATCAGTATCAAGAAGTGAATCTCTTTAATGTGGCAGTCTACCCTAATACTGGTATTTTTATATGCACATCCATCATTCCAATAGGAGACTGTTCTCGTTGCATAAACATAATACTGAATCTATAAGATAACATCCCATTGCCTGTGAAACACAAGCAACTGCTGACAGCTGCACAACCTGTACAGCCTAGATTTCATAAATGGACGTTATGGACAAAACCATATTTCTTTTGGGAAAGGAAAATAGGCTTTATTTTTCCTGACTTGATGGAGTTTTGCATAGTGGCACTTATGATAGAGTGGCTTAGAATAGCACAGAATGAGATCAAAGAAACTTAGTTTGTACAGTGGTATTTTTGATGTTACAAATTAGATAGCTATTCATGAGTCCTGAGGGAAGGAAAAAAGAGCAGCACAATGAAGCAGCCAGTACAACAAATTTCAGAAATGTTCCAACACTGATTTACAAAGATGATGTCTAACTTCATCGCTTAGATAACAGAAGCTGGAGACTATTCATTTGTGTTTCAGGGTTTGAGATAAGTGAAGTTTTGTAACTGAACACTGCATGGTGCAAAATAAATTGTATCTGTGGAAGAAGAGGGTATGTTGCTTTGCCTGATGTTATCGTATTATCTCAATTAATTATTTCAGTGCTTTTTTGGTTTGCTGCTGAAATTATACCCTAGAATTGATGAGAGCACAGCAAGTTTAAAGAGTAGAAACATCTTTCCTCTGGGGCAAAAATGCACTCGTTAAAAGCAAACCACAGCCAAAAACTCAGATAAGTTTGTTGCCTGAATAAGCAATAAATATTTAAGATGTTGAAGGGTTTCTGTAAGTTTCAGATTAAACATGTGTTGGTACTGCTGAGTTCAAATGTTTTGCAGCAGAGGATATGCACTATGGTGATGGGGAATGTCAAACTTCCCCTGTGTTTTTGCAATCTAAAGATTTAATGCTTTGCAAACTGGATTTTATTTGCATGTTACTGGAAAAATATATATTTTGGAAAAACAGCATGGAAAATCAGTGGTAACCAGTGCAAATTTGGGCTTAAATTCTGATAAAAAAAGATACCCTAAATATAAAGAGACATCCCTAAGCAGGAACTGTCATTGTTGCTTTGACTAGAGCTGTTAAAAAATAAGTGGCCCCAGGGGCAGGGAGGGGTGCAGAGAGAGGTGGAGAATGAGATTACTGTAAGTGCTTATTTTTTCTTCCCCCTGCCTTGTGATGTTTGGGATCCTGGTGCTTTTGTCCGAGCCTGAATATGGTTATTAGTATCTGTTGTGGTTTCAGCCAAATTTACCAAAACCTGATTGACAGATGCCCCCCCCTCCCCCCTTTGGGTAAAAGAGAGGAGAGGAAGAAATTAAAGAGATTCAAGAGTTTAGAAAAAAACTAAACTACTTTAATGTAAA
>VZRU01007625.1:646318-661175 GCA_013398155.1 Pedionomus torquatus
CAGACATCGAAGAAGGAGAGTTGGCCTTTTGATCCCTCAGCTTTTATACGGGGCATGATGTGGATGGGATGGAATACCCCTGTTGGTCAGTTTTGGGTCACCTGTCCTGTCCGCTCCTCCTTGCAGGTGGGACCCCTTTATGCTTTTCCGTTTTCAACCCTCCAGCGGGCAAATGACGAAAATTCCCTGACCTTGGTTGTTCTAGCAATAAGTCTAAACAAGGGCCTCTCTGCATACCATCCCTTGGGATAATCAGGTCTTATCACTGTGAGACGAAACAGTTCTGAACAATGTGCTGTTAATTTCAGAGTTTAGTTAGTTAGAAGAGGCCTAGCTAAGAAAGTAAAACTGTAAAACAGAAAATTGGTTTGTTTTATCTCAAACCAGGACAGCATCATTCATTTCATTGAGCAGATTGGCCACAGTTAATGCTGCTGTCTTTGTACATGTGTGCAATAATTAAATATGGTTAAAGAAAAGTGTTGTGATGGGAAGTTAAATACTGAATCTAAAAGCTAGAATTTAGGGTATTTTAGAATTTAGGCTTTAAAGCCTATATTTAATCTTCTGGATCAGGTAGATATTAAGATGCAATATTCAATTACTTGATCATAGTCTCCCCTAAGTCAGTATTCAGAAAAGGTGGTTCTGCCTAAAAAGCTCAGTATTTTGAGTTGCCTTTATTTCCTTTGCATGGCTTCCTATGGTAGTTTTATGGCAAGGCTTTTAGTCTTACTTTTCAAGGAAATGTGTGAATTTCAAGATTGACTATGCTATGGCACTTATGGTAGTGCCTCAGTAGCCTACAAGTGTTAATTAACCTTTATGCAGTGTGGGATGATGCTTGCATTTAAGGATGAAGAGTGGAGATAAAAGAGAGATTAAGGTCAAAACCATCTGCTAATTACCCGTTTTCTTGTTAAGTAATTGCCCAATTTGAAACTCCCAATTTGAAGATGTGATTGTCAAAGTGCATAGGTAGGACAGCCCTGTACATGTTGAAAGCCTGATTGCTGCTGTTGTGAGGCACTTGTGAGAGCTCAGCACTTCCACACCGACATCTGGTGTTTCAGGTTAGGCAGAATATGCAGGTTCTTCCCCCTGTGTGGCCTCGGGAGTGTGGGAGGGATGCTTTCCTGCTCTCCGTGTCCTGCTCTGGCCACCCTGGAAGCACCCTGGTGGTGTCTGGCTTTGCTTCTGTCCTGCAAAGCTGGAACCCATTGAGTGTCTCCATGGGGCTTGGAGTGCAGTGAGGTGAGTGGTGGCAAAGCCCTTGGTGAAGAGGAAGAGCTCAGAGATCCAGTCCCATGGGAAAAGTTGTTTCCTTAGAAAATTTTAAACAGATGAGTTTGGACATAGGAGGAGCACAGTGGAAAGGAACTCTAGACGTGAATTTTATAGCCTGCATAGTTCCATGCTTGGCAAAGTTATTAATTTGTAACTTTTAAATTAGTGTTTTTATCATGGAAGTGTTCTAACACTTCTAGCACAGCATGAAATGTTTTTGACAGTGTAATACTAGTATATGTGTGCTGAAGTGTTATTTTTAATGCATGTGTAACTTACAGTAGAGCAGTGCATTGCAGCTGTCTCTTTGGTTGCCATGTGAACTTCCAGGCATATGCATTAGAAAAGATGCTCTCTGCTTCTCTCTCTTAGTGTGACATGAAAATAGGGTGCCATCAGATATCAAAAAGAGCTGGGGGTGAGTGGGACTGCTGCTGAGCAAGTTATGTGGGGGATGCTAAGCAATTACCTGTAGCCACCATGAATTCCATCTACGGAGTGTAGAGGTTGCTCATCTTTTCAGCAAAACCACGTTTTTTGGAAGATACAGATGTGCCCTGCTCTGGTCAAAGTCCAAGCATTGAAGTGTCTGGAGCTTTAGAACAGTATCAGAACCATCAAGAGCTAAGGAGCCCTAGGGGAAGAAAAATACTTAAAAACCACAAGGCCTTTTAAAGTAATGGGTAGTGAAAATCCCATGAATGGTCTTACTGTTGAGATTCATTTTAATGGAGGTGGAGCTGATAACGAGATATGCAGTTGGGGAAGAACACATGAGAGAGCCAGCAGAAATTACCTGCCTCATCCAAGTAGTTATGTGGATACCAATGTCAAATATAAGGAGTGCGTGTAAGTGTTGGCTTTGTTTTGTTTTCTTAATCTATGTATCAAAACTAGTATTGGCAAGTATAAAGTCTGATCTGTTTCTTCTTAAAACTTGTGTGCCCAATAAATAATACAGTTACTGGAAACTTAGGCAAGCGGAACACTCACGTTGGTCAAATACAGCGTGGGTGGAGTCATGAATCTGTGCTGATATATTTCTAGATTATCTGTATTAAAAATAATACAAGTGTTTATAGCAGCAGATGCAAAAGATTATTACAAAAATATTTCTTTCATAACAGCTGTAATTTGTGGTTATTATGAAGTTATTTTTTTTTCAGGATGTTTTTGTGTCATCTTATAATCTTTCTCCTTCCCTTGCTTTTCTGTGTCAGAAAAAAATAATAATCTGAAAACCAGTGCACAAATCTGTTTAGCATATGTAAGTAGAACTACTAATTACTAGGCATGAAGCTGTAGATCATCTTAGGCATCACACTAACCCTTTAAAATGAGATTGCTTGAAAACACAGATCATGTTCTCTGTAATATAGTGGTGGAGTAGGAGGCTTACAGACACTAACTTGCTTCAAGTGAAACATAAATCAGTGCACAAAGAGCAAATATCAGTAGTGGCTATTGCATTGCAGAGTATTCATATGCTTGGGTAAAATCTTCTTATGGATCATCTACAGAGAAACTGCAGTTGTGTATACATTGTGCTTAATTGAAAAGTCCTAGGAAAGCTTTGTCTAGTTTAGTTACGTATCTTTTTTTTCCCTTTGATTAAAGCATGGCACTAAATTGTATTTAAATTTATAGTCTATGGGCCGGTTTTGTTGTTTGGGGTGGTTTTTGAGTTTTAGGGTGTATGATTTGTATATATCTGTATAGATCTATTCCAGATGGGCCAGTTTACATTTATTCAAGCCATACATAAATTCTTAACATCATAAATTATATTCCTGTCCAGGTTTTGACTGAGGTTTTTAGGCACAGTCTATATTTTCAGACTTGAGTGAGGGTTGGGTTTTGTTCATTTTGATACAAGATCTGTATCCATCAGTGGGTTGGACAGCTATATTTTTTAAGCGATGTTTTTACATAGCTTATGATTAAAAATGCAGATTAGACATTGGGATGATCACTTGTGATGTTTGAGGCACTGCCACTGGACATTGGATTCTCATTTTATGGTCTGATTCTGGCGCAGGATCTGTGCAAATGAACTTGCTGTTTACTGTGGATTTGTGTTTCAAGTGGCTTGTGAAAGGCTAGTGCAGAGTAATACGTTCTTTTTATGAGCTAGTGTGTAGGGGACTGAATAAGATTGGACTCTGAAACATTAAACAATCTAATGAGCTGCACAGGGAGGACAGTTTCCTCAGTGTGATGGTCCTCATGCCTCATCAATCCTGAGCAAATAGTCATGTGTGACATGCGTTCTTCCTGAAAACCTGAAGAAATGTCTATGGAAGAGAAAAATAAAAGGCTTAGCTAGTTTTGGAAGTGCTAGCAGTGCCGCATGATTGAGAGCCATGACTTTGGGACCAGTGTTTGCAGTCAATGAGTTACCTGTACCCATCCCAAAGGATCTGCATTATTGTTCTAGAAGAAAATACAGAAAGAGCTTTTACCTTTATCTCTAGTAATAATGTGAGATCAAGCAGTGAATTCTGAATCAAAAAATTGGGAAATCAGGTAAAGAGATTGAAAAAGTAGGAAACCAACTAAGAAAATATGTGGAATAATCCAGAGTGTTAAAGGACAGAGCCTTCTGTTTGTAGGAAGGGAAGGCTTGGGGAGAGTTTCCCACCGAGTTTCTACGCCACCAGATCTAGCTCCTAGGGACACATCAGAAGTTAATACAGTAAGTTAGTACAGTATCATGTGGGGATGGCTTTTTTAATCTTCCACATTTGTGTGTTTAATTCCCATTTTTATGTTCCTTCCATGACTCACATCCTTTACAAAACCAAGATATTTTGTGTGTGTGTGCTGACATTTGGAGGAGGTGAAGGAGATACTGTGGGCAGAAGTGTAGAGTCTAATTTTACCTTTTTTTTTTCTTTTCTTTTTGTTAAGAAAATTATGTATTAGAGAGATTAAACAGAATTTCTAATCTTTTATTAGCACCTTTTATAAACTAGTCTTAGGACAAGTGAGCTGCAGAAAACTGCAGAGAATTTTCTTTCCCTTAACAGGGTAGGAAAAACTAATTTGTCAGTTATCTCTCTGGAAATTTAAGCCTCATCTGGGGTCAAATTATTCACTGCTCTTCAAAATAAAAATTACAAGTTGTACAAATACTACCTTCCTGCACACATGGACTGATCATAATCCTAGTGAGAAATGGTTCTTTTGGGCCAATTATCTCTTGAAATAGTGAGTGAGATCTTTATACCAGTCCAAGTAATTTCTGTGGCATTTCTGTAATAAAACTCATAACACTCTGGAGAAAACATAGAAAACTGTGTGGGTGCCTTGGCAGGCAGGGGTTTAAAAATGTCTGTGGTTTGTGTGGTTTTACTGGATAAAATGTAGGATTTTCCACCCTGTGGTTTAAAATTCCATGTGCTGGAGTTTGTAGAATTTGTTTTTCTGAAATTTTGCTTATGTCTAAAATGAAGCCCTTACTTAAGTTTAGTCAAGGCTGGTAGGAATCACTTAGGGAAGTGATAATGGATGATCTGGAATAGTTAAGGGGCCCCAGAGTAGACGGTTTTGTAAGATGTTTTGTTTTCAAATGCAGCCAGTTCAAATCTCTCCTAGGCAGTAAGTGATGAAGGGTGATTCTTTTCAAAAGCTGTTATCCTCACGTGCCTGGTTGGTGACATGTGAGGATAGAAGTGATATGTGGGCTGGGAGTTCAAGTACCATCTCTGCATACTGGATGCCCCTTTCAAAGTCCCTGGCTAAAGTCTAAGGGGCGGTTTGAGCTGCTGCTTTGTTCATTGTATTGGGAGTGGGCTGACACAGGTGACTGTGAGGAGTCACATGCAATGCAATGCATCACTTTTAATGCTGTTCATTGGCTATGAAAAATAAACCCTAATTTTTAGGATCATCCAGATGTCTCACAAGTACTGCATACAAGCATCCCATGTACATCCCTACTTACTCCAAAGGCAGGGGAAGAATTGATGTATTAACGGGTAAAAGTAAAAATCAAACTAGTGAGCTGCGACAACATAACAAGACATCTTTTGAAAGTTGCAGTACTCTGTGTTTAGACTTAGAATTTTTTGCTGTCATTTGAGTGCTAATACTCTTATACCATTTTTTAAGACTGAAGGGCCTTAGATCCACATCTGTGGATGTCTCCTCACTATGATCAGCAAGCACTGCAGGGTGGTCCTTTTTTTGCAATGGGTCTTGTTCGCAGTCAGTACCTTGAAGGCATAGATCGTGGACAGCTTGGGAAGTATGACCAACATCAGAAAAGATGCTATTTTATTATCTTTAAAATAACCAGATGTCTAAAAAGGTCATCTTAGAATGAATCGATAGTCAATTGCACTTACAAATGTCTTCCTATATTCCCTAATTTGGTTTCCCTCTTTAAATAAATAAATAAATGACAAAACCACAGAGAGATTTAGTTAATTGGGTGGCTCATGGAAGACCTGGATAGATGTCTGAGACAGCTTAAGGGAAACGCCAAACGTTTAGGAGTGGGAGAAGAAAAAGGGAGGAGATGGACTGTTGCTTCCTGAGTGATTGACTTTGTACTTGCGTAAGAGCTCTTACTCCTCTGAAGGGGGAAGAGCATGCTCTTGAAGGAAGCTTTTGGTTTAAGCTTCTTTTGAAGTAGTTGTTTAGATTATAAGGACATATTTTTAATGGAAGAAGAAATCTGAAAGAGATTTTGAAAACTTCCATGGAAAAAAAAAGGTACAGTTTTGCCTTAGTGATCTCAAGGACCGCAGTTGTGTTTACTTTCAAGGCATCTTCTTTTAAGCTAATCCCTACTTGTCTGACTTTTTAAGACATTGCCAAGAAGGGCATGTTGTAGTTTGGTTGGATAATTTCTGTCATGGATGAGGTATCTGGGTTGGGAATCATGCATTTTAATTCTCTAATAGTTGCCATGTGATGTATGTTTGTCATCACTTGAAACAGATGCTGCTTCTGTAGAGTGATAAAGAACAATAAGATGACTTCCCAGTGTGCTACTGTGTTCTTTGATCAACCAAGATGTTCTTGATTTTCAAGTAAGGTTCTTGCTGTCCAACTTCTACTTTGAGTGTCCATGTCTCATGTGCCCTCTGTGCAGTGCAAAGCGGCTGCAAGTGGTTTGAAACCTCTTCTCTCTGATTGTACACATGTAGCCCATTGATTTGACTGTTTTGAGTCACTAAGTGGCTTAACCTTCTCAATTTCTTACTCATGGCCCACTTACACAGCTATAACCTCTGAAAAGCTGTTGAGTTTGAGGGTCCTTCTGCCCCTCCATTCCTTATCTAGTGGCTAAGCCTCCATAGTGTGGGTTGCAGAGGTGAACACTGGCCAACTCCTTTACCATCTCATTTGATACGTTGAGGAGATAGAAGTGTTGCAGCCCACCCTTAACGGGCAGAAAGATTGGCTCTCCTGCACACCTTTGAAGTCAGTGACATAACTGTGGCTTTCGGAGCTGCAGGAGCCATCTAATATGCCCCTTTGGGGTGCTGGGGTTCAGCAGAAGCAGTGTAGTCAACATTAGTCATCAGTGGGGAGAGAAGATGCCCCTGTCAGGCAGCCAGCACTGAGGTGTAGAGTGCTTTCATCTGTGCTCATCAGAGAGACCAACCAACAGCAGAACCTTTCCTGGTTTGGTAATTATTATTATTTGGACTCTACACCGGGAACACAGTAACATCTGGCTTCTAAAATGATGGTCTGACATAACTACTTACTCCTTTTACAAATGTTTTATAGTAATCTGTATATTTATACAGCCTGGGAACTTATCCATAATTTATCCATTATGAGACCTTTTGATAGTTCATTAATTGAAGGCTTTGACAGGCAAAAAAGGAACAAAATTAAGCTTTCTCTCTTTTTTTTTTTTTTTTTTTTTATTAATGGAAATGTCAAACCTCTCTTCTGTGTTTGGTCTACTATTCCAGTGTAAGATGAGATAGAAAGATCATAATATTTTGAAAATAATTGTTGCTGTTTTTTCTGCAATGTTCATTTGTCCGCTGCATGTATTTAAAGGCTAATATTGTAAGGATAAGAAAAGTATGAATTATATGGTACTTCTTTCAGTCCATTTACTTCCCTAAAATAAGAACTTTTGTTCATTAATTAATTTAAGTTTACTTGAGTGCCTTTTTATGTGCTGCATAGGTACATGTGTTTGTAGGAACTTCTGCTAGCTCCTTAAAAGAGATGGAGTTTTATGATCTGAAAATGGGAGTTTTAATAAAAGAATCTTACACAGACCTTCCCAACCCAGGTAGCAGTTGGGTGATCTGGATTTGTAAAGTGCTGCTGAGACAGCATTAGATACGCTGGCCTGTAGAATCATTAAAATAACTTTTCTGCGTGTAGGAGGTTCAGTTGTGACTGGTAATATTAAAGCCATTTTGTTCACAGTTGTTCTTTCTGTTATCTCCAGATCTCAGTCTGCCTGCCGTATTAAGTCCCCTGAAGTTATCTTCATTTATATGAATGAATATAGTATCAACCATGAAACGATACACTTCTGCTTTTAATTCACTATTTGGTTAAACCAAACTGATACGCAAAACTGTCTTCTTGTAGGAGTTGTTTTATCAAAGTAATCTTAAACGTTCTTTTCAGTTTAATAATACTTTTTAATATATTAGTTTATTTTACTAATTCCTTGAAAAAGTCTGGTTAGTGTTGTGAAAGTACTGCTGTGATTCTTTATTTTGTGTAGTTCAACTCTTGGTCCTTAGTAGTGAGTATCGTGTTGTAACTGAATGGAAGTTGGCATTCAACTCTTAATTTCTTTCAAATTTAATACATTGATGTGTTCAGCTCAGTGTTTCTTTTGCTTATATTTATTTTAAAAGTGCCCTTATGCAAGTATTTAAAAGATTAAGGCTTTCTTTAGTGAAACACAGTGGTTTAGGACCGTGGCTTATATTAACTTTTTTCTTTTTCGGTAGTATGTCTTCATAAG
Source organism: Pedionomus torquatus (assembly GCA_013398155.1). Taxonomy (NCBI): domain Eukaryota; kingdom Metazoa; phylum Chordata; class Aves; order Charadriiformes; family Pedionomidae; genus Pedionomus; species Pedionomus torquatus. The sequence goes on from VZRU01007625.1 coordinate 654,567, forward strand.
AGTAGGAAACTAAAGTTTAGGTTGTATGTAATCGCAGTAATAACACTGGTCATTTACCCTTATATGTAAGTTCACTGTTTGTATATATGTCACAGAATATGAAGTTACAGTGTCTGTATAATACAGGTCAATTTGTAAACCTGCATTAGAATTTCCTTCCTGAGTTTTTAGTAATCCCAATTCGGGACAGGTAAGGAATTCAGTGCCCTATGATTGAGCAACATATTCTTTTATGAGGATTTTTTTTATTATTATTATTTTTTTTAGAGGTTGGCCTGTGATTTATTGGAAAAGCCAAATAATGAAACTCTGTTATGAATTATTTTGGCTTGGCAGAAATAATGCAAAGAACTGTCAAAGGCAAAGAGTATGCAGAAGCTGTAATTTCTTTTTTTTACCACTGAAGAATAGATTTGGCTGGATTATGCCTTCAATGCTAATCTATTTCTGTGTGGCCAAACGGATTTTTGGATCCCTTTTGTAGCGTATTTATTTTCTATTTGCTTCAAGCCAAAAGTTATGATACCATATATTGTTTTGGCACGTGCAGGGTGGTGATGTGAGAAAAGTCAGAGAACTAATGAGAGTTCTTAGCTCCAATTCTACCAGTTGAGTTGAGATTGTCACTTGATGAAGTTAGGTCATGGTTAACAATATTTGCGTGTTCAACATCTTCATTTAAAATGAAGGATCATGTTTAAAATTCTTCTGTATTCGGTCCAGAAGAATACACTGTGAAATCCCACCAGTTTTATATCTTTTTAGTTAATTCATTTGGCTATTGAAATAACCTTAATTTCAATCTTCCTTTCTCTGGTGAGCATGTTTTTCTTCCTACGCTATTTTAACAGAAGATGCATTTCCTCTTCTGATTGTAATAAGCCTTAAGCTTTCTGTCTAAGGTAATGATAATGATTAGTAATGTTTCTGTCTTGAACCATTAATTTGATATGTTTACAGTAATATCCATTCCTTCTTTGCTTGAACATGTTTGAAAGTCTTTGGTATTTCAAAATGATGGGGCAGACATACTCATGCCGTACATGTTTCTTTCTCTGTGACTTTTAGTTTAGAACAAAGCAGTTAAATATCTCTGTCTACTGTTATTTTCCCACTGCACAGATGACAGCATCTCAGCTGCGAGTACGTCTGATGTCCAGGACCGTCTTTCAGCCCTGGAGCTGAGAGTACAGCAACAAGAGGATGAAATCACTGTGCTGAAAGCGGCGTTGGCTGATGTGCTACGGCGTCTTGCTATCTCTGAAGACCATGTAGCTGCTGTGAGAAAATCAGCACCAAGTAAAGGTAAGCCCATATTTGGTAAATTCTTTCTAGAGTCAGGGTGTTATAATTTAGAATGTTCTCCACTGATCACTTCTTTTTTTCCCTTTTCTGTCTCATTTGTAAAGGCTCGTTGTGAGCTAGAGGGGTTAGTGGTTTTAAGAGTGGCTTTATAGTATATGATGAATAGATGTCTGAAATATGCTTATTAATTTTGCTGTTTGCTAACAATTATATGTGCTTAACTTCCCTGAGAATTTACTTACTTCTTGTTGAAAGCTTCCTGTTTGAATTTAAATGGTGAAATGCTTTACAGCTGAGATCTTTAACCTGTCACTTGGGGTTCTGGGCTCTTGAGTCTCAGCTTTGAGACTTCTTCATCCAGAAGTTACTCAACTGAATGAGTGTATGAGAGGCTACATTTCCCCCGTGTGTAAATTAAAAAACTAAACAAAGACCCCAAAACACATTGCCACCAAATAAGGAAGTTTTCTGAATATAGTCAGTTTTTTTTCATCTATAGAGATAACTCATCGCCACTAGGTTTCTTGTAAGAAGTGGCCATGTAGCCACTCAACGATATCTCTTTTGCGTAGTGGATAGTAACTATTACATTGTAATTTAGATGTGTGTAGGACTGTTTAAAAGTAAACAAACTAGATGTTGTTTGTGCTGATTTTTTCATACTTTTTTTTTTCCATGTACATTTCCTTTTCTGTTCTGGAGAACTACTTGAATTGAGTTACTTGAATTTACTCCAACTTCAATTTTGTATTCAGAGAAAACAATGGCTATGTATGTTTGTGGTACACATTAAGCTTCTGATTAAATAAAAGATTAGTTCATACTTCAGATTATTCACAGTTATAATTCATCATAAATGCACGTATCCCCATCCAAACCATGCAGTGCAAAGTTTTCTGGGCTTAGTCCCTACATTTCAGCCTTGAAGTACATCCATTACACCAACACCAGTATAACACTGAACTCATCGTAGCCTATGTTTGCTTGGGTGGCTCCATTATACAGGCTAAAATTTCAAAAGCTGAAAATGCTGAAAGTTTGAATTATTTTAGATGTGGCAGAGAGATCAAATTCCTTAATCAAGTGTTTTTGCAGTCTCTCTGGCCAGATGGGAGTAAGCGATGATGCTTAATTGGCTTGGGCTCTGAACCCTGCTATTCTCTCTTGCTTGCTAAATGGTAGACTGTTGTCAGCTCAGCTTATAAATGCAGCTTTTGTCTACCCGATATGCATCTCTGGTCTCATCAAGATTGAGACTTCCTTTTCTAACTGTGTGTAAATAGAGTTCTAGCTAGTATTTCAACTAAATCAGTCTTTGCTGTCTGTTGTCCATTATGGCAAAAAGAAAATGTCCAAGTAGAAAATGGTCAGCAAAAAAGTGTGCAACACAGGACCTTATTCTTCCCATTTAAATGCAGAGAATATGTGGAATCATGGCTAAAGACCCTTGGCTTGGAGCTGCGTAATATCCAGTGAACTCCATGCACAGGCAGGGCAAACATTCTGTGTTCTGCAAAACGCCTTGGGGCCATCTCCTTACTGGGACTCTGGGGGTGCTGGGGCCATACAAAGTTCTCCAGGTGAATTTGTTCAGTGAAAAATAGACTAATTATTTCTCGGAGGAGGGGGGAGTATGTGGAATGTCTGAGTATCTTCAGCTTTGTGCTCCTGCATCTCTACCGCTTAATAACAACAGGATGTAACTGTCAAGAAAGAGAATGAGGGCTGGGGCAGAGATGTACGCATATGGGCTAAGACATTGAACTTAAATGATTTATGCCTAATCAACACTGTACTTAATTTGTGGTGGATGTGGCCCCATTGTGTTCAGTTGCCTCATATCATCAGGTAACACATTAACTTCACTGTTTCTCATGAAACCAGCTGCATATAGATAGCATAAAGATGTCATAAAACAAAATGCTTACATACAATCACAGGCATTTTGTAAAAGTCTACAATTAGACTTGGAGAATGATCTTGAGATTGATATTGACCTAAGCATCAATATTTTAACAAATATTTCAAAACATGTTTGTACATAATTTTTTGCAGTACCTTACGTTCTGCTTTTGATTTCTGTATTTTAAGTTCATTCAGTAGATAAAGAAATCTTGAAATGTTTTAACAAAGGGAAATGTGGGTTTTTTTGTGAGTGACTACGATTGGCAGAAGACCTGAATTTTTGTATAAAAATAACACTCAAGGAAGTAATTATTAATTTTTCTTTGACGTTTTTTATGGATACATAATGGGCTCTTACTAGTTGAGTCACGGTTGCTACAAAGGCAGTTGTATTCCTCCAAAGCTGTCTTTGATGTTTGTGATCTTGTCAAGAATCTGGATTTCTGCATTACAACAATTGCAATTTCACAGTGAATATTACAGGTATATTTTCTTTAAAAAAAATGCTGAAGCTTTAATTCATAGAAGTATTTGTCTCTACAGCATTCCTCAAATGCATGCTGACATAAATAATGAGTAAAGACAATAGATGTGTATATATTTCTGAATACACCGAGAGAGATGTGTTAAATTTTAATTACGTGTTATATTTGAATTATATATGTAGAAATTTGAATTTAACAGTAAGATAAATACTATTAAAATAAGCTGAATTTGCAAGAATCAGTACCGGAAAAAGACAACTTCAATCTTTCTATCAAACAACAGAGTTTTAATCTGAGTAAGAGACAATATCTAACCTAATTCTAAGGAGTCTTTCCTTCTTGTTGCTGAAATGAGTTTTTCTAGAACATCTTTTTTCTTTTTGTTGTCATCTCAGCAGTGTCTTTGAAGAAGGTTTTTGTATGCTAAAAATAAGTGGTGTGAACAGCCTGAATTGTGCTGGAAGGGACAAATCCTGATCATTTTTTCACTGATTTTTCTCATTCTGAAGCTGGTGGCCCAACTTAGTGCAAAAAGAGATCTCTTCATCCTTTGTGTTAGTTTGTCTGTGTTGCATATCTGGTGAGGTAATTTAGTTTTTCCTTTTCTCATCCCTTTATTTTAGATTGACAGATTGAATCAACCGTAGCTGAAGCTGAAATTTTTTTTGCATTATTCTTCTAGTCTGTGTTTTTCTTCTTTCTTACATTTCTGTTGCAGGCTTGTTTTGAACTTAGTCCAGTCTTCAGTGAAACAATTCACGTGGGCAGGGGTAGGTTTTTATTTCTAAACCGTAGGCTGTCAGTCAGGAGGTTGCTATCTATGATTTTGTCTGTCCAGCCCTGCTTCGGAAGGAAGCTGCCTTTCATATAGGGATAGGTGATTTGCAAACTGTGTGAGATAAGCTAAAGGGTCATATTTTTTAGCCACCATAGTGCCTCCAAGTAAAGCATGAAGTGGAGATACAGTATAAGGGAGATAACCTCCAGTAGGGCTTGCAATGGAATTAGTCCTTGCACAGTGAAAAGCAGACAGGGAGTGTTTGCCTGTGGCTTGTACCTCTCTAGTAGCTCTCAATGCACAGTCATTCTAAATAGAGAAAATATTTTCAAAATTAAAAGGGCTACGATAGTACATCTCCATCTGTAGCTAAGAATAGCTACTCAAAGGAGTTACCAGGTCCAAAGATAGTGTTGAGGATTAGAGATGTGAAAGGGCTTGAGCAGGGGACAGGTTTGCAGCCACAGAAGGGTTTCGGAGCATTATAGTGTGTGGGTACGTTTGTGGGGTTTGTTTTGTTTTTTCCCTTTTTTTCCCTCTCTTTTTTTTTTTTTTTTTTTTTTTTTGGCTTTTTTAATAGGTGTCTTACCAATGTCTTGGTAAGAAGAATTTCTTTGGTGAGAAGTTGTTTGCTTTTGGCAGCTCTGCGTTCTTGTTGCCACATGTCTCAGTTCTTGATGCATGATTGATGCTGTTAACATTCACAAAAAATTCCAAGAACAGAGATTACCTGGACACTGAAGAAAAGGAAAGCATAAAGCAGTCTGGTACTTGTGGCTGCCAGCAAGATAGATTGGCTCACAGCTGGTGCCTGGTAAACCTATTAAAATCTTCCAGGGTGTCAAAATGTGTGTAACAGGAGAATTCATCCCTTAGGCTCTGGGTGTGGAGGCAAGTTTGTGGCACACAATGGCACAAGTAAAATGTCTCAGACTAATTGTATCACTGGGGTATGAGCTCTTGCCTGAAAAAGTGGCCATCTACCAGAAAGTACATCGGATGTCTGCCCGCAGAGAAACAAAGAGTTTGTGTCCTTTTTCTGGGCTCTGAAGTAATGAGGAGGCTTGTCACAGGTTAAACCTCTGGAGGAACGCTTCCTGGTACTTGGACAAGAATTGACATCAGATAACTCATGTGCAAATTCAACTCATAAAGTGAAATTGAAGCAATGGATGACAGTTTAAAGAGCGGAGTCTCCCATGACAGTGCAGGCTGGCAGACTGAGAGGCCTTATTTTGACTTAAAAGCAGTGATCTTGGGGACCTGCAAAAGCAGCTATGTACTGGGAATGCAGATTTTTGTGTTTTGTTTTTTTTCCCTTAGTGCACTGGGTTTTTATAATAAGAACCCAGAGAGTTTTCCTTGGTTTCCTGCTCCCTTCTGTCGTGTAAAGTAGTGTGTCTCTTCAATGGGAAAAATCCTAAGTAGTAGCTTGCGTCAAATTCCATCTCATTGCACAAAGCACTTCTGATGTAATTTTTACTTTATCTCAACAATGGTTTCATTTTAATAACATTAAGTGTTTTATATTAATTAAAATTGACTTCATTAACGAAAGCATAGGATTGACTTGCATTTGTGGTTTCAGTCTCAACACATCTTAATGTGCAGAATTGCTCTCATATCTAAGTACATGTTTATGTTGTCCTATCAGTAAATTTTAAAGGGACAGAATTATAAGTGTAGATAGGAAAGTCCTTATGGTAGTGGTAGGATGTAGGCTTTTATCCACGATATTAAAACTAACCTGGCAAGCTCGTACGTCTGCCATTTTACTCATGGGAATAGTCCAATTGAAGTCTGCAGGCAGTATACTCACATAACAAATAATGATACTCTTGAGGTCTTAATGGATTTTCCAGGTTCTAGTTTTAGTGCCATCTGTTCTTTTTGCATTAAAAATATTTTTCTCTGCATTTCTTCCCCATTTTTCCTATCTACTCCTCTGTCTTTAATATTTTCTTCTTCCCCTCCCCTGCTATACTTACTATTCTTGAAGGTCTTCATATATTTTCCATTATTCAAAGAATTTGGATCTAGAGGACATTAATGAACTAAGGATCACCATCCAGCTAAACCAAGTTTAAGGAAAGAAAACTGAAGAAGAAAGTTCTTTTTTTTTTTTTTTTTTTTTTT
>VZRU01007625.1:661201-686891 GCA_013398155.1 Pedionomus torquatus
TTTTTTTTTTTTTTCTTTAACTTCCAAAGCAATAATTTTGTTCATTGGAGAAGATACGTAGAGCGTTGTAGAGGAATGTATTTCAGTTGTGGTCATAAGTGTCATTCTCTTTCCATATGCTGTTTAACAGTTTTGGATGTATTTTCTGCATTTGTGTGCTCTTCTTTTTCTTTTGTTTTGTTTCTGTTTTTTTGTTTTTTTTTTTTGGTTGGTTGGTTTGGTTTGGTTTGGTTTTTTTTAGAACAGTGTGGGCACAAATTCTCCTGAGAAATGCTTTGCTGTTCTCCATGATACTTCTTAAACTAAGAATTGCAATATTGGAACAGTTAAATGGTGCCACTAGCTTTTTCAAATAAAACTTCTTTTTAACACTTGAGTAGCTCTTTCATCGCTGTTTGCTAGAGTGTATCAAATTATTTCAGATTACCTTAGTTAAACTTTTATTTCCTCTGCTTGGATGTAGCTTATTTGGCAGTTGGTTGAGTAAGTAGATGGTACCTCTGGGAAAGTATGGCAAAATAATAAGATGTTAAGGAGGGAGGAAGAAAAGGGCTGTGTGGTTTGCATAAGTAGTTGGCTGTCCCATGCCACAGAAATCTTCAGTTTCCCTGGGTAGTAGTCCCAAAGACCCAAACGTGAGACCAGGGGCATGGCTCCCCTAGGCTTTTAAGAGTTTTATGTCTCTAAGAGGATCAGTTACAGTTAAAAATGTATGTGTTGACAGGTTAAGTCAGTAGCTATGAAAAAAATTGTAGGAAATCTCTAAATATATATTTCATGATTCTTAACATTGTGGTCAATTTAGCTACCTATTGGGAGAGATTCGCTTGCATCTTAAATGTTTATGTGTCAGCTATGTAGTCTCCAACTGTTGCATGTTAACATGCCTCTATGCAGATAATTCTTTTCCTTTTAATAGGAAGCAACAAATAATCCATGTTTAATAACCAATTGACAGTTGAGATTTGTCAAATCGGGCTTCATTAAAACAAAATGTTTAAAACATCTTATTTTTTTAGTTAGATATAACTGTTGTAAGGATTGTAAAGTTTGCCAAAACTTAATTTTCTCTTAAAATTGAATTATTAAACAAGATAAAGTACATAGGTAGTGAATAGAATTATTTTTTCCTGATTAATACTAGTTGTTGTTTGAGAACTAGTATCTTGCCCTGACCTGTAACGTTTGTTCATGTGATAGAAGAGAACATTTTTTTCTACTTAAGAAGTCTCAATCAGAATTTGACTCTTACTATCTAAATGTAGTAGTTGAGGAAAACAAGGTGCTGAAGAAAATTTTCCCCTACTCTTCTGAATACAGTTTTCTTTTTGAATAAGAGTTTCAGTGCTCCCAAGCTTGTTTCTCTGCCAGCATCTTCCATCAGCTGAGGGACTTGACATCCTTTGAAACAGCTTTGGTATAATTTCTTGTAATAGTTTGAAGTAAGTTTAGGATTTATTATAATTTTTCGTTCATTTTTGATGTCTTTATTTTAGGAAGGAAGTGCAGATAAAATCTTATGTTCTGCTGCACTTAGAAGTATTTCAGTCTGTTTTTCTGCGGCTCACCTGTGTGGGTTCTCTGGTGACTTATAATGTGTTTGAACACACACTGTACGCTTCTTTAGTAAGAGTGCTAAGTACTCTTAAGTGTTTCTGTACTTCAAGCCATCAGGCCAGTTTTAGTTGTATAAAGCCCCTAGACATGTAATGTATTTGAAATACAGAAGTCTTTGTCAAGTTTTTCTGAGAAGGAAGTATTCTAAGTTTGTTGAAGGACTTGGATATTGTCTGTCTTACTGAAAAAAAACCAACCAAACAAAAAAAAACCAACAAAACCAAAAACTGAGCCAAGCTTTAAAGAAAAACACTAATTCTTTTTTTTTTCAACATGTAATTTGTCGAGCTTTTAGTTTTAAATCCACTTGAATGAGGTATCCAGAGAATTTATTTTTATGTAGCTGTAACTTCTTACTTTAAATTGAAATTACCTGAAGTGAAAAGAAGGGTTTGTTTTTTCCTTGGAAGAAAGGCAGTTTACCTGTCAGGGTATCAGCAAACAAAGATACTACATAAATTGTTCTATTTAACACAAGCAATAATGTAAACCTACATTCTAATGTTTAAAAACCCTGTAATTTGGGGGTTTGGGAAAAAGATGTGAATTACTAACAGATCCTCATCTCTACTACCTTGTATGTATATTTGGAAAGAAAAGCTTATCATGTTATCACAGGACACACATTTTCAAAACTTACCACTGTCTCTTGCAGCTTGGCTTCAGTTTTTCCTCACTTAGCTAATCAAGGCTGATAAAGAGTTGGAAATAGATTCTTGGTTTATTGTGGTCTGTTTTTTCTAATCCTACTTATCTTTCATTCACACACTTGTATACTTGACAGATGTTCATGAAATGTTTCTTTTGAACTCAACAGATACTATTCTATGAAAACTATCAGAACAGAGATGAATCCGTTATCCATAAAAGACATTTGTTACTGCTTTGATCTCTGACAATTTGGATTTAATCCTGGTCACCATACACTGGCTTTCATTTTATGTTCAGTTTACGTCTGGCTTTTGTTCCAGACTAGCAGATAAGGCTGAACACTATTCAGTCTGACAAATTTCAGACTGTTTATGCTAGCAAGTGACATATGACATGATATTGGCAGACATGTGCAATCCAAGTGCTTGGAGAACTCGATTGTTGTCATCTATTGATCTAGATTTTTTTGTCCTCCTATGCTGCTTTGGTATTTCCCAGGTCTCTGCACCAAAGTTGCTTGACTGCTGCAAAGGACTATCTCTGTGGTGAAGAAAGTTACAGCATTGTCAATTTTTGACATCTTTTGACTGTAGAGATGCCCTGAGTAAAAGTCATGGAGAGAGCTCTGGGTGGTTTGGGACTGATGTGTTGGTTTCATTGGGCTCCTGGTGTAGCTGGGAAGATCCTGGTTGTGTGTGTCTGACCCTGTAGGCAGCCAGGCTTCACTGCTCCACTGCCTGAGGTGTGCACAGGGCTTAAACTTGCCCTTCCTCACTGCTTAAAATTTAAATACATTTTCTTTACATGAAGTTGCAGACCAATTTAATTTTTTTTTTTTTGTCCCTTTGAAAATAGGTATTCTAAAGGTCACGTTTGAATATCTAGTTAAAATGGAACAGACAACAGAGAACCTGGAAGGGGACTTCTTTCTTAAGGGTGTTGGGTTAGGGTTTTGGGGGCATTGGTGTTTTTTTTGTTGTTGTTGGTTTGGTTTGGTTCTTACCTCTATTGTTTTTGTTAGTTCTTATATTTTATTGCACATTGAGCATGGTACACTCAACTGGATTGACCAAGATTTTGTTCCGGAGTATAAGAAAGCCTGGTATATTTCTCACACTTGAAAAAAAATCTTCCAGTACAGTTTTTGCAAGCTCTTGATGTTTTCATCGTGTGGCCAAATATTTCGGTCACTTTTTCAAGAAATTAATGACTTGGGAGATTCGGGTTATGTGTAATTGTTAATAGTTCTACAAAAAGTTTTACTTTGATTCAGAAACTTAAACTTAATTTTGCGTGTCACTTGTTGAAATTAGGAAGTACTCTGCAGATCTACTATCAACATCCACTTTACTGAAAAAGCATTAATCCTAAAACTGGAGTACGGGTCCTTTTTATTATTATTACCATGACATTTGTTGTTGTATGGAGCGGAGCACATTCCTGTCATGAGTATGCATTGATGTACAGTTTTATTTGTCATCAGCTTTGTCTTTGGATGCCAGCAAGAACTAACACTTTTCATGCATGGTAGGGGGAATTGTTCTAGATACCATCAGTGAACAAAATAGCAACACGCTTGTAGAAAATGAAGCGATTTTTTTTCCTCCATGTTACTAAGTTCCTGTACCCTGTCAGTAGGACTGCTGCTCTTTACATTGCTGAATGCTTTCCCCGCCGCACTGAGAATTACCACTATTGTGTCTCCTGATTCATGCTTCTGGAAAGCCACGGTCATGCTGGTTGGAGAGGCATTGATCTGTTACGATGAGCAGACAGAGATGTTAAGGTCATGTGCAGTTCAAGAGTGAATCATAGGCCTTGATATTATGCGTCTCCACAAAGAAGATGATTTATTTCGTCACTGAAAATAAAAGAAGCTAATTTACATTCTTCTAATACTAAAAGTGCTTTTTAAACTCCTGCACTTTTGTTCTTGAACCTAAGTTACAGGGGGGCAGTAAAAATCTCTTGAGCTGTAGAGGTTTTGTACAGTATATTAACTTTTAAAATAAAATCTGTGTTCCAAATATGTATGTTGCAAATAAAACGGTCTCCAAGAAGTACCGGCTGGAAGAAATCATGCAAAGTTGACTTGTGCAGCAGAATTTGGGAAGAACAACAATGATCTTTGCAGTTTTCCTGTATTTAGGTGTGTCTTTACTTTCTTCAAATTTTCTTTATTCTCATTTCTGCCTGGGATATTCTGCACGCTCCTTTTGGCTTTCTTGATCTGAATTTCAGATGTGGTCACATGCTGCTTGGTGTGTTTGAAGCAGTGTATGGTTAGCTCAGATCAGCGCATTTCTGCCTCCATCCAAATAGTTCTGAAATCTAATATTCCCCTGATGGGTATCTTTTGTAAAGTACTTGGTTAAAATAAGAATGAATTTGCCTCTCAGCCTGCCTGACGGAGCTGCAGTGTGACAAACGGTCCAAATTGCTGGTATCGTTCAAACGATGCATCTGTGCGCATTTGCCCCCAAGTGCACAGAGCAGTCGATTCTCCCTGACTGCTTTTTTACTCCTCATCTTTGTCTTCAATGTATGGCCTCATGCCTTATGTATCTCACGCTATTCCAAGCCTGCTGTGAACACAGACCTGTTATTTTCCTGTCAGTCGTGTCCTTTGTGCGTGTTGCTGAACTCAGAGTGGCTGGACATCGCAACCCCATGAGGTGCTCTAACAACTTGCTGTTTGTGAAATGGGGATGTGGCACAGAGATTGGGTCGAAAGTGACCGCTGATTTTTGGCTGCTTAATGTGAGATTAGCTCAGGGACTTCTTCAGGGCATCAGAGAGAAAAAGCACAAGTGTAGCATTTGAGGGGGAGGTTGGGACAAAACTCTTTTCTGAATAAAATCTTAGAAATGAGGCAGGCATGCAAAAAGGAGAGATAGTGGGAAAGGGTGAAATGTCATGTTTTAGTAAAATGCCTTGTATTTCACTGATGGTCTGTGGCGGAGGGAGGTCTGGGAGCCGATTGCTAGGCTAGTGTTCAGATCTTTAAATAGAAGATCCTTCACTCCCCCCATCTTCCTTGCAGTCCCCTCCCCTCCCACATTCACTGCATAGTTTCAAACTTCTGCAATGACTGAAGTGGACATCTGACAGACAACAGCCTTCTTCACATATACAGTCTTGATTCATCCCAGGGGGGAGTCTGTAAGTGTTCACCAGGTGTGGCAGACATTCTATGGAGTAAACTATATCAGAAACCTAATAACTATATTATAATGTATATCCTGAAAATCAATACCTTTTTAACATAGAAAGGGCAGCTGAAAACAAGCTGAAAAACTTCTTTTTTTGAATCCTTACAATCACATCCCTTGAATAACTTAATTCTTTCAGTATAGAGGGGGCTTCTGTCCGCAGCTTCTTTGAACTTTAGTGAAAAGCAAATAAATTGAAAGCAACAAACCGGATGTGGTATATTAGCTGAGCTGTGATGATTTTGAACAACAGAGTTGAAATAATCAGATCTGCTGTCACACAGCTGTTGGAGCTACCGGCTTCCCAAACCTAGCTGTAATCTAATTCTCCCTGTGGATCACAACTGGAAAGAGATGTGGCGTGTTGCTGAATTAAAGTATTTGCTGGCAGCGTGGTAGTAGAGAACCTAACCCCTATCAGAGCATATTCTTGCTTTAGTGTCCCAGGTCTCCCTTATCCAACAGCCTAGGTTAAGGCTTTTGTGAATGTATGTCACTGGATACAAGCTACATGGTTGTCCTGAATGCTGGGGCTGCTGCCAGGTGATACCAGGTCCACATTTGAGAGCTTTTGGGTTTTTTTCGATGGATCTTTGGATACAGCTGGAAAACCTTGTGTTCCACAATTATTTTTTTTTTCTAGGTCAGCCAAGCCTCCGAGAAGCTATCTCAATGTCCTGTATAACTAATGGGAGTACAGGAAGCAGGAAAACAAGTCACAGTTCCTCCGTTTCTGTTGCCAGAAAAGAAACTTTCTCATCTGCTGCAAAAAGGTACTGATTTTTTTATTAAGATCTAAGTCATATTTTGGAAAGAAAAAAAAATAATCCAAAACAGAGAAAGAGTTTGATTTTTGCCTCTGCATGACCCTTATCAGAGCTTCCTGAGGTCTGATAAGTAAGGCACTAATACACTTTGGAGATGTACCATTTTGTTGGGCTGCTTACAGCAGGATTCTAAAAAGAATTTATAAATGGAAAGTATTTCTATGGTGTATAATGTCCAAAATACATTCTCGCTAAGGGACAGAATGGGCAAATGTATTTCCAAAAAAAATGGAAAATTTTTCCTTCTGGTATTCATCTGCATGTTTTTGTTGTTGTTTGGTTGGTTTTTTTTTTCAGGGAACAAGAAGTACAAAACTGACTCTATTGTCTGGATGGTAAATAGCAGGCAATAGCAAAATAACCATGAAACAATAGTGAGTTGTGTAAGATAAAAGTTTACATTTTTGTGTAGAAAATCTTAACCTAAAATATAGTTACTGAGTCTTTATGAAGAATATCTGTAACAGATCTTAAATGTGTAGAAGTAATGCTACTTGCATATTTGTAAGTTAAATGAGCTAAGGACCAAACAGTGTATTTTTCCATGTATTTAATGGTTTCATCTGCATACAGTAAATAGTGTGTGTATAACTATTTTCTTCTGTTAGGTCATGTTTACATGGCTTTTTAATCAATAGGGTTTGCACCTATTCCTGTCTGTTGTGAAGAACAGGCTGCCAGATACAAACACAGGACAGAGAATACTCAAATGTATAACTCTGGTAAATTATGTGAAAAAATTCTTTGCCTCTGTAGAGTACTCTGGTAACTCCAGGGGCTGGTTTATCTTCTAGTGTGAATGTAAATACTGTACTATACAAGAAGACAGGGAAATTATATGCTTCAGTGAATAAAAATACCATATGCAAATATAAACTGTATGAGAACAAATGAGAAAAAGCCCTTTTGAATTTGGAAAGGAAGGGTAATGCCATATATTCTTTTCTTGTCTCCATTGTGTGGTATTGCATATCTTTGTTCTTATTGAATCCTCATGTTTACTTTTCAATAGTAAATCAGAAAGTGATCATTTTATGCCTCTATCTGCTAGTGTGACAGGCACTGGGACAAAAGACATTCCTGCAGGAAGGTATTTCTTAGTTAGCACTTTTCCATTAATCTTACGCCTGTGGCTCTTGGCACTTTGATGAGAGCCAGTCCGGGTCCCGTGTTGTTTGGCTTGCATTTGTGCTGAATCACCTTCTTGATTCATTGGCTGCTCAACACTTGACTACAGAAGAAGAGCAGAGTGGAGTGGCCGGCATCTCTTTCATCTGAGTTAAGGTCTTTAAAAGGAGACCTGGATAGGCCAAAAGAGGAAGACCTTAATATGTAGAGGGCAGCTCTCCACAGGCACCTGAATAACTTACCAGGGGAGGTTTTGGTGCTTTCAACACATCTGAAGTTACGTGACTCCCTTCTTCAAGACTTGTTTTAGGAAGGCTTAAGTCCCCTCTGTAGTTCCTGTCACTCTTCGGTCTTTAGACACTCTTGCTTGAAAACTATTTGGTATTTGGAAGAAACCAGAGTTGGCCTTTTGTAAAATTACCAGCTCAAGAAAGGTGAACGAAAAGGTCAAATCTAAGGCTCTGTGGATGTGTGCTTTTAACAACAGCAAAACTGTTCAGTGCTAAATAGGTTGCCTAGATGGAAACACTAGTATTGACATTCACCGAGGTGAATGTCAATAGTTGTCATATTTCCTTAAAGATAGGATAAACGTGTCTATTTCTAGCATTCTCGTCACGATTGAAAAGGAAGGATGCCAAAGGACAATATTTCGGGGGTGGATGTGGTCATCTGCTGATGTGGAATTACACTTTAGCTACCAAACAGCCCCCATAATCCACCTATAGCTTCTCATGTTCTAAATATACGTAGCCATACATCTGGTCAGAAATAACAGAAGGCTACATGTGTCCAAACTGTTACTGTTGTTGAAGTTTAGTGTCAGTATTTTTGCAGTCTTAATACTGTACATTTCTGGGGCTCTGGCCTCTGGAGACCTGCCTTCTCTGAGAATTGCTTTTGTTTCATTTCCTGGACTATTTAATCCTTGTTCTATCAACCAAAATACGTAGATCATGGAGATGATTTGGTGGCTCAGTAGCTGCACAACAGCAGCACATCTGATTTTGACAAAGGTATGCTAAAATATCCGCTGTCGATAATACCAAAGCCCAGGAATATACCACAAACGACAGGTAGATGATGTCCTATTGACAGAGACGAAGTCACGTACATGTTGACAAAATTTCAGCCCTGTACTCTGGAACTCACTTGTTATAGAGGTGTTGAAACGCTTTAGAACAAAAACCACGCTGCATACCTTGTATCATCACTGGAGTTGGAAACAGGTATACAGCAGATGACTGTCACAAAGATCTGCTGGATCATTTTCTTTAGGACTGAACATTCTTCTGAAGACAGGTTCTGGTAAGAACAGTCTTCCTGTTTCAGAATGACCACCCTCCACAGTAACTGCCAATGTGTTGTGGTCCAAAGGCTCAAACGTGGTATTAAGTTTGATTAGAGAATCTGCAAAATTAGGACAGATAGTGATAGATCCCGACTACTCTTGTGTAGACTGAAGAAATGCCTCATCGAGATGGGATTAGGAAAGAATTTCTGGATGCATTAAGTAACTGCTTCCCAGAACAACTAATCTTTAGAAAGCCACAAGAAAAGGTGCTGTTCTTGATTTGGTTTCAGTTGTTGCATAAGACCTAGTTCAAGATGTATTAGTGGGAAAGTTGCTCTGTAATAGCAGTCATAATACAATTGAGTTGAAGAATTTAGCAGGAGAGAGCAAACTAAATAAATTCAGCACAAAGATATTTAACACAAAATCTGCCACATAATTCACTTTCATGTTAAAATGGCAGTCAAAAAAGAAGCCTGCTTGCAACCTGATGGTAGATAAAAGCACTATGTTGGAACCTAAGGTATACCTTGTGCTGCAACTCGGAGAAACCAGAGTGGTCCAGTGGCTGTCATGGCACGACAGAGAAGTTAAGGAGTGAACCTAATGGCAAAGGTGCAAAACAGATAGTCCACAGCTCACAAGCTCAGTGAAGCCATTGAAGAGATTCCCACACTGAACCTGTGATTTCTAGGAGATGGATCTGATAAGGTAAATTATTTTTGGTAAGAGTAAAGAAAGTAGGAGACCGAATTGGTAAGTTAGATGATGTGCTACCAATGGTGGGTGGCATTCACCTGAGCATGCTGGAGTAACGCTGAGGTGAATTGCAGGATTGCTGGTGTGTCATTATAAACAGGACATTACAAAAAGTATGGGGAAAGAAACTGCTGGTAATGACCTCACTGGCGAGATCTTTCATGCCACCATCAGCGAGAGAACAAGGTGCCAGGTGAGCTGTTGTTCTGATCAAGTAGAACCATTCTTTGTAGACTTGCAAGCTGGAGTTATAGAAGTCATTGGGTTTGTGTGGTCTCTTTTCCCCTGTGTCCCTCATCTCTTTTACAATTTTTAGACTGCATATGGAGAGTGAATGCAGAGGTCTATCTCTTTACCTGTCAGAGCAGGAATAGACTCTTGTCTTCTTTAGTGATGAGAGATTCCAAGAATTTATTTTACTGTACTGCATTTCTTGCCACAGACTACAAAAAGATTAGGATTGCATAATGTGCTTTCAAGTTCAGTAACGCAAGCTAAGTCTTCTAGTTAAAAAATGGCAATTTTTATGCTTCTAGTTAATGAAGGACTTCTGGCTATAAATTATTAACCAAAGCCCCACAGTTCTTCACGCTTTGTTCTCTGTTATCACACATGCCCTCAAGAGATGTGAAAGCTCTTTCTGTTTTGTTTTCATCAGTTTTTCAGAAAAGAAAATGTAACTTCGATAGATTATATTGACATTTTTAATTAATTAATATGGTTTATGGAAGAAATCCTGAGTGATCATTATAAATGTATTTTGGGTTTTATATTATTTTTCATGGTTTGACCTGTTCTTCAATGCTTCTTTGGAAGCATTTAGAAAAGTTGAACTCATATAAGCATTGAGGGCTTTATCTTGTTGGTAGATTATATACTTTAATTGAAATAAAAATGAAACAAAACAAGGGCCCTATGAATGTTATATTAAAATCGGGGGCCATTTTTATTCATTTATTTTGAATATTGCATTACTGTTTTTCATTGTTTTGTGGGGAAAATTAATTGGAAACCAAAATAGTTAAGGTTATAGAAGGGTTTGAGGGGGGAAATGATGTGAGGGAATAGAAATCTAGATTCTCCCCTTCAGAAAGTTACTACTTCTTTTTTACTTTGCAGGTTACTTCAAACCTGAGAGAAGAATCTTTGGTTTTCCTTTTTAACCAGTGTTTCTATCTTGCTTTTTACGCTGAGATATTTATCATGAAAGTTGGTTTTTAAAAAAAAAAAACAACAAACAAAACAAAAACAGAAAAGAAAAAGGTGGTGTACTACAGAATAATCTTCCCTTTCAGGTCCTGCTCTTGTTTGTGTGGTTCAGTATATTGCAAAGCATACTATTTTATAAAAATACTTTTAATTAATCTTTCTGTTTCTTTAGTGGACCTTTGGTTGGGTTCTTGATGAATTTAAGGTTGTTCATGACGTATTTAAAACTTTTCAAATGTTAACCTTATACATATAGCAGTATATAGCACTCATATAGCACTATATAGCACTTAGCTCTTGCTTCTTGTTTACTGAATTCATTAAAGAAGTGGCAAGACAGTCTTATATTAGGGAATTGCAAATCAAAACAGTGATGAGTTTTCCGGGATGATTTCCTTGGAACTCTGGTGCAGACAGGGAAAGCCAAGGGACCAGCAATAGCATTTCACTCTCTTGTTGACAGCACAAAGGGAAACAGTACCATGCACGCCTAGAAATACAGAACGGGCAGATAGTGCAGATCACGCTCCTGCCTTTTGCTAGCACAGAGCCTTGGCTGACAGCATGGAAAGGCAGGCAGTGAGCTAAACCACAGGATGGGTTTTTTATTTCTTTTTTTCCTGAGGGACAGCAGACTGGTGGTGCTTCAACTTCTGTCAGCTTTGAAAGCTATAGAAGCACCCCCAAATGAAGGACATACTTAAATCAAAGCTGAATTCATTTTAAATCCAGAGTAAACTTTGTATCTTAGTACAAGTACACAGGAAAAATAAATAATGTTCCATTCCTCCCTTTTTTATTTTTGGAGCTAGTTGAATAAATCTTGTTTTAGCAAAACGCTAAGCTGAAAAGAGTGAGAAATAATCAAAGGCTTCTTTCGGTGAATATATATAGTAAGTGGGTACATACTTCTCCCATCTCTTCACAGAGGGCATTTTCTCCCACTTTTTAAATTTATTTGCTTGTTCTTTTTTTTTTTTTTCCCCCCTCCTTTGTTACACTTTATTTTACAGCGGTACAGAAAAAAAGAAGGAAAAACCTCCAGGACAGAAAGAAAAAAAAGAAGAATCTCATTCTAATGATCAAAGTCCACAAACTCAAGCATCACCTTCTCCCCAGCCCTCCTCACAGACTCCGCAAACACACAGGCAAACTCAAGAAAACAAGAGTTCTGCTCCAGCTAAAAGGTTTTCACAGTACCACAGTACAGAACTGGAAGATGATTGCAATGATACTGAGTTCGTATTTGACAACAAGTCATGTGAAATAGTTCCAATCTCACAATCAAGTTAATAAATGTTCAGTTTTTTCCTTTTTTGTGTGTGTGTGCTAGAGACAATGCATTCAGCACACATTGCAACAGAGCATATAGAGAAAAATGCAATTTTTCTTTGACCAAATATTTACAATTACAAAGGAGTTTACTGTTCTCTATGATTGAAATCCTAATATGGTAGATTACTTCTAATCAGTCATTACTCTAAAATATTTAATGATGACACTGACTTGATCCTTCTCAAAATACACTTCATAAGTTTTATCTGGCATAGATGAATTGTGTGTTTTGCACATGGCCATTTACTACATCTTGTAACAACATTTGTTAAATACTAGTATCATTGCAACTCTTCCTCTGGGAATTTTTCTTCTCAAATTAGTCTATACAGTGACTGCAGTTTGCTTTTTTTTTTTGTGGCCCTTCCCTTTTCAACCCCTGCTAGATTGCAGGGGGTTCACTTCAGTTTTATTCCGATTCTTTACATGAGTGAAGTTCTGGTTTTACACCCAAAACATAAAACTGCTTGACTTGATTGAACATCGAAGTTTATTTAGCCTTTTGGTTCCCACCCACTTTTGTGGGATTTAGGCACAGAAAAAAAAAAAAAAATTAATGGCTTTTTAAAATCACAGAAATAAATTTTAAGATTTGGGTGATTATTTCTGAGTTTCAAAACCATGCAGACCACTCAGTGTGGTTTCTTTTTCCTTTTTTTGGATCCTTATCAACATATTGATTTGGAAGGTGTTAAATTTTCTTTTACTGTTTGGCATTTAGGAGACTGAAACAACCTCTTAAATAAATGAAATTTATTCTTCTGAAATTATGTTGTCTTGCATTGCTTGGATTCACAGCTCTAATAATATTTAAACTTTCACTTGACTGATGCATGTTATAACACTCCATAAAGGCTCTGTCTCCGTGTCTTGCACAAACTCCTACGTTGTCTGAAGCTGAACTTGTGGCCTGTTTTTCTCCTGCCTGGTATCTCACTGTAAAAATGTGTGAAGTCTCGCTTACTAATCTTTTGCAGTGTGTGGGGGGAAAAAAAAAAAAAAAAAAAAGGCTTTTATTGTCTCCTAATGGTTTAACTTGATTTGATTAACTTGTTTGTCGCAGGATCTTTCAGCCTCTTGAGGTGCTGTGGAAGGAGCTTGCCATTTCTAAGGTTGCAGTTCAAGACTTACTCCTGAAAAAAGCATTTCTGACGGGATGAAGTATAATACTGTTAGCAGGACATGTTCAAACTCTAAATGAACTGGCTGATACCTAATTTCAGCTAGATCACTTTTTAACATGCTTTCCAGGATTAAGCTGTGTGTGAAACTAATGAACTAGTGACTGCAGAGCTTGTAGGTTCCCGTAAGTGTAAATTGACTACAATAAGAGTGCTGAAAAATTATATCAGAATTCATGGATTTAATTGTCTGTAGTATTGGGCCAAGCCTAACTTGCCTTATTCATGCAAGAAGTTTGCAGACGTTTCTTTCAAAAAGATTAAAGTTATTAATGTGGCTTAGAGTGTGCTGTCTGCAAAACAGCCGTATGAAACTGTAATCTGATATAACTGTTTGCCTCACAATTCTGTATGTTAAAGCTGGTGAACAGTTAATCAGGGAAAAAAATACCACCTTTTCTTTGTTATCTTTGTGATTTTTTTAAAAATGTTTTTTAAAAAGAATTTATTCTTTAAGGCAAATATACTGTAGCCACACTGTTATACACTTTTATAATTCATTAGTAATATAGTAATGAAGTATAGAGTTATTTTGTTCAAGTCTTCATATACGAGTGTTTGGAAATGGAAAGGAATGGGTAAAACATTTGGCAACTGTCTTGCTCAATTGTTTTCATTCATCCAGTTAGAAATTTTTGACTAATCTTTTTTTTCCTGTTTCATGCTTCAGCTTGAAGGAAGACCTAGCTCTGCTTTTGTCTCCTGCTGCTTGATCTGTCCATTGCATACCCATTCCAGTTACTGTTACCTTATTATTTTGTCATTTTAAAATAAATTTTTGTTTCTTCTAGCATAAAGAAATCCTTGACTGCTGAAAAACCTCACAGCGCTTGGGAGAGTTCAGATGACAGTCGTAACAAGCTGCTGCGAGTAGCATCAACATCTAAATTAATATCAAAAGTGGCAAAGAATGCGGACAAGTATGTGTCAGTTTGGTACAGAAAAGCAAGTTGAACCTTGGAGTCAAAATATTATAAAATTGCATAATTTTAATGAACTTATTTATGTAGATGCTAAAGTGATTTACGTCTTTGTTTTTACCAGTAATAATTACTTGCGTAGCCTACCAATGTGGTGCTCCAGGTGCCTGTGGAATCTTAAAATTGTTATATAATGTGAATGCAGAATTTGAATGTAAATATAGTTTAATGTTGCCTACTTGAGTTAATGGAATTATGCAATATGAGTTCAGATTTATGGCCTGATGCCACTGTTGTGACTCTTCCAACCAGTTTGTTCCTAATTAAAACTGATTTGAAAATCCAAGTATATTTCCTTGAAGTTAATTTACTGGTTTTGATGCAGTACGTGTGTTTCTAATGTAGACTGTAAGAGTAAGAATATACTTCCATGATTTCAGGTAGGTTTCTCAAATTAACTGTTTAACCAGTTTCTTGATTGCAAGTTCTAGATAATAGGCAGGGATCTCCTTTTCAGCTTTACCTTCAGTAGGTGCTGTGGTGTAGCCCATCATTCCTGTTGAGCTCTTCTGCAGGAGGTTTTTCTCGGTTTGTGGTCTCCAATGGAGGCCTCACCAGTGACAAACAGCACAGAGCAGTTACTTTTACTCCCATCAGCACAGCAGCAGGAGTTAGCTTTTTGCTCTAATTCCACATTGTTGACCCCTTTTTGTGACACAATTATTGTCCTTTTTTCCAATTGGGCCTCCTACTTCATTAATCTTCATTCAAATGGCCATTAACTGGTCTGATGCAGGACTACCTGAAAACCCTATGACAAATAAGACTCTTCAGACCTTTCGAGTAATTTCCAGTCTTTTTATGATCATGTCTGTAGTATTTTCTTTAGCTTACATATAAGACTGTCAAATACATTCTTAGAGTCAAGAGCGCGGTGCAAGTGCATTCCTTCTTTCCTAGGAATGGGAAGAACAAAAACATCTTAAATTAATCTTGGGTGTGGATATCGGCACATTTAGTAAAAGCTTTTTGCTTAGCCTGAAGAGTTCTGCAGAGCTCTCAGAGAGAAGTACTGTGTGTGAAGGATTATGGGTTACATATTTTGCAAGTATTTCTTTTCCTTTTATGATTGGTTTTTGTGTTGGAATTTAAAAGCCCTTTGGCAATTTAGATTATAGTAGGGTACTGCTAGATAATATTTTGAAATGAAAAAACCTTCTGTCTTGATTTGTACTTACTGAGTTTCTTGGGTTTTGTTATGCTGCTAAAACAACTTTCGCAATGTGGTATATACTTCAAATTTACCAATAATAAAAAATAAATTTTACATGTATTGACAATTTGTATATTGGCTCAGGCATGATCAAAATAGAGGTATCATGTTTCATTTTCCTGTGGTTCTGCTTATTTTCTAAAAGACTTTAAATTCTGCCCTTCTACAGTCTCTAATCTAGAAAAAAACCCAATCAGGTACAAAAGACAATAAGGAGAGATTAGGGTTAATTATTGTTGCAGTTGTCTCTTCAAAACTTAAAGCTCTTGTGTCTTCAGGGATTTTTGCCAAATACTTTAAGACTCAATTTTTATCAATTGTAGACCATCATCTGATTAAAGACTGGGTGTTGTTTGTGTACCTCGTGCTCAGATTTGTAATAAAGGCACTATTTGCATTCAAGAGCACACATTAACACTCATTGCTTGCTCACACCTCGTGCACCCAATTTCTAAAAGTATCGTGCACCCAAACTCAAATCCAACTGTTGTATGTTGTGCAAAGGCATCTTGTTATATTGCTTTTATCATTCCTAATTAAGAAACATTGGCCTGATCTGCCTGAAGTTACCCGAGTCTTTTGCAAGGGAACAGAATTCAGCCCCTAGTGTGGGCCCCAGGACAGAAATGTTTTACATATGCTTTGCGCCACCAGCCCAGGATATGAACTCTGTTTAGTAAGCTCAGTCTTCAAGCCAGCACTGAGCTGTAAATCAGGCTGATAAAGCCCTAAGAAGTAAGAGGGTTCCCACGGCAGCCCATCATTCAGTGTTTTTGAGACAAGACCGGGAATCCAGTTTTAATTTTTTCACTTGGCAGTGTAGCGAAGGGTGATTCCACCAATAGCCAGAGATGGCCTTCCTCATGCATGTGCTTGACCCTTTGTCACTGTTACAAAAATTTGACCTCCATCCAGCTAAAAATACTGGATGCCGCTCATACCTTCCTGCTGAATTTAAAATGAATTCAAGAGAAGCTTTTTTATGCAATACATTCTTCCACCAAGGAGTGTTATTCTGGTAAGAGGTAGCTCTGATGCTGGAAATTAATATTTCTTTGCTATTTGAAAAAAAAAATAAAAAAATAAAATCCAGTTTAAAAGAAACTGCAACTTGCTTACATTTAATCCATGTGTCCAACAGGGTTAATTCCTAGAAAAAATTGTGTTGTTGTGTGCTGACAGCTTATTTTGACAGGTGTTAAATGCTTTGCATACAGGCTTGAGGGTGTTTGGCAGCTAAAAACATTTGGTTATTACAAGTTTGTTCTCTCAAAATGGAATTTTCCATGCACAAGGTATATACCCTCCATTTTTAAAAGCTTTTTGTTGTTACTAGAGTAATTCTTAGGAACCCTTGCCATAGGTTTTAAGTTACTTGAAATATACGCTGAACTGCATAAAATAATATATAGGTAAAAATGCACTATGATTAATAAGATTAGTTATTCAGCATCTTATACTAGAGTGACACCGTACACAGAATCTGATGAGATTGCCAAATGCAGTAGTGTGTAAGAACTAGATGGTATTGGCTTGATAAGCACTTCACATATTATTAACGATATTACTCTGAATTTTTCCTCAGGCACAAAGATGTCATCGTCAGCCAAGGTAAATAAAAACCTTTCTTTTTAAATACAAGATGAAGTTGAAAGGACTTGCGTTTTCTGAATAGTGTTTCCTAAATAAGTCCATTGCGACGTGTGCTTATGAAGCAGGGATGTAGAGCTAAAATAACATCAATAATTACTCTGAGAATTCATGTGGGCCAGTGTTACTCAAGACCGGTGTAAGGATCTTTGAAATTAAAGAGAAATGCCTCATCAGATTAGATCTTTAGGAAGGACAGAAATTTTTAGTGGGTGGTGGGAAAATTCATTTTACTTTATGAAACAAAAAGCCTTTTTTTGATTATTTCCTCTGTGTATATGTGCATAAATAGAGAGAAGTTACGAAAACAAAAATCTAAAGTTTTGACCTATGTGCCAGTCTTCATCCAAGCAGGTGTGAGTGAGACTTTAGAAATAGTTTTAAGATATTTTATTTCTGTCCCATAACCAGCAAAAATGTCAACTCGTGAAAAAAACAGCCAAGGTAAGAAATAAGCTATGCCCTTTGGTTGCTTTCTAATTTAGCGCTGTCACAAATCTTTTATTTGGCTTTTCACCATCAAAGAGCATCAGTGCATGATGACTTTAAAACTTTGAGCATTTAAATAAGTATTTCAGGTTTCTTATTATGGAAGTATGTATACATATGCACATTGCAGGCTATGTGGGGATTATTTGGGGGTTGTCTAAAATAAATTACTACACGCATAATTTGCTGTGGAATGTGTGCTCAAATAAGGTTCTAGAATTCTTGCATTGTTGCTTAAGATATCAGAATACTAAGAACTGCCAACTAAAAGACTTGTTTTATCTCAGCTTTCTGTCTTGCCAATATTACAACATATACACACTGATTAGACAAGAACAGAGACTGAAGGTTTTAATATAGTCTCCTACACTGAAGAATGAGTCTCTTCTAAAGTATATGTCTTTGCACCAATGAATCTTGCATTCTGTGGCTACCTGCTGTTGCTGGCTTGTTCAGACAGAAAAGGAACTGTCTATCTCATCGTGGTGGGACATGACAACAAAAGAAACTCACTTCTTGTGTCACAAAACTACTCTGCTTTGATGTCCTGCAAACTGTACTGAAGCATGTGGTTTCTAAACTAAAGCATGTAACCCGAGTGCATGCTGTACGCAACATATTTCTGTGTACAGAGGTTCTGTCTTACGCTTTTTTTTGCTGCTAATTAACAAATCTGTGGTCTTCAAATTCTGTGCTGTAAGCAAGATTACATTATACACAGTTTGATTACTTTTGATCTCCTCTGGATTTTCTTTCAAAAAGAAAAAACACTCAAATTTCTGGAAGTTAATATATCAATTGTTGTAGTGAAAGTAAAATCAACTCAAATCCAACTGTTGTATCTTTTTAATATATATACATAAATTACAGATTTAAAAATATTCTAAACTGATGCTTACCAAAAGCATTCTTCAAAGACAAGAGGGGTGAAAGACAGTGAATAAGCATCAGGAAGAAAGAAGAAGTGTTTCTTTATGTCAGGTTGCCTAACACCAGCCGTGGAGCAGTACATATGTGTAGCAATGGTTCCTGTAAAAATAAAACTAATTGGTAGTGTCCAGACCAGCTGCGATTTAGCTTTGCGAGAACTAAATAAAACTGTTAAAAAAACCTTTTCTACCAACCACAGCTTCTCTCAAAGACAAGTTGCGTACAGCTAAAATACTTCCAGTACTAATTCTTTCCTTGCAATGTGCTTCTACAATTCTGTGTTCTGCCAAGAATGGGCCATCCTTCAGTTCTCTCATCCTGGTAGCTATAACTTAGGTGGGCTCAATGTGTACCCTGCAGTCTATCGTGCTACTCTGCAGATGATGGGAGCTTTCACTCACTCTTGAATGGGTACCATCCATGTGTGTTGTACTCTGGTCTGTTCTAAGCCCAGCTGGAATGAAAGAGAAGTAGAGTGCTGGTGACAGTGGCCCTGGGTGTATGGAAGATGGAGAGAAAGTCTGACCACAGAAAACGCATTTACTAATATTTTAAGCACATACAGTGACAAAACATCATTCTGCCTTTAATGTGGATGAAGTTATGATTAGCAGGATTCAGCTCCCAAAGATGATTTTTTTTTCTTTAATATGGACCAATGAGTGTATTTTTTGACAGCTTTTAGAGTGTGTGTCTGTGTGTGTGTAAGGCTGTGTTAGGTTTTGTGTTGTTTCCTGCCACAGAAGCAATCATCTGTTAGTTACTGCAGTTGCAGAGGGTCTTCCCCTGATCCCTTCCAGTATAAGCTCAGCAGTATTTCAGCAGTTCTGTGTCCTGCAATGTCCTGATCAGGGCAAGTGACTTCAGCCTGTTTTATACTCAATAGCTGCCACATAAATAAACACATTTCCAGTTGGCACCTTGACCCAGCTGGTCAGAAAGCTGGAAGAGTTGCACAGCTGGCTAGCATGGTTTCTGGAGGTAAATCCCGTGCAGTGGGACAGAGTTGTCTTGGGCAGGGTGGGATGATGGGCAGTCTTTGCCCATGCTGTTAGTGTGGGACCTAACTGTTCTGCAACCCGAAGGCTTGAAAAGGTGCTTTAAAGCTCCTTTGTGGCTTTGCCAGCCTTTGCCTCTCGAGGTGAGCTGTCTCTAGCACAGTGTTAATTAAGTCTCTGCAGCTCCCCTGAGCTCATTTCACTGTTTCACGCATTTCTACGTGAAACATTGCATACCCCCCGTCCTCCGGCATGCACCTCCTGTGCTAACCCAATGTCTCAACGCACTTCCAAGAAATCATGTGAAGGAGACTCTTGGGAAGAGTGCTGGTGTACAAACTGTCAAGCTTCAAAGCAAATCTCTGTAAAATTACTTCAGTGTCTTTATGCACACATAGAATAAGTTTGGAAACACGGTGAAATTGCAAATTTATCATAGCAATGTTTGCCTGGAATAGGACAGAAGATGGCAATTCTGGGTCTCTTTGAACATCCTGCCGTCTTTTTTTTTTCCTTTTTTCTTGATTCAGGTATTAAAGAAAGTGCTCTAAAACATGTTGCTATCTTACAGTACCACAAAATGTAGAGAAATATGGTTTTGCAGGTTTAGTTCTTGGAATCTTATTTTTCTAGCAGCAGAAGTTACTGCAATATTACCTGTGTTGTGACCATCTGTGCATGTTCATTGTCATTTCTCTTGATAATATGTGTTAGCTACCAAAGTGAAAGACTTGAGGAACAGGTGAGAACCTTGGATGAGCTTCAGTAGTGAAAGGCTTTAGCTTCAATGTCTGAATTGGCTTTGGTATGGACCCCAGAGAACTTGTTGCCTGTGAATGTCAGTGAGACCCAGGTAATTGTCCTCTTGTCAGCAGCAGTGCTGGGAGCTACAGCCTGGAGCTGCCTTGTGGGCAGTCCCTTGAGTTCCCTCTTCTTAGCACTGCGCCGAGGCCAAGCCTGTTATCACTGTTCCTCACATATCTTCAATCTCACTACCAGCTTTGTTGCCTCAGTGCCTTTATCTCTCCCGCTTGGGTTGAGTTGCGTCTGCTCTATGTTAAGGTTACACACGGCTGGGGATCTGCTGAAGCAGAGCTAACACAGACATGATCGGTGATGCCAATCCAATGAGGGAAGTATTATACACGCTTCCATACATTTACTGAAAGATGCTTGGGTTTGGGTTTTTCAGCTTACTTTTAAACATTTGTTTGTTTATCCTTGTAAGCCAAGGCAAGGTTTTTACAATAAAATCCAGTATTAAAGAGGTATTAAAATTCTGTGAAAATCCAATAAAGCTATGGGTGAAATGAACAGGTGCTTACTACAGCCTTAAAAGGACACTACCTAAAGTTATTATTTTAAATTCTTTACCAGCAGGTACTTATAATTGCCTATAAAAGACATCTTGTTTTCACTTCAGCAGAGACATTTTTAAAGTATTAATCATGAAGCATTCATATTCACCGAGATTCCATGTTTCAGTTTGGTTTTCAGTGATAGAAGCTCTATATATGAATCATTTGTTCATTTATTATAAAGTAATAAGAGTCACTTAGACATTTTTGGATGGCAATAAAAACCATATGTGAAAGAATTAATGAAAAACATTCACTGCATTCCTAAGTTTGTTTCTTCTTAGATTGGGCTTTATTAGTTTCCAGTACTTTTTCTTCTGTTAGTTTAATGGTGCTATTAGTTCTAGCTTCACAGGATGGGGCAACCATGAAGCACACAATGGAAAAATTTAGCCTGCTGACAGTGTGTCCTGTCCACTGAGAGTGCAAAATTCAGCAACAGGTTTTTTTCATTAGATGGATTTTCGGTCAGATTCTTATTGAAGGTGCTCACATACCTGAGGGCAAATGGAGAACCAGTCTGACTCATTACTTTTGGGCTGCTTGCTCACATTCCGGCACAGTGAATGTATATTAAAAACTATAGATACTGTCAGAAAAACAAATTGGTATTGGGGAGTTTTTATCATTGTTCAGTAAAGTCAGGATTTTATTATTGAAGCAGGAAGCATTTAGATACAGTCTTATTGAGATTATTTGTGTCCAGTACTGCTTTTCAAGTCCTTTTTTTTTTTAATATATAGTTGGAGTTTAATATTAAACTTGAATTATTTAAATGCAAATACTGTTATTAATACCTAGATTATTAATGTCACCTGGAATATGCAAAACCATGTTTTTAAACATTATTTCCTTAAAAAGTATATAAAATTAATAACCAAAGATCTACTAAGAAATCACAAAGCAAAGCTCTAAAATAATTCCAAACTGAAGCAAATCTATTGTCTCAGCTGCTTTTTTCAGCAGTTCGATTTGCATTGCACCAGTGCTCAGTAGCAACAGTGTATGCCCAGTTGTCAGGTTCAGCAAGCATTGAGGGTGGGAGGTGGCAGACCTGCAGCTGCATTTGAATTTCACTGTAACTTAAAATGTAATGGCCAGGACATGGTGGCTGAATTTGGTTGTATTCATCTCTGTGCTGTTAGCACTGGTTTAAATTAGAAACAGGCTTTCTAAGCCCTTGTCCCTCAGGTTAGTGGTCCTACAGAGTTCTTGGACATCAGCCTGAAAGCAGAAAGCATGTGGGAGAGAAGCTATTTGTAGTATTAAAAGCATAACTTCACTGGTCAAGCAACTAGAAGGTGAAGACAGATTAATAAATGTACTCTGGATGTGGTAGTTTACTGTATATTATTAGAGAGTTCTGCTTGGCCAAGCTAGTTGGAGTCTTTTGGGGTTTTCCCTTTGCTTGCAATTCACTTTAAGGGTAAGATTCAGATGCTGAACACAAGTTGAACTGAGTTGAGGATTTTGATGCGTCAGTCCACATTGCTCTTTCAAAATAGATCGGATAGGACCTATTGAAAAATAATCATTAATAATTTGCGAGATAAGATTATTATAATGAGTCCTTAAGAATTGAATTCATGTACAAAACAGGTAATTTTGTTATTTATTCTCTATTATTTACTCTGTGTGTCTGTGTGTATGTAATCTACTGTATGCTCATAAGACTTCCCATTATGCATACACTTCTTTGCTGAAGAGCAGTTAATTATAGCACAGACTTGTGGGGCTATCTCAGGGTCTAAAATACTATGATGGACAAATTACTAGAAAAACGTATTTTCTATTTTGTTGAAGAAATCAGTAATTGAGGATGAAGGGTTCTCATGTGCTTCTAGGAAATTACTGTTCCTTGATGATTGCATTTTAAGTCATGGTTTTTTGAAACCAGCAGGATTTGGGGTTTGTTATGTCACCATCTTCAAATTTCTGAAGGATCTAAACAGTAGCTTTCATGTCTGCTGAATTGCTCTTCTCTGTAGATACTTTTGAATTGATCTACAAAGTCTTCTTTGATCTTTTTTTTCCTTCTCCTTTCAGTCCTTATTTTTATTATTTTCCTCTGAAATCCTTCCATATTCCTCTAAGAATATGATTCACAGAAACTAATAAATTGTTTAACTGTCATTGCATGAGTCTTTCTGTGCTGACTTCACGGAAGCACTAATTTCAGCCTTTCAGGTGGTTTGTATTGCCATCTCTTTGCTCTCTGTTATCATCTGCAATGTGATAAGTGGTCTTACCTTCCAGCTTGCTCTCCCAGAATTTCTGCGTTTTAAACTTTCTTCCCAGAGAAAATCAATGGGGTATGTCTTACTAAATTGAGTTTTACTGTTACCTTTCTTGTGGTTTTCCTTTTTTGTTTTGTTTTGTGGTGGTTTTTCCCTCCCTCCTTGGTTAAAAGCTTATTTGTGTTAAGGGCAATCTCATTTTGATAAAAGGAGGCTTTGCAGAATATTGTCAACTACTGTTTGTCTACTATTTTTCATTTGCCCCTAATTTTAGTCCTGAGTTCTTGATGTTACGTGCTTTACAACAGGCTTTTTTTGTGTGTGAGGTAAGTCCGCTGGCTTGCAGTGACTGTCAGTGGTGAAGATGCACTAGTTTCCTTGGAGATCAGGCAGGCTTCTAGGGTTCCCTCCTGGTAGCAGCACCTTTTTTCTCCAACATGCCTATTCCTCCCTACTCTAGCATGCTATAAACTTTCAGAGAACCCACAGCAGATACGCTGGTTGCTAACATCTGCCCACAGCCCGTTGGGATCTATTTGGCTTAGTGTTTACACTAATGAACTTAACACAGGAAAGTAGAAGTGATGAAATTTTATTGGTGACGTGAAGCTCAGAGACCAAATCAAGGCAGAAGAAGCTGAGATTTTAGTATGTTAAGACCTAGATGCTCCTGAGGGCTGGAGTAGTAGAAGACAAAATTAAATGATTCAAAGTGCAAGATCACACATACAAGAATTGCTAGCAACATTTTATCTGTAAACAGCTTGTCTGCCAGAACTAAATGGCGAGGAAAAAGTCTCTTAATGTGCTAATTAATCACACAAAGATTGAACCACTTGCTTATGAAAACACAGGTGCAACTCCAGGATGTATCAGAAGTGATTCTAATAGAGGTACGCAGCCCTATGGAAAATGTTAATGCATCCAAACCCCCTGGTAGGTTCTCTTCTGTAACACTGCATGCCATTGTAGCCAACCACAATCATAAAAGGTAGATTTTGTAGTGGTATAGAGACAAACCGAAACTTTATTGCACAAAAAAAAAAAAAAAAAAAAAAAAAGCTAAATAGCTTGATATTTTTCTATTTGCAAAATGAAGGCTGAGAGGAGGAAGGGGACAATTGCCATTTTCATGGTGACCTGATGCTCTTTCAGGCAGAGCAGTGCTGAAGATAACAGCCGTGTGGTCCTGCACACAGAGGGTAAACAACCTGGCCATGCTTTATTGTCACCTGGAAGTTGAGAACTTCCCAGCTATTAGTAGAAGGAGGGTTTTGGGTAGCATTCTGAAATCAGCAGAGTGTATTTGTATGTATCCTAGTGACAGCCAAGTCTCCGTTCTCCAAAGCGAGTGCTGCAATATCCTGATCAGAGTAAGAAAGTCAGAGCAATGCAGGCAGAAGAGAATGCCCTGCAGGGTGTACTGTGCATCCATCAGGGTGGGCTCAGCTGTGGTGTTCCTCCAGATCATGACACATGTTTGCAGAGCCTCGTGGCTGTTTGGTGCTTAAATCCGCCTTTAGGTGGGCCCTCACCAAGTTGCCTGGCTCTGTCTTTGAGTCACTGAGGTAGAGTGATGTTTTGTGTCCCTTTAGCTGACTGGGGCTACGATGTAGTCAGATTAAGTGTTTCTGCATCTTTGGGGCTGAGCTAATAATTTCCACAGGCCTCTGAGGATCACACTGAGACAAGACCTGCATGGAGTCTGCTGGGGTCCAGCACGCCCTGAGGGCTCCCACGTGAGGCTGATAAGCCTGGGAGCAAGAATTGGGAGTGCTGGTCCTGTGTACCCCGGCACTTGTGGAAAGAGGTTGTTGAGATTCCAGAGGTGAATTACTGGAGAGCCAAGCAGAGTCTGGCAAGGGCTACAAATTTGAGCTGAAAGCTTCACAAAAAGCATCTACAGCTGTTGCCGGTGAAGAACTGGCCCCTGAAGCCAGAGCACTGCACCTGCATGATGCTGCCTGTCTAGCAGCCCTGGGCCTGAGCTATTCCTTTTTGTGTGGCATAGATAATCCATTACACCTGGGTGTGCTGTCTACAGTGTTTCAACTGCACTTTTAGTTTGATTTGATCCATATTTGAAAGAATTTATAGGACTACAGTTGCAGATAATTAATTTATCAAGTGCCAAGTTCCTTTCAGGTGTGCCCTCCTGCCCTTCTACCCCCACATCCCTCCCCAAATGTGTCGTCCTGTCCCCTCCACCACCCCTGAGTCTCTTTAAAACTTCTGACTTCATCTTCCCTATGTCCCCTTACCTACATATCTGTTATGAGATGACCAAGGTGTTTTTCTTCAAAAAGATCAAGTGAGGAAAAACAAGTCTTGGCGTACTGCTTTATACCTGGAAATAGTGAGAATGCAGGAAAGACACAGTCTAATGCTCTTGAGCATTCAGTTGAGCCAGTATGCTATTAAAGAGTTAAATCAGTAGGGTTTTTAACTTGCAAGTACAAGAATTTGGCCTCAGGCAATTAGTTGCTGTTTGAGAATGGCAGCATATCAACAAAACCATCCTTTCTAGTATTTCAAAAGATTTTTACATTAATATTATATCTGCCCTGCAGGTTATTCTGGCGAAAGGAAATTTACAGTCTTAGACAAAATCTTTCGGTGGGT
>VZRU01007625.1:686930-736356 GCA_013398155.1 Pedionomus torquatus
TTTAATCCTCCATCCTCTGTAGGGAGAGGCTTATCAAGTTATACCTAGCCTGTGTCTCTCTAACAAGAGTGTTAAATGTGTATCTTCAAAGTTAATCTTGAATAGCATGCAGCTACCTAATAAAAGCAAAAAATGTTTTTTCTTTAATAGGGAAGTTCAGAGACCTAATTTGTATCTGAATGCCCTGCAGATAATCTTTTCCCTGAGCTCCAGGGGAGCCTCTTCTCTTCTGGCTTAAGACCTGACTGAACTCCTCTTGGATTCTTCATCTCTCTGAGTCCGACAGGTGCAGCTGCCTCCATCCATATGAATTTCAGTCACAGCTTGTCTCCACTGTTCTA
Organism: Pedionomus torquatus; assembly: GCA_013398155.1. Lineage (NCBI taxonomy): Eukaryota > Metazoa > Chordata > Aves > Charadriiformes > Pedionomidae > Pedionomus > Pedionomus torquatus. The sequence continues at coordinate 687,272 of VZRU01007625.1, forward strand.
AGCAGCGACGAGAAATTTGATCCTAAATTTGTGGTGTCATTTTGCACTGATCTTGTGGAACTAGAAGTGTCAAGCTTGGTGTTAAGTCAAGAATCTGACTTGCACAAATGAATGGTCTTTTCTAAGCACCCTCAGGCTATGCTGTGCTTTATATGAGTGTGAGTGCCACATTTTAAGATAAAGGTCATTATTAATATGTTACTCTTGGTTTAGGCCAGTGTTATTTTATCTCTGTAAAATACACACTATAAAAATATTTTGGTGGAAAAATGAGACGTGTTACTAGTTTGGAGTAATTATCTAAATATTTGTGTCAAACTAGTGACAACACTAATCTTTAGCTTTGCTCAGCAATGCAATTAAGTAATGCACATCCTGTAAAATAGCTGTTGTTTCTAATTTAGCTACTGGAAAGTTATTTTCTTTGTTCTTTGATAGTTGAGGCAAGTCTTTTTTGATACTCAAATGGCTCGACTTTCATTGTATTAATATTCTAAATACGGACAAACTTTTGTGCATGTGTTAGTTTTATATTGCTCAAATGTTAACAATTTCTCTTCAGGAAACTAGCTTCCTGTTGTTTTTTTTTTTTTTTTGTCACTGCAGCACACCGTTAGCTTATACTAGCTGCCTGTCCACCAATACCCCTAGGTCCCTTTCCACAGAGCTGTTCCACAGCCAGGTAGAACCCAGTTTGTGCAGCACAGGGATTATGCTTTCCCAGGTGTAAGACCTTACACTCTTCCTTGTTGAACTTCACAAAGTTCTCTTTAGCCCACTCTTCCAACCTATCTAGGTCTTCCTCCAAGGTGGCTATCCCTTTTAAAGTGTCCACACTACTTCATTTAGTTTGGTAACATTGGCAGACTTCATCAGGGTACGCTTGATCCCATCACTGAGATCACTTATGAAGATATTAAACAGTGTTGGGCCCAATATCAGCTCATGGGGTACCCCACTTGTGATACGTTGCCAATCTAACAAGGAGCTATGTACTACCATTCTATGGGTGCTACCTGTCAGCCAGTTTCCCAGTCACCTCATAGACCACTTGTCTAGACTGTCACACATCAATTCCTCTAGGAAGAAGCTGTAGGGAACTGTATCGAAAACCTTGGAGAAATCCAGGTAGACGGTGTCCACCGTTTGCACCACATCAACCAAGCAGGTTACTTTGTTGTAGGAGGCAATTGGGTTTGTCAAGCACAATTTACCGTTGCTGATTCCGTGCTGACGTTTCCCAACCATATGCTTCATTTGGCTTGTGATTAGCCCCCAGGAGGATCTGTTCTATAACTTTCCCAGAAAGAGGTCAAGCTACATTTTGTTAATAGCAAAACCAGAAGTTTTTGACAGATTAAGCCATGTGGGTTTTGAAATCTTCAAAGTGATTATCATGCACATAGTAGAATGCTTGTAAATAGCTTATATTCAGGTACATTGATTCATTGACCTTGTTGAGTTTGAGTAATGCTGTGACAAGTGACATTAAAACCACCCAAGTTCATGGGTAGTTCTTTCTCTGTCTGCGAGTTACTTGGATATGATTTAGTCAGCGTAGATTTTTTTTCCTGTATGTGCCAGTGCGGTCCAAGTCACTGGTGTGTGCTGGAATCATCACTGCTGTATTCAAAGGTAGTGCTTTCCAATGTCTTCCGAGCTAGGAATGGTATTCCACAGAATTTCACTCAACTCTGATAAATCCTCTGTGATTAGGAATAGTTCTTTTTAGATAATCTACTATATCCAAATTCTTTTTTCATTAGATTGATGATTATTGGTCTTCTATCTTACCTAGCTGTGGAAGAAAGACCTTGAGTGTCAAGAATTTATTTCTAGGCTTCATGCAAATCTGCTTTATATCTTTGGTGCAATAAACTAGTTACAGGTTTTTCCTCTCATTTTCTTCTGACTGCAGTAAGACAGAATATGCTTCTCTAGTTTATATAGTAGGGGTATTTCAAATTCAGAGAAGGCTAGAGACCTTAGCTTAAAGTTAGTCTCACAACTTTGATTATTTCTTGAACTTTGCATCTTCTCAAATGTTTCTGTTAGAGACTATTTTGAAGTCTATGTTGCTTCTGCTGTCACCAGAATTACCTCTCTTCATTACCTTTTTAGATCTGCAAGTCTGACTTCAACTGTTAAACTTCAGTTTTGAGGCAGTATGTCAGAGAGTCTCATAATTTAAATTTTAGGTGGTTTAGGGAAAACAAAACATAAATTGCACTTTATGGAGGTCTGAATAATAATCTTACGCTTAATTGGAGAAGTATTTACAAGTGTTCCCTGGGAATTTATGGGAAATATGTCCCATGTTTGTCTTTTGAAAGAAATACAGAAGTAATTGTTCGAAGTTCTTAATTTTAGAGCTTGATATTGTTTGCATCAAATGTGATTAGAGATTTCTCATTGTTCTATTGCTTATTCACAGCTATTCTGCTCAGTCCTACTCAACTATTTACATTTTGGTTTGAAACTCAGAGTTCCCTCTGCTGTGATTTTCAAATTACTCAAAAATATCGGAGTTCCAGATTCATGTCAGAATATTATATTACTTTGGGTTTGTGATATTAGTTACATTAACAATGGATATCAGTTACTAAAGAAGAGTGATAAAAAGTTACCATTTCATTGATGCAAAATTAGTTAAATACTTGGATCTTTGCCTTCAGTGCTTTTCAAAATGAAACTTCGGCATCACCAGCTGTGCCTGTGGCATCGGGATTTAAAGGCTTTTAAAAATCTCCAAGAGTTTTCTTGGTCTTCTGGAGGTAGAAAATTATTATTGTCACAGTGTGGAGGGAAGCCTGCAACACTCCTGTAGGGCACCTAGTAAACTAGTTGCAACTGTGTATTCCTTAAATCCAGATAATTTACTTTCAAACAGCTAACTAATGTGTTTGACCAAGCCACTCAACTACTCTCTAATTAGTTTTCTGTAGTGGAAAATAATCTCATGTTCCTTGAGAAGGAATTTCTAAAGGTTTGAGAAGTCCTCGAATGTTGCAACAGAGATTTGCATGTATTTGATAAAATACGGCTATAGACAGTGTTGCATCTGGAGTCATTAGAAGCTCTTGCTTCTTTCCGTTCTTCAGGATATGATGCAATAGCATGAAATTGGAATTATTTTAGTAAATTAACAATTCAGGCTAGTTTGTGGTGATATCTAATTTCAGATTATATTCCTCAGCAAAGCTTTTGACAACTTTGTGTTTTAGCTTGGCTGTTAGGGTTTGGATAGGTGGGCAGCTAGATGGGTGAAAGAACCAGATGGATGGTTGGCCTCGTTGGGTTGTGGTTAATGGGTCATACTGTACCTGGTGGCCAGTAGGTAGCGAGTAGCGTCTGCAGGGTTCTGGCCTGGAGCTGTCCTTTTCAACATCTTTAATAATGACCTGGAGCAGGCAATACGGTACGCTCTTAGTTTTGCAGAAGTCAGGATCCAGGGGGCTGGTTGATATGCTGGAAGGTAAGGCTGACAACCAGGAGTACCTGGGCAGGCTGGTGGCATGGACCTGCAGGAGCCTCACAGAGTTAAAGCGAGGACAAATGCCAAGTCCTGCACCTGGGGGAAAGAAGAGTCCCTGGCAGCCACATAGGATAGGTCAGAGCTGCAGGGAGCAGCCCTGTGGGAGAGGCCCTCAGAGAGCTGGATACCAAGAGAGTTTGTGCTATCTCCATCCTTGGAGGTTTTCAGGCAAAACCCTGAGCAAGCCTGACCTTGTGGCTGAGCCTGCTTTGAGCAGTAGATTGGACTTAAAGACTTCCTAAGGTTCTCTGCAACCTGAAATTCCTTATCCTGTGACTTTATGGCTACTTATTATTCAATTTCAATTTTTGAATTTGAAATTTTTCATTGTCATTTAATTTGCATGTCTGAAATGTTACATGCTCAGCCTGATCTATCAACAGATTCAACTAACATTTAGTCTGAGTGTGTGCGTGTATGTGTGTGTTTCAGTGTTCTGTTTTTAAAAAAACCCACCAAAACTCTGGGCCTTTTCCAAGCTCACCTTTTGAAAATAATTGTTATATTGCCAGTGTTGTTTGCATCTCTGTGCTTGTGACTCGTTTCTTTTGTGCTTATTTCTTGTGTAAACTTGCCATGTGATTAATGCACTTTTTTGTTTGAACAGAGGGAGAATATATCAAGATGTTCATGCGAGGTCGACCAATCACGATGTTCATTCCTTCTGATGTAGAAAACTATGATGATATTAGGACAGAGCTGCCTCCTGAGAAGTTAAAACTGGAGTGGGTGTATCCTTGATGTCAGTAACTACTTGCTGTTCCCTTTTTGTCTTGTCTTGCCTTTTTTTTTTTTCCGTTAGAATCTAGTCTTGTGTTTTCTCTGTTCAGAGGTAAAAATTACTTAAAAGTGGGGCAAAAAAGTTTAATATAATAATTTAACGGGCTGATAGTAACTGTATAGTACAAATTTAAGCAGGAAAATATGTAGGCACAGAAGAGCCGTACTTTTTCTTTGTTTGTTTTGCTGTTGAAACTAATTGAAATTTATTTTTAGTTAGAAATGAAGTGTCTTTGGAGAGTTACCGAGTTTGAAAAAATCTCCCCATTTCCCTGTCTCCCCCTGCCCTCCCTCATTAATGTAAACTTTGCTTTCAGGAGCTTTGTTTTCAAGCTCTGTTTGTTTTCAGGAGGTTTTAGAGCTATGGAAGATCTTGAATAAGATCCAGAACTTCTTGTTTTCCTTACCTCCGGGGTAAAGATTGCAGGAGCAGTCATCTGCAAAGTTCCTTTGTACTACTTCTGTGTTTCAGCTCCAAAGTGAAGGGGTTCACTTCTTGGAGAACAGTATGCATGAAACACATTTATCATGTGAAGAATGGAGTTAGTTCATATGTGGCTAACAACAGTTCTCCAGACTTAGTAGATCAGATGCTAGGTTCACTATAAGAGATGTGCTTCTGCAGTGTTTCTGCACATCTCTGGGTTTTCCCGCAAGAAGAATGTGCTTCTGCACATCTCTGGGTTTTCCTGCAACCCCTGCACCCTCCATCTCTGCAGATTATTCCAGTAAGCTGTGACTGTATAAGTAAGTTTCTTAGTACTTCAGTGAAAATAACATGTCTAGGCAGCACTTGAGCTGGTGTAACAACCTCAAGTTTGATTCTTCTGACGTTACTGAAAGCAGGAAGATTTTTCAGGAATGTTGATGATACACTACCATATGTCAGGATATGTACAGACAGAGGCTGCCCATACCTCCTTCAGCATAAGTTATTATGTTAATAAGGCATACGTATATTTTAAGCCAGCCCTTGTTACTCCCTTTAGGAAAGAAGATTTTTCTATTATTTTCCCTGCCTTTATTAAGTAATAGATGTTTGAAATGGATAATGCTGGGTACTTGGTTATGAAGAGCAGCTGTGGAGCTTGTGTCGTCTGAACTTTTCAGTGAGACTGGGAGCTTACATCTTAAAGGAGGAAAGTTTTTGATTCAAAGTCTGGCTGGAAGGAAAACAGCTCTTGTTCATGCTTTGCAAAGCTGCGGTGCCCAGCTTTCCTACTGTCATAGCTCTCGGGTGCTGGTGTTGGCACTCATGTGACTGGAGTGAATTGGGTCAGTCACTGATCCGGCTGAAATGTAATCTTTTTCTGTGGAGTTAACTTTCAGGAGGATCAACTCATTAGTTTGATTTGCCCCACAAACACGCAAGGGCTAGAGCTGGCATACTCAAGGAAGATCAGATCTACTTTTTCAGCAGCGGTGAGGAGTTTGGACTCATGAAAACTGATCATTAAATCACACCCTCTGTTAAGTAGGTGCAAATCCTAGTGTGGACACACTTATTTAATGTCCAAGGACCTTAAGTTCAAGTTTAACCGGTTTCCTGCTGAGGATTAATTAAAGTGAAATAAATCTAGTCTAAACAGACTGTCCATATGTTTTTGGAGTCTCTTGAAGGAGATGCCATTCTAATCAGCAGTGTATTTATGAATGTAAGGTATCTTTCAGATCTGAGAGATGGTGAAGAGAAGAGTGAGGAAAAGACAGTAAAATTTGTGGGAGTTTGATATTGGTCTCTACGAAGTTGCACAAGATTGCTCTCCAGTTCAGGAGACAGGAAAATAGAGCAGCAAAAGATCTTGTACTTCATGCACAGGTTTAGCAGGGGGAGAAATCTTCAAGCCAGCCATAACTTCCAAACATGATGGCTAACTGAAGTCTGAGCACCTTATTAAAAAGGCTTGGGGACAGTCAATCACGGAATATTGAAGTAACGTCAGCGTTTTGCAATTGACAGGTAAATTATCTTGGATTGTTCTATCTATAAGTTTTGGGTTGAACTCCTTTAATTCTCCTGCCTTCTGGATGATTGTTTCTAATTGGGTTTTCCTTTGATGTTACTGTTTTGAAAGATGCCAACAGTAAATAAACTATTGAATTCTGGTGTACAGTGGATAACTTTTCATGAGGGCCATGGCTATTCTTAGCCAATTAAAAACAATCAAAACAAAAAAAGAAAAACTTTTAAGCATATCAAATGTTGTGGCAAAACAGTCCTTATAATTGGTGAGAAACATTCACATTACGAAGACAACACTCTAAAGTTCCCTGGTTGAAACATTACTCTAATTGAAAGACTAACATTGAAATTTAATGGAAATCAGGTATCAAAGTTGTGCCACCCCTTTTTCTGTGGAGAGAGACAGTCAATTATTGTATTAACGTATCTGCTGCTTTGTTCTGAGTGTGTGGAGAAAGAAAGAACTGCTGCAGAGCAACAATTCCTCTTGTTTTCTTTCAAGGTAGTCTGGGATGGAGAGTAAAGAAGGCAAAAATTTCTCTCACAAAACAGATTGTCCCTTTACGTGCTCCTAAAACACATGCTTCTAGAAAATGCAGGCACTCTTTGGGACTTTATTATGTAGGAGGCATGAAAGACAGGAACGGAGTGAGAGAATGTAGCTATTTTTGCAGCCTCATGAACGCCAGAGCTCAATGATGGGTGCCGAGATATTTAGCCTTAGCTTTGCATGGTGGACTTCTGTGGAAAGGCATGTTTGCATAAATCAGTAGTACTTTTCTAGGATGAATGTTCAAAGATGTCAATCTTAAATAAGTCCTTATCAATACACTCTCTATTATTTGCAGCAGATCAACAAGATGTGTCTTTCTTCTCTGAGAATGTATTTAGAATAGCATTCTTCATGCTTCAGGATAGAAAAAATATTTTCATTGGTTTGTAGCCCATTCTTTTTGAAAGTTCAGTGGTCTGGTTATTTTCTTTTGGTTTGTTGTTTTTTGGGTTTTGTTTTGTTTTGTTTTTTTTTTATAAAGGGCTACTCTGGAGTTTCTTTTTGTTTGATCGGTGTTTAAAGAAGAAGAAAGTGGAAAATTTAGTGGGAAAGTAAATACTGATAAAGGAGAAACAAAGACATCCTTTTTCTGCCCTCAGCATTTCTCCTGATATCATTTGCTAAGTGAGCCAGTGAATATTCTCTGCTTCAGAGGAGCCATTGTATTCTGCTGAAATAAACAGAAGACAGCAAGATAAAAATCTGTTTTTGTTTTCCATACTCTTAAGAGATACGATTGACAACTGGATGCCACGTCCCTCTTTGAACTATTATTTAGTTACAGCATGTGTTTAATTTTGCAAGTGTTCCTATGGTATAGCAGTCCTGTCGTTTGATGGGACTACAAAAGAGGAAAGATAGTGTGGTGGGAGGATCTGGGGGGTGAGGGGTTGGCATTGGGAAGCGAGCAGGTGGTGGTTTTGGTGGAAAGGTTGCCCTTTTCCAAGAAGAATAGAGGCCAGGCTGTCAGTTTAGGAGATGCCAGTTTACATACTCCCAAACATGGACTATGGCACCTGCTTTCATTTATGAGAAGGGGCTAGCGTCATGCATCCAGCTTTCTCCTTGTAGGTCTTTTGTTTCCTTTTATCTTCCTGATTAACTAGGACCTAAAACTGGAGTCCTTCAGCTGAAGTTGCTTAATGTATTACCCATATTTTCCTTGCTGTTGCAGGTGGAGAGCTCTGTGAAGTGCAGGACCACCTAACAGGAAAATTATGTTTTTTGAGGCTAGAGAGCTACAGTTAAAGTCTGCGTTATGATATTAATTGTACCAAGTGACCCTGGGAACTGAAACACAGGCAACAGCCATGTTAATACTCTAGATGAAGAAAATCACACCAGTTTCAAATAAATAATGAGTTGTAACAACATTTGATCAGTGCTGACTAAGGCTGGTTTGCAGTGTGTAAAACTAAATGTCATTAGGAGTCGTGGAAGTTTCCTACAAAAGTCATCCCATTTATGTATTTTGGGTAGATGTGGATACAGTATTTTGCACTGTGTCAGTTCCTTTTGAGTTTTGTGTGGTTTAAAAGTACTCTAAAACATTCTAAAGAAATACTTCCTGAACTTGGCAGCTGCTGTGCAGAAGATTTCCTTTTTCTGAAAGGCATTAGGAATTTTCACATGCTTGTTTTAAAAGGCCATTACTCTGGTGCCCAGGGTGTAGATGCACAGCTCTGTTGCTGTAAAAAATGTTAAGCTAGTACAGTGAGTCCTGTACAGTGGGGATTTTTATAAAATGACAACACTGTACTTATTTTACTTCTGTGTGCATTGTTTGTTTTTTTTTTTTAAATCAATGATCAACACTTTTAAAGGGATTTGGTTTCCTTAAGTCCAGTTGCGTGGGGTTTTGGTTTGATTTTTTTAGACTGTGTTATGGAAATTGTGCTATAGTTCCCCAGGAAAAAGGGCATTTGCTGAACACCAGGAAATCCTTTAAGGTGGTGGTGGTGGGGGGTATTTTTTTTTATGGTATACAGTGATTATGAAAACCTTGACTTTAAAAAACCAAATAAATGTATAGATATGGATATCGTGGAAGAGACTGTCGAGCCAATGTTTACCTCCTTCCTACTGGAGAAATTGTATATTTCATAGCATCAGTGGTGGTACTATTTAACTATGAGGAGAGAACTCAGCGACACTACTTGGGTCATACAGACTGTGTTAAATGGTTAGTATGTAACATTTGCATGTAAGTATGTGTTTAATAATGCAGAAATGTATTTTTTTTTCTTTTTAATTCTCTCCTGCTGTATGTAGGAGCTTGTTAATGTCATCATAACTGTAGTTATTTTCTGTTTCATCCCAGTAGATTTCACTATGGTAAACATGGCACAAATGACCAGTGATAGAGCAGTCTGTGCTAGCTTGGAGATTCTGGCTTAAATGTAAAACTGTTTTCTAATTTTTTAATAGATGCCCCATCCAAGTATTAAGACTGTCTGGGAAATCAGAAAGGTGTTTGCAAAATAAAACAGAGGAGCAGGGAAATAGAATCCAGCATCATTGTGGGTGCGATGGCAGTTGTTGACTCTACAATGCTAGTCTGAAGAGTAGAGCGCATAATGTTACGGTGAACATAAGCTCCCCACTTCACCTGAATGGAGAAGAGGTGCCATCTAAACCTCTTTTCTCCTGTCTATGCTTTGATAACTGTAATTGCTTCCTATGGGAGCAATGCTGTCAGTCCTGTGTTCTTTGGTTTCATTCAAAAAACTAGACTGAACTTTCAATGTTTTTGTTGCGCATCACTATGACCTCTTCAGGCCCCCGTGCCTGCTCTCCCTTTCCTGTTCCAATGGCTTGCTTTACCTTTGTAGTTTTACGAGAAAAAGAGAAAGCAAATGAGAAGGTCGCTCAAATCACAAGTAAGAGGAAGTCTACTCTGAAATTGCACTATCTGTTTTTTCCACATCAGCTCCAAAGCAGAATGTGATAAGCAAAACCAGATTTTTACTTACAGTAGTTATGCACCACACTGAAGAATTTAATCAGTACAGTTACATCAGTAACTCATTTCAAGTGACAGTAATTCCCAATTCCTGGGTGCACCAGCCCTCAGCCAACTTTTTAGCTCTTTCTTCCCCAGTTTCATGCTACCTATAGGTTTAGGCATAAAATATGCCATAGTGTTTGTGAACATAACTACATGCAGGAGCTTCATAATGCCATAATGTGTATTTTGTTACAGTGGACTCCTGATACAGTGCAAGATTAGATTTGTTAGAGCATGTGTGCAGGTGGTTCTTCTGGCACTCCTGATTTTGTGCCAGGAGCCATTGCCATCTTTGTGCCAGAAGCCTGATCAACCCATAAGTACAGCGTGTAATGAAATAGTCTGATAAAACAACATTCGAGCTGTCTCATTAAAAGTGGTATCTAGGATCGTAAGTGTCTTCATGGGCTTCTCTTGAGAAAGAAAGAAAAAAGAATACAAAAAAAAACCTCTCGGTTTTTAAGACCTATGACAGCAAAAGCAAGTCATATTTCTGTCTGTCTTAGTCTTGCAGTTCATCCAGACAAAATTAGAATTGCAACAGGACAGTTAGCTGGAGTGGATAAAGATGGAAGGGTAAGTAATAGAGCCGTTGAGCAGTAGTATCTTGTTTTGAAAAATCAGGGAAACGTGTTTTGGTTTTTTTAAATCTCGTCTCCACCTTCTGTTTGCAGTTATTTTATGTGCTGCATTTGCTGAGAGATTTTGCTATTTCTAAGGTATCAGCCTATCTCTCTAGCAAAAGACAGTAACAACTAAGCATTCAGCCATACATCAAAATGAGCAGAAGCTCATAAAGTCCTTTATCTGTGACATAGGAAACTCAATTTTAATTATACAAGTCAATCTGAATGAAGCTGGTAATGAATTTATAAGGCCGCATCATTTTGGGCATACTTGTGTCCATAAGTTTCCTCCCAGAGGAGAACAAGTCCCCGATTCTTTGAGTCAGTGTACTCTTAAGGCTTCATGGAAGAGGAAAGCAACTTTGAGGATTCATGGAAGGTGTGTTAAGCTTTCTACAAACTTCCTCATTTAAGAGCAAGTGTGTTTAAATGCTCTTGTCCCTGGCTATTGGCAAACTTTATCAGAATTTGAACAATTGGATTCACTTCATGAAGGGATAGGCAGAGGAAAAAAAAAAGGGGGGGAGGGAAGACAGATACTGTGAGGTGTAGAAGCACATCAAATAACCCTTATTCAGATGTTCAACTTAATTTATTAGATTTTTTTAAAAAATTGATTGGAGTCTTTGGTGTATTATGTATTGTTATGATTTTCACTGAACATCTGTTGCATCTCTTATTAGGGCTGGTTGATTTGTTTTTCTATCAGTGGGATGATTTGTTGTCACTTTCTGTGGTGAATGCTGTCCTTAAGCCAACTTAATTCCCACTTTACTTGTGGTTGTTTCACATTTATGAAGCTAAGCTGGTTTGGGATAGTATGTGTATGAAATATAACCTTGGAAGTTTTAAGTGAGTGGTTGGTGATGGTTAGGGGGCTTGGTGCATCAGGGTTTTGGTTTGGTTTGTTTCGTACAATAGGTAGGAAAAAAAACATGATTTCATCATTATTTTCAGCTGTTGCATAAGATTGCTAGGTCTGGGGTCTGAAATGCAGGATGACTCTTCCATTATTTATTCAATGACTTAAATTGGGCAAAGATTTATTTTTACAACTACCGAATGCCACCATCCTTAATTTCTTGCCTTGATAGCTCTGCTGCCATATTTATAGCCCAGACATAGGGAGCAAAATTGCCTTGACTCATACCTTTTGAGATTTAAGATCCTCTCCAGGGGCATCATTAGCACAGGTCATCCTGCATTTCGGTCTGGAGTTTGTAACTCAGGTAGCATCTGCTTAAACAGCACTTGACACCTGCATATGATGCTTTCACTGTTGATGACGTTGCTTGTCCCATTGCTTTTCCATGCAGCCTCTGCAGCCCCATGTTAGAGTGTGGGACTCGGTGAGCCTGGTGACGCTGCAGGTTATTGGCCTCGGGACTTTTGAGCGTGGAGTGGGGTGTTTGGATTTTTCAAAAGCGGTAAGATGGGTGAGATTCCTTGGTGTTGCTGTGTTAAATAATTTATCCAATCCTACATAAACGAGAAGGAAATCTCTGGAGATTTTTGGGGTGTGGTTGCCTAGCTGATGCATTTTGGTATTAAAAGTATGTCAGTAAAGTTTATATATACTTTATAAAACCAGGTGATGGTGAACTAGCTGGTAGAACAGGTAACTGCACATGTAAAATTGTGGTAACAAATTAGTATAGTGAATAAATAGTCAAGAAAAGCCATAACTAGAAGTTGATGTCTGTGCTGGGTTTGGTGGACTGGTTTTGTTTGTGAAGGACTTAACTTTTTGTCTGAACATTAAAGCCAAGCTTGCTAATGAGGTTCTTGAAGATAAATTTTAGTGATTTCTGATAGAAAGGGTAACTTCTGTGCTTGAGCAGCTGGAGAAGGTTTTTATCCACCAACAGGAAATTAAAAAAAAAATACCAACAGACATTATTTTGTGCTTTTTTACCCCAGGGAATAATTTGTTCAATTTGTGCCTCTACTTTTACATAGGGAAAATAAAAAAAGGAGGTGGTGGTGGTGTCACTGGGCCCACAGAAATTATCAAAAATTCAGTAGCGAATGGGGATGTGCTACTTGGCATTGATGAAATTCTCATTTCAAAACTGACAATAAGTTTATTTTTTTGTAAAATATGTGTATATTTTAATCTTTAAGATACTTTAATATTTTCACCAAAGCACTGAGACATACCAGACTTGAAAACGCAGGCTGTGATTCTTGCATGCCAGCAAGAAGAATTAATGTGTGTAAAAAGTAAAAAACACAGAAAAGAAGGTCTGCTGTATTTTTGCTAATAGAGGAAGAGATTCACAGGATAGTTGAGGTGGGAAGGGAGGTCTGGAGGTCACGTCATCTACTGTCCTGCTCACAGCAGGCTCAACTGGGGCAGGCTGCTCAGGGCTGTGTCCAGCTGGGTCCTGGGTATCTCCAAGGATGGAGACTCTCACTGGACAACTGGTTGAGAAGAATTAAAATTAAAATTTCTTGCTGCAGTTTCATTTAAGGTTGAAGTGTTGCTATTTTAGCTATATCTCTGTTTTATCTTTCAGTAAATAAAGTTTTGTTTTGTTTTGTTTTTTCAAATAGAGGGTAGTATAAGTAAAGTAGAATAATGTGAGAGGAGTACTGTCATTCCTGTCAATGTAACTAACCAGTAACACTTTTAAAATCAGATACTTTCCTTTTTTTTGCAAGGTGAATAAATACATGGCTCCAGGGAGATGTTATAGCAGCCTTCCAACATCTGAAGGGAGCCTACAGAAAAGCTGGAGAGGGTCTCTTTGTCAGGAAATGTAGTGGCAGGACAATGGGTAACAGTTTTAAATGGGAAAAGGGGAGATTTGGATTAGATAATGGGAAGAAATTCTTTACTTTGAGGGTGGTGAGCCACTGGAACAGGTTGCCCAGAGAAGTTGTGGATGCCCCATCCTTGGAGGGTTTCAAGGCCAGGCTGGATGGGGCTTTGAGCAACCTGGGAAGTGTCCCTGCTCACAGTAGTGGGGTTGGGACTTGGTGATCTTTAAGTCCCTTCCAGCTGTAACCATTCTATGATTCTGTGTTCCATCATTTTAAAAACAAAACAAACAAGGCACTAAGGAATTTTTGAGGACTGCATTTTGGTTTTTATCAGTTCAGTTTTGCAGCTGAAACTGCTTTTGATACCTTATTACAGGCTTATGTGATTCCTCACTAGACTGAAACAGTGAACGTGCAGTGACCAAACTGCTTTTACCAACATTTCATTAACCAACACAAGCTGTGTGTATCACCAGTGCTGTCTTCAGGGCACTTAATAATTGAGACGTATATTTGCATATTATTGTTCATAATAGTATTTGGGAATAAAAATTTCAGCCACTTCTATTTTCATAATTTGGTAGAGAATGCGGTTGAACTGCAAGAATCAACTTTAAAATAAATAAAGCCTCCTCCAAATCTTTCTACACATGTCCTTGAAACAACTGGTTTGTGCAAGTGTGTGTTGCTGGGAATGTGTGGTTTTGTTCTAAGATTTTCTGCCTGCTTTTTTAATTCTGCATAGCCATATTTACCATTTTGTTGTAAAATTGTTCAAAATAAACTGTTTCAGTTATTTAATACCATATATGCCAATCTTTCTGCTTTGAAAGCATCATTTTGTTCAGAAAGTGTTACCTTTGCTGCAGTTTTACCAACTACACGAGGTAACTGCAGGTACTTAATATTTCATGAAGAAAAAATGAGATGTGCTTAAAGAATTTGATAATATAAAGTTGTGGGGACATTTAAGTGGAGCTGTGAGTCTGTCCTCTGAGACCTGAGGCAAAACGAAATATTTGCAGATTAGTAAAAGGGAGAAATGCCTTCACTGCTATCATGACATTACAATCGAGAAAGCAAAAAAATACAACAACCAAAACAAACTAAAAGGGCAAGGTTTTTGTAAGATACTTTTAAAGTTTTCCTAGAATATTATTTGAAGCATGGTCATTTTTATGAGATTCTGCAAAAATCTGTGTCTCTTAGAGTAAAGTAAAATAACCAGATATACCAATTTTAGAATTCCTTTACAAGGCTTGCTTAATTTATACTTGTCCCTTTGTGGGATTTTTTTAAAATATTACTACCCTTCTCTGTTTCTAACTGAGGTATGATAGTTCCTTCTCAGCACTTCTTTTCTTTTTCCTTTAGGACTCTGGTACTCATTTGTGTGTAATTGATGACTCTAATGAGCATATGCTTACCGTGTGGGACTGGCAGAGAAAATCAAAAATAGCAGAAATAAAGGTAATTATTGCACAAATTAATATTCTCAACTGCAAGTGGTTTTAATCTTATAAATACAACTGGTTTTGAGACACACGTTTGATCTTACTTGGAAGCTACAACTGTGTAATACTTCTGGCTTGTGTAAGAGCACAAAAGAAATATATTCTTAATTTGTATATTGGAAAGGGTTTGAATGCTGGAGTGCCTATAATTGCCATTTATTTATCCCTAAGCGCCAGTCCAAATAAAGTGATTTTCTAACGTTTTCCTAATTTAAAACAAAGAAACCCTGGGAACTCTACGAAGCTGAAGTGATGATTCAGTCTGTAGTTGTTTCTTTTTTAACAAAACCCCAACTTTTAGACATTCCTTATTTTCGTTTTTGTCTGAATCGAGTTCCAGACATTGATTCTTGAGAAGAGATGTGTCTCTTCTCATTTGAAGTCCATTAGCACTTTTGTAGTTTGCAGTCTTGTTTGCTTTCCTGTTTCTTTCGTAACCTTCTAAATTTCTGATCGATGAGAAGTTTCAGAGGTCTTAATGCTCAGTGTTCGTGTAAGGTTGATTCCACTGGAAACACCTGATCCAATAATAACTTGCTGTTGAAGTCCATGTTTTGAGACATCTTGTCTTGTGTTATATGGTATCAAGCAAGGAGATATTACATGGATGTGGAACTGGGTATTTTTTAATCTTTTTGATCATGAGTCATCAAGCAGAATATTCTACAAGCATGTAAGTCTATATGATTATGAACTTGCAATTTCGGATAAAAAATCAGGTTGGTTTGACCCATTTTCTTTAAATTATGTTTACTAATACTAATGGTTTTCCATTGTAATTCTATGTCAGGATTTTCATTTCCTTGCTGATATTTAACGTGAAGTTGTATGGCATATGCCCATTTTATTTGATGCTATGTTTTTACTATTTTCAGTCTTCAGGGAATTCCTTGGCATTGCAGAATTGGCTAAGAACAGTTTGACAGGGACAGCCTGACATTCAGTATTTACTCTTGTTTAGGACTTGATCGTGCAGTATCTTAAGCACCTTCTATGCTAGTGGGGCTTGACGTGAGCAGAGTTTCATCCCTTGAGGTACAGTGCAGAGCAGAAGAATTTTTTCAGCTGGACTCAACTAAATTTTTCAGTCTTTAGTTTCCAAACGATTTGTGGGTATAGCAGATCTGTTCGTTTGGAGGAAGCTGTATGAGAGGCAGAATTCAATAAATATGGACATCAATAAAAAATGAAACTTTAGAAGGTTGTTTTCCTAAAGTGAGCCAAAAGTAGTGGAGTGGGAAAGTGTACTCCTGCAGGTGCTGATTCGGCAGCACTTTTAAGTATAGTCCTTTAAAGCATGGGCTTAAATCCCATAGAAGGAAATGTATTGATGTTTCTTAGAGTCACTGCCTCCAGAAGATTGTCTTAAAGGTGGTTTGGTTCAGTATACATTAGAAGTTAGGAAAGTGACCAGTCAGATTTATGTTTGTAAAAGAGGATGAAATACTTGGTGAGGTGTAATGCAGGATTAGTATGTGCAGCTAGTAAAAATGCAAAGGTGGGACCCTGTGTTTCAGAGTTATGTAGGCTTCTTTTTTTTCTCCATTGTGAGGAGGAAAGGAGAGGAAGAAAGAATTCAAAGGAATTTTTATAGAATTTCAGAAAGAAAACGATGTATGCAGTCGTACTCGTTACAGTTGTCTCTGTTGCCTCTGTCACAGTTTTACTAACTAGAATAGCAAACTAGTCTTTGTAGAAACTAAGCAGGATTTTCAACCCAAAAAAAGTGTCTTTTATACGTCAACTTCCATAGCGGAATTCTTACCTATTCCAGAGTGCAAAAGCTTTTGTGATTTTAAAAAGGGAATGTAAACTCCTGACTTTTCTACTGGAGTTTTATAAAGGTCTCTTATGAACATAAAAAATCAGTATCTATAAAATGGTATGTGCAGTTACTCAGACATCTGATTTAGCACAGGACACTTACAGCTTCTTCCAAGCGTCCAACGAGCTGTTTAGTTCCTTTCATTTCTGTCCTGAAACTTGATTTTACATGTGTTTGTAGTAGTTAGTCACAGCTGTGTAAGTAGTATTCCTGTTATTATTTCAGACTACAAATGAAGTGGTTCTTGCTGTAGAATTCCACCCAACTGATGCAAATACCATAATAACATGTGGCAAATCTCATATATTTTTCTGGACCTGGAGTGGCAATTCATTATCAAGGAAGCAAGGAATATTTGGGGTAAGAGTGTGTTGCTACCGGGTCAGTTTTAAATCAGTGGAATGATCTGCTCATGCTTTCTGTAAATTTGCTCTGTTGTTACCATGTACTGGTTGAGCAGGGAGGTAAACAAACAAAAAAGATTAATTTCTGCTTACATGTATGCAGAATGTATGGTTGTGGATACATTGTGCTAATGACAAAGAGTACAAGCAATTACCCCTTTATTTTGCTCATTTTGTTTCAGAAATATGAAAAACCCAAATTTGTTCAGTGTTTGGCTTTTTTGGGCAATGGAGATGTGCTCACTGGAGACTCAGGAGGGATAATACTTATATGGGGCAAAACTACTGTAGAATCTACTCCAGGAAAAGGACCTAAAGGTAGGATATATTCACAGTTAATCAGATTTTAGATAGCCTATAGAAGGCAAACGTAAGAGATTGCATTAGAAAAGGGAAACAGACCTGACTAAGGGCGTACACTTCCTATTATTAATAGGTGGTACTAAACTCCTCCAAGTCTCATGAATTTTCTGACTTAAGAGCAATGTAGAGTTTCTCAATAATTAATGAGATTTTGCCTGAAATGAATAAAACCTATTTTATCTAAATGTTTTGCATTTTAAAAAAATGTGTAGTTAATCAGCTTGCCTTTCATCCTGAGATATGAAAAAGGCTGTAGGATCAGTTTGAGGATTCTGCAGGCTACCTCTACCTCTGAAGGCTTATGCTGTACCATGCTTAATCTCAGAGGAATATCTTTAAGCGTTGAAGCTGATGCTAATAGGACTTGTATGTGAAATAAAAATATAACACGTAGTTGTACGAGTTTTGCAAATGACAGTATCTGGTTTAGCAGATGCTCAAATCTTGGCTGTAAAATATATTTTAAAGCCTGTATTATTTGAAACTTGGGTTAAAGTTACTTTGTATGGCAAAGCTTTTGTAAAAAAGGGGGGAAAAGATTTGTTACCCAACATATGCAGACCTGGCACAGTCAAGCCCTAAGGTAACTTATAAATTCAAGGATAATTTATTTCACTTGGCAGCTATTTCAAACGCTCTGGTTTATATTGGTATGCCAGGAAAACATTCATGTAAAAAGTAAATTTTTAACGGTAAGTCTGGTTTTGTAGGTAAATCTTTTTCTTGTCTTTCAAGCTAACTGCTATGGAAAAGTAATTTAACAAATTATTTGATGTTTAATTGTGAAGTTCTTGTGCAAAAATAACCTTTTACCAATATAATCTTAAAAGGTAATGAATAGAACATTTATTTACATTGGCTTACTTAAGTATGGGATCTTTTATTTGGTTTATCATATTAGATTGGTCACAGGACTTGATCTCAAACTCTTTCTCTGGGTGTGAGGGCATGCTGGCTTGAGACATGCAGGTTCAGCAAAGTTAGACTTATGCTTATTTGGGTACTGTTCTAGTCTTTATCTGCAATAGCTATTTGAAAATATGCAAGTCTCAAAGTACTGGAATCTTGCTGCCTTTTTTTTTTTTTTTTCTAAATATATTTTCCTACAGCAGTTCTTTTGACATGAGGACCAAAGGGATTGTTACCTTCTTTTTCTCATCTCTCTTTCATTCTTCCTACTGTTTTCCTTTTATATTGATAGATGCCATATGCTGGTTATACTATTTTTAAGTGAGGCAACATCCAGCATTAAATGTTAGGTTCATGCGTCCTGGAAACTTTGCTATAAATAATTTGCTTTTTATTCCCATAGGACTAAAGACAACAAGTCTTTGAGATTCTTCTAATTTAAAAAAAAACTTTAATTATATTCTAATAATGACTTGCTAAATATTTATTGACTCTAAAGGACAATTTCTCTTGTATCTGGAAAAAAACACATTCCCTTGGATAGCAGAGAAAGGATAGCATTTTGCAAATAGTTGGTGTTCTTGCCTTCACAAGTTTTAGGACAATCAGTCTCAAAAATCTTTCTATTCAGAAAGGCGGGTCCTTTATTTTATCTTTTTATGCTGTAAGAAAACACTACCACCTTGTGTTTGCAGTACTAATGCAATACTAATAGCCTGACAGACCAAATGTAGTTATTTATTATACTCTGTTACTCTGTTCTTCTGCCAAAAGGCACAGCTTCTTGTAAACCCCAGGTGGAAAAACAAGCAGTATTCTTTATTGTTTTCTTTTTGTGCATGTAGGAGTCTATCAGATAAGCAAACAAATCAAAGCTCACGATGGCAGCGTGTTCACACTCTGTCAAATGAGGAATGGGATGCTGCTAACTGGAGGTGGGAAAGACCGAAAGATCATCTTGTGGGATCATGATTTGAATCCTGAAAGGGAAATTGAGGTAAGAAAGCAAGAGCAACAAAGAGAATGCCTTGAGCAAGGTATTAACTAACAAAACCGAGCCCCTCCTGACTCTTCGGAGAACCAGTAGTTAGGATGGCGTGTCTTCAGGTTGCTGTCTTTCTAAGTGGATGACAATATTTTATTATAATAGAGTTTAAATTTTTAGCATATAAATGAGCCTATATGAGGTTTCAGTTCTGCTCCATTTAAGTTGAACAGAAAATTTAAGGGTTTTCTTTCCTCCAACCCCTTCCTTAGTTTTTTTTTTATTTCTCCCTTTTTTGGAGGATTTTCCTTAGTACCACCTGTTTTTCTTAAGTTTGCCTGTCTGGAGAAGGACGTTGTTACCAGGATTTGACTTGGGGCCTTCAAAATAAAAGCGCCTATTAGGATGCATGATGTGATTTTACAGATGTTTCTTTTCCTAGGTTCCTGACCAGTATGGAACAATCAGAGCAGTAGCGGAAGGAAAAGCAGATCAATTTTTAGTAGGCACTTCACGAAACTTTGTTTTGCGGGGAACATTTGATGATGGCTTTGTAGTAGAGGTACAGGTGAGCACAACATTTTTTTTTTTAATTATAACCCAAAAACGTAAAGGCTTTTCTTGCTGGCGTGTTATTTTAAGAGAGTTTTTCTTTTATCCATTGCTAAGTATGTTCATAATTATAATGTTCATATATTTTTTTTTTCTAGGGACATACAGACGAACTCTGGGGACTGGCATCCCATCCTTTCAAAGACTTATTTTTAACATGTGCTCAAGATAGGCAAGTTTGCATGTGGAACTCTGTGGACCACACACTGGAATGGACCAGGCTGCTAGATGTATGTCAGCCCTTTAATTTTAAATATTAAGCTGGAAAAAAGGACAAAGCTTTGGTTTTCCGCAACACCGTTGTCCCATCTGATTGCAGGAGAAGCAAAGATCCTATAGTTACAGCTACGAAAACAGCTTTGATAGACTTAACCAGGCTCATCAGACATTGTATAGACTGTAAGCTGGTTACCATTGTCAGATGCCGTTCTGACAATCCAAGTTGAAGAAAACATAGTCCTTTATTCTTGTTACAGTTCAGCTTTTTTCACAATTACTCAAGCTGTAGAGCATATCATACATTTGTGTGAGGTTTGACTTCAGATGTGACTCCTTACTGTCATTGTTCATTTCATATTTTGGCTAGTTCTGTCCAACTACCTGAACAAAAGTATCTTTTTATGCAGAAATTTAGGCTTTTTACTTTCAAGGAGGTCATAAAGTACATGTCATGGATACATTAAAAGAAAATCTGAGGATTATAAGCATGCTGCTAACCAACTTGATGCGGGTTTTCCCTGTGTCAGTTCATCTCAGGCTGTACAGAGAGAGAAGTGTTTGACTGTAGGGAAGCATGTGAATTATGTGTCTGTGTCTCCCCATTCAGGAACCAGGGCACTGTGCTGACTTCCATCCCAGTGGAGCAGTGGTCGCAATAGGAACGCACTCGGGCAGGTAAACATCTTGCGTCCGAGTTGTGATGATTGAAAAAAAGTTTGAAGCAGACAGTTTGATACTATGTGGTTTATGTTTTGAAATTCATTTACTTTTTATTCTCTTTGCTTGAAATTAAGTAACCTAAAAAGCTTATGAGAAGGAAACAGATCTTTCTTACGTGGGTTAGGCTTCTGCCTTCATTAAGCAGAGCAGAAGATACTGACCTAATAGCTCTTCAAAGAGTGAAAAGGGAAAAGAAGGTTAGGCTATGTTTCTTGAGAGTTATTAGTCATTTTTGAAATTAAAGCAAAGCACAGTGAAGACATATTGGGCAGCCGAAGTGTTCAGTCTTTGCTTACTTTTGACTCTACGCCACCCCCCCATTTTTCAATTCAGCACTTTTCAGTTTTAGTTCATATTTGTTAATTACATGAGACAACCAGTTCATATGGTGTTGGATAAATTTATGATAATGCACTCGGTTTTTGGTTCTTTTTCTTTTTAACCCATTCTTCTTGAAACTCAGCAGTTATATTTTCACCATTATATTTTATTACATTCTGAAATGGCATGATTTGGTGATAGCTTTGAGATATACAAATGAAACTGAATTGATATGAGGTCTGGTAATTGTACAAGTGTATGAGAAATAAATGGAGTTGTGAATCAAGGTAAACAGAAGAGTTTTAAATTTACTGCCTAACCAGAGGCATCACACGGTGCTTTCTGCGCCAGATAATCCAGACCAAGGGAGTTATTTCCCAAGGAATGAGGGCTGCGTGATGTATCTTGATTAATGTAAGAGAGAAAACAGTCTCAGGCCCTTAACAAGTTATTTAATAACTTACCTGATTCATAGCCCAGAATGCATAAAGACAGTATTAAATGAGTCTAATTCATTTAGAGTTCAATAAAACTTGGATGTGCCTATCTGTTCTCATTCTAGTGCTGCTCTGCTTCCAGTACAGAGGTCAGTAAGACAGGGGTATGGAATGGATGATGGTTAAAATTATGACAGAAAAAATAAAACTGAATTTTCCTGTTCTTTCCTGTTATTTCACAGTGGTGTGTTTTTATCAGGCCAACATGTGATGGTTTTGGTGTGCTTTTCATGTACCACTTCACATGATGAGTATTTCAGTATCATTTCCCTTTTTGGGCTGTCTGCAAATAGTCTGCAGGTTGTGTTAACCACTTCTTTAAATGCCTCTGTGTGCCGGATCTTCAATTGTCTGGGACTAAGTCTGGTTTAGAGAGAACTAATATTTTTTGTGGACCCTGCTGTTTGTCCAACGACTAAAAACGGCTGGCAATCAGAAATCCTACTAGAGAAGTGAGTTTTTCAAGACATTATACAGATCCTTTTGCCATGCTGCCAGTGATATTATTTACAGGGAAGTAGACCTGTTTGGGCCTAATAGTGTAGAATATCTTGAGGGCTGTGCACTGCAGGAAAAAGAAAGACTAATGAGAGTCTTATAAAAGTACTAATGTTATTAAGAAAGCTGAAAGCCACAGGGTAGTAAATCAGTCAGTAGAGCTATTAAGATTTATACCAGTTCAGGATCTGTTGTGGTAATAAGATGAAGATGACTAAATATCCCAGGGAACCAAATTTATAAGGTGGGTTGATTCATAGAATTATAGAATGGTTTGGGTTGTAAGCGACCTTCAAGATTATCAAGTTCCAAGCCCCCTGCCATGAGCAGGGACATCTCCTGCTAGAGCAGATTGCTCAAAGCCCCATCAAGCCTGGCCCTGAACATTTCCAGGGACATCCACAACTGGGCAATCTGTTCCAGTGTCTCACCACAGTGAGACATCACAGTAAAGAATTTATTTCTAGTATCTAATCTAAATCTCCCCTCTTGCAGTTTAAAAGCACTACCCCTTGACCTATCACTACACTCCTGTATTAAGAGTCCCTCTCCATCTCTCCTGTAGGGCCCCTTCAGATACTGGAAGACTGCTATGAGGTCTCCCTAGAGCGTTCTCTTCTCCAGGCTGAACAGCCTCAGCCTGTCTTTATAGGAGAGGTGCTCCAGCCCTCTGATCATCCTTGTGGCCTTAAGTGATTTGTGGTTTGTTCACTCTGGTTAATGTTTTGCAGATTCAACATTCTGTATTAAATAAAGGTGGAAATTGCAAGTGTAAGTGCAAAAAAACCCTACTCCTTTGGAACACCGTTTCCCTGGTGACTTCATCAGAAAAATTCTGCATTCACAGATGTGCAGTATCAATAATAAATGTCTGTCATGGGTCAGAACTTTTTTTCCAAAAGAGAGTAGTTTAAGGGAGTTTGTTTCTAAAAACATATTTTTAGATAAGTTATTGTTTTGGGAGGGTTTTTTTTAAGGGAAGTAATAGAAAGACAAAAAGCAGATGAAAATGGCAAAAGTTTTATCTTGTTTGTGTGAATTCACAAGCAAGTTAATCATGTTATCTTCAGTAACAGTTGGGAAAAAAATCAATAAAAATCAGAAAAAAAAAAAAAAAACACGAAAGGAGCTGCTGTCTTACAGCTGGGATACCATTCATCCATTTACTTCATCCAGTCTATGGATCAGAAGTGCACTTGGCAGCCAGGCTTTCCACTTCACAGCCTGATAGGACTCTTTCAGGGTCAGCTGCAGTTTGCACGTTGTGTATCTTCATGTTGGAAGGAGGATCCTCTCCCAAAGTCTGGCCCTTTGTGAGAAGAGTCCTCTGTGGGGCATGCAGATGAACTGCTATAGCCACTAGACTGGAGATGTATTTGAAGGAGACAGGTTTTCTTGCTGGAAATCACGGCGTTTCCCATGACATTAGGAAAGCTTGGAAGATTGAAGAGACCATGTCTGATTACAACTTGTAGAAGCATAAAGAAACAGCTGGACTAGGTGTGAACAGTGCTTCCTTTCTTAAACTAACATCAAAATTGATGCACTGACTCTTTGCATGGTCAGCTAAGATTGCTGCTAGTACCTCTTGTTCAGAAGAATTGTTGGAGAAGGGCTGGTGTCACAAATGCTGTCTCCTAATGCCAAATGAAGTTCAGCGTGCACTCTTCAGAGCAGCAGAAGTTTTGCGTTGTGTTTGATACTGCACAATACCACCTCTGTTTTTTCAGTAAAATCATGGAATGGTTTGGGTTGGAAGTGACAATTAAGATCATCAGTTCCAACCCCCCTGCGATGGGCAGAAACACCCCCCACTAGACCAGATGGCTCAAAGCCCCATCCAGCCTGGCCTTGAACACTTCCAGGGATGGGGTAACCACAACTTCTCTGGGCAACCTGTTTCAGTGCCTCACCACCATCACAGGAAAGAATTTCTTTCTAGTATCTAATCTAAATCTCCGCTCTTTCAATTTAAAACTGTTACCCCTTGTCCTGTTGCTACATTCCATGTGTTTAGGCTTTGGGTATTTTTCATTTTATATAATATTAACTGGAGAGTTACCTGGTTCAGGTAACGGTCTCAAAGGAGCAACCTAACAAGGCCAGCACTGAGGCATGTCCCTGTCACAGCAGCCTCTCTGCCCTGCACTGGTTATGTGGTTTTGGGACACAGAGGGCTCATCCCTCCCCTTGGCTGTCTGACAGAAGTGCTGTGTAGCACCCATGGGAAAGCATGCAGAGGTGGTGCCCAAGTGGCTGCCTTTGATTGCTACTGTGCTCATAATCAAATTTTATATCCATGTACTGCAATTGTGCTGCTCAAAATGAACTAACAGGCATCACGCTGCATTGTCTTGCTAGATAAATAGGTTTTACAGTATAGAGCCCTAGTTTTCTGGGAAAGCAAATTGTTTTGTTGTCTGCACAAGATGTGTGATGCCCAGCTGGGCAGAACCAGTGAGGAGCCTTCACCCTGTGCTGGATTGCAGGAAAGACAAATAAGAATGAGACAGTGGGACATTGGCTTTCAGACCAACTTCTCATGTTGCTTGAAAACCAGATGACTCCAACTCAGTGATGCCTCGAGTGTTCTTCACACTTCTGTTGTCATCCCATCAGGATGTACTTTTAGAGCAGTTTTGCTTTGTGATGGTGTCATTGATTTTCTTTCTATGGTAGCAAAAATGGCTTAAATACCCTGTCTCTTATTCCCTACCAAATTCTTTTTTGGTTTGGAACTTGGAGTTTTGTGTTTTGGGGTTGTTTGTTTTTTGGGTTTTTTTAAATGCATTTTTGTTTCTTCTTTAATATCCACACCCCATCAAGGTTAGCAGCTAGGTAACATTTGGGTGAAGAATTTGACAGGGCCAAGGTGGGGCATAGTAGAATAGTAACTCCTGGCATGTTTAGAGAACATTCAGTGTGTAGATTGGAAGAAATCAGAAGTCCACTTTTAGCGGAGGATTATAGCAGAGAAGCTCTGAGCGTGGTTTCTACTGCTGTCCAATGCAAATATATTAGCTGTTTTCCACTGATTCCATCTGACTTGCACACAGATTATTCAGCAGCCCATGGCATGTGGGGCTGAGGAGGTTTATTTATGTGTATGTCATCTAACTTCTTTCATGTGGTTCCCTAACCACAAGCTGGTTTTAAGCCACTGGGACTAGGCCACTATGCAGACACCTAGCTGCCGGACACTGGATCAGCATGAGCTGGAATCTCATCTTCATCCATAGAAAGCAGTGATCTGTGCTACTGTTCCTGGAGTTTATTTTAGGTTATATAAGTTTGTTATGGAATAAATGGTCCTAGCTTTAGCAGCGTTCCACTGAGTTCAGTCTGAGACAGTGGGTGGAATTGCTTGACCCATTTCCACAGTGTGTGAACTTGATGTTTGCACCTAGGGATGGAAAACTGGCTGCAATGTATGCTCACAGTTGTGAGATAGGTTTTGGGCAAATGAGTTAAATTCTGAGTACAGCTTCACTGTATTCAGCCATGTTGACATCTTATATTTTCATGATAAGCATGTCTGTGTATGCATATATTTATTAAATGTCTCTTTGTTTAGCTGACATTCACTGTATTTGGGAGTTAGTTGAGCATCAGAACCATTGCAAAAGAGCTCAAGTTCTGCTGATCTTGCCTGTCTTGCTGTCAGTAGACATCTCAGTGTACTGGCCACTGAGTTTCTGTAAGCTGCTCTGAGCTTTTTACATGTGCCTCATAACTAATAATGCAGTTAAAAGCTACTGTTAGATAATAAAAAATGCAATTAATTACCTTAGTTATAAATCATCCAAGCAAGAAATTAAAAGAATGCTAGGTTTTGAACTATCAAATGCCAGTAAATGATTATTACTTCTTACTTTGATAAAAGTATTAATAGAAATAGAAATGACTGAGGGGAAAATACCAAATTAGAACGCACTTTGGGTTTAAAATGAGTATGAAAAGGTTTTCCACTCCATAGTGCTAATTTTCTTTTTAGTTTTTGGTTTTTTAACTTTGCTTCAAACACTTTGAAAGATCAAGTTTTATATTAAAGCTGTTCTTCAAAATGGGCAGGTTGTAGATTAAAATTCAGCTGTAGCCTTCAGGATGATAAGATGCAGTCATATTAGCTGTCTGGTGGCATGTTTATCATCCAGTAGACATTTTGGTGATTACTACAACGTTCAAGGGAGAGGCGGAAAAAGTGGGCCAGTTCTAGAATCTTTTATATATTCTTCACTGAAACTTGTATTGCTTTCTGAACCAGAAAAGCATTCCATTAAAAACAGATGGTCCCTGTTCTTACGCTTGAGGGGCT
The DNA here is from genome assembly GCA_013398155.1 of Pedionomus torquatus. Taxonomy (NCBI): domain Eukaryota; kingdom Metazoa; phylum Chordata; class Aves; order Charadriiformes; family Pedionomidae; genus Pedionomus; species Pedionomus torquatus. The sequence goes on from VZRU01007625.1 coordinate 713,684, forward strand.
AGCATAAGATGATGAAGGCCGGCAGTGATTATTGCTCTTTTGCTTGCTTTTTTGCTTAGTGGAAGTGATACTTACTGGAATTCTCCTCTCCCTAGGTGGTTTGTTTTGGATGCAGAAACGAGGGATCTGGTTTCAATACACACAGATGGTAACGAACAGCTCTCAGTGATGCGCTACTCAGTAGGTAGGCAGACTTCTATGTCCACAAAATTGCTGATAAATTAGATGTCCGTTCTGTTAAACGGTGTTAAGCTACTCCCCAGTCACTAGAAAAGACTGAGCTTGGGGAAAATAAATTGGTTTAAGATGCTTAATATATAACTGAATACTTGGTTACAGAGTTGTTTGTGTGTGCTAAATGTTGGAGTTTTGTAACTGCAAAGATTGCAGTCGCCTTTCTCAGCCTGTCCTTATTGTTGAACTGTGCTGTTACAATAACTGTTAGCCTTACTCCCAAAAAAATGAAGGTTCTCAGCTAAGTATTTGACAGCTTAACAGAAAAGTCTGTAAAAAGCTTCATATTTCAGTGATATTTCAATATACTTCTTAGCTACTTTTCAAATTAAAAAAAAAAAAACATAAAACCAAGCTCGGGTCTGTCTGAACCTCAGGGCTGTTTAAGTTTTGCTGTGGGATTACACGGAGCCCAAGCCAGTACTGAGTCTCCTTTTCAGATGTGACATGACGAATCACCAGAGGCTGACTCCTCTGTGTTAAAACTGGATGGAAGAACACTCATAAATCTGTTTCTCATTTGCTTTTGGATAACATGCCATGTCAGTGGGCAAAATGTTTCTCTGCTGCTGCCACATCTGCCAAGCACAGCAATTTATTGAAAGCAGTGATGTTTATTGACACTAGAGGCGTTCAGTTGTGATTCAAGGCAACTCTTGTCCACGTACGTTTTTGTTTTTTTTTAATGGAGACAACATAGGTTAGAAAACTGCTAATGCTTGAATGCTCCACTTCTTTAAACATTATTTAGTGCTGATTTATATTCAGTCCCCTCTCCAAAGCTAAGCTAACTTTAGAGTAAATACAGTAGTACATTTTTTTGTGATGCAGAAAACTCAAGCCTGCCTGCTGTCGACTGTTTCCAGAAATCCAGTGCAATCTGAGGATTTATATTCTGTCCATGGGACACTGATTTTAAAAAAGCAGAAGTGAAAGATCTTGCCCAAAAAACACACCCATAATGTAAAGAAACTGACTGAAAAACAACATAATGTAAACAGTTATGTATCCTTAAAAATTCTTAAGCTGTAGCTTATTTCAGATTACTGTCCTAGTGACAAATCTGAAATTACTAAAGTTTGGAAAACGAACATTCTGTTGATTTATGTCAATATTTTCTCTTATAGATGGCACCTTACTTGCAGTTGGATCCCATGACAACTTCATTTACCTCTACGTAGTAACAGAAAATGGAAGAAAGTATAGCAGATATGGAAAATGCACTGTAAGTTTTGAACCAAATATAACTAGCAGTTCTTGCATTTTGATATTATACATACGCTAAGTGGTTAAGCAGTGGAACTCTCTCAAGGTTAATGCTTTTCTGGTTTTAGTTTTTGTTTTATGGGGTGTTTTTTTCAGCATTTGATGAATTTTTAACTTCAGTCTGATGGGTACTGCACTTGTTAGTGCTAGGTGAGCACTTTTGCATTAAATATGACTAATTTCTCCAACTATCGACTTTTTCTTTGAAATGGAAAATTAGTGGTAAGACAGAGAAATGCCTTGTTACCTATGTTCTGGAACTCTTTCAGGGAAAATATCACACTTGCCTGGGGATATTTTCTCCCTGTTGGCAAAGTACTCATTGGACCAACCTGCATTAGAGTGTGGAATTTCTTTAGAATATGTGATTTTGGAGATTGCAAACATGCCCTATTTTCAGCTGTAATTGTTACTGCAAAATCAGAAAGTGGGAGATGTGTTAACTATACATGTCCAGCCCAGGATAAATAAATGCCAGTGTAGTACAAATAGTGGAGTTTATATTAGTCCTTACACTTGCATGACGTTGTCCCAGTGCTAAAAAGACATACTTTCTTTTGCTTTGTGTTTAGTAATTTAACAACCTGGCTTAAAGTTCAAGTATTTCCTTTGGTTAATGGGGATATTTATCTGAGCCTTAATGGGATTTGCAAATTACATAAGAATAGCTTCACATTTGATTTGTGAGATGTTGGGGTTTTTTTAAGGAATGCATTCTCAGCTCAGACACTTTTCATATTTTTGTCAGCAATTGCATTTCTTTACTTTCAAAAACACAAGAACATCTCAAACTGCTTTGTTAATTTGAAAATGGAAGGTAAAGAGATCATAAGGCTAAAGTAGGGGTGGTTTTTTTAATTTCTAAGTTGTTGTGTTGGTTTTTTTTTCCTTTTTTACAATCTTTGATGCAAGACTTGCAGTGGAAACTGTTAGGCGGAAATGAGCAGTCATTAACTAGTCCTTTAGTGCCATATATGGTGTATTTGAGACATTTTTACCCATCATTTGGCTGAGGATGCCCTGTGCTGCTGGAGCTTGAGGGCCCAGAGCAGCCTAGGGTCAGCAGCAGTGGGTCTGTGCCATGCCTGCGGTGTGCAGGCTGGCAAGGAAGGCTTGGCACCAGCATGGGATGTGGCTGGAAGGGAAGAGGCTACTGGATGTGCTGGGGGTCTCCTCAATGGCAGGGTTGTGGTGCTGGGTGAGACAGGGAGTACTGCAATGCCCAAGGAGGGTTGTAACAGGGTTAGCTTGACAGCAGAGTGGTCATGAGAGGAGAAATCAGATTTGCAGCCTTCCTGGGGAGCTCAGACAGTGGGGAAAAGGCTGTGCCTATAGGGAGGTCAGATCCCAGGGGCCTAGTGGGGTTGGGTGGCAACAGAAGACTGCCCCTCAGTCCAGCATTTTCAACCCATCACTTTTTTTTTTTCCTTACAACCATAAAAGATAAAATCACTCAAAGATGGCTAATACTAACATATGTGATACTTAGCTCGCTATGTACTTGAAGGTCTCTGTGAATTCTTTGAAGATGTTTGAGATAATTTATTTTTTTATGTTCTATGTATTATGTGCAGGAGAGAACATATGGCAATTTAGCATTGACTGATGCTTGGGCCCCCTTGCCCCCTACATTGTAGAACAGTGTTTTGAACATCAGTTTACACATAATACCACTGTACTTGATAGTGTTAGTAATGCCAGTAAGTGACCTCATAATTCTAAAGCTGCTAATAGCTGAGAGTATTAATCAATAACCACGTTGCAGTGTACTGAGTACAGTAAAGCTGCACTGATAAAGAATGTACCACCCCAAGGAAAAGGATTTCTCTCCTTTCTTGTCTTTCTCTTCCTCTATGCAGCTTCTTCTCAGGCATCTGTATGTCTGTCTGTACCTCTGGCAGGAAAAGGGGCTTGTAGAACTTGGGGTAGGAGAAATGAACATTGTTACACGCTGCCAGGTTGGTACCAGCTAGATACTGGGCAGGGAGGACACCCAGACACTCATGGGACCCAGAACTCTCTCCTGGCTGCTGCTTGGGCCCTGGCACCATGTCCTTCTGGCGTTCTCATGTCATTTGGTAGCCTCACACGTGACCTCCAAGTGACATGACTCAGTCCTCTGGGTAGTCAGCTTCTGGTTGTGTCCTCCAGCTTGAATACATTGAATATTTTCATAAGCATTTTATCTACTGAACCAACATCAGCTCGTGCATAAGGGCTGTATGCCCGCTGTTAGATTTAAATCCCCTTTCAGTCACGACTGGGCTTTCTGCTGCTGCCAGCGAGGTGAGCCTCTAGCCTGTGAGTGTGTCACTGCTGTGAGGGATGGTGTTGGTTGGGATCAGAAAGAATTTCAGATGAGCCGAAACAACCGTTTTGACTTGTGCAGCTGTTTTCAGAGGTCTCCAGCTATGCAGACAGCACTGTGAAGGTATGGGCTGGGTTATGAACTTCCAGCCTGTCAGCAGCTCCAAGGTAGCTGGCACTGTCTCTGTTTGTCTTACATGGGAGATACCTTTTAGCAAAGGAGAAGCGAGTGCTGCGCATTTATCCAGAGGGCTGTGGGATGAAAGCCACACAGGCAGCAATGCTGAAATATGTGATACACTGGACTTAACCTGAAATAATTCATGTGCCTGTCCTATAGGCTGTAGTCATTTCAGCCCTAGCGCCACTCAAGGCTGAAGCAGATAAACGTTGCCAATGAAGGAAAGGGTTTCCATTTAGTCAGTTTTATTAGCCAGTGCTAATGTGAGTAATTACATTCGTTATATATAAAGATACAGAAAAGGAAAGAGTAAAATGTTGCCTTATCAGTGGGCAGCTACCAAAGAAAGATTTTAATAGAAAATGGGATCTTCCATTGAAAACATTATGACAATGTTATGTTCCAGTTCATCAGTCAGCAATCACTTGCCTGAAGATATTTTGCAGCATAGAACCCCCTGGCCGATTGCTTTGTTCCCTCCCCCTCCACCCCCAGGAATTTTAACAGCTGCCAAATGTCTGGCAGGATTTATTAAATGACTGACCGGTTCTTTTCCATGTTGGAATTCGCTTGCAAATTTCAACGCTTGGAAAATAAGAGGGGGAGAAAAAATCCTACCCAATCATGCGTTGGTTTGGTGGTTTTTTGTGTGGTTTTTTTTTAAATACTGACTTTGCGTGTCAATATCATATATCCCACCCATGACTACAAAATGGTTATGTCAATACACAGTTCCTCTACTTGAGGCAGAGACTGGTTCATAAGTAAATAAATCTTAAAGGCTAGCTTTTCTTCTGAATGTTTTTTGCAGTCTCGCGTAGATGACCTGGGGACAGGGAGACAGACACGAGTGTGTTTCTGCATTTAATTCTGAAAGCTATCAGCATCTGTTGGAGTTCTCTATAGAGAAAACTGGAGTGGTGGGTGGCGTGGCAGCCAGGGCAGTCCTCCAGCAGGTGCAGGCTGGGCAAGAGACCTTGTGGGAGACTGAGGGACACCATCTTCATAATGCCCATCAAGAGAGGGAGAGAAATGGACATCTGCCCATCAAGAAAGTGGCATCTTGTATCCTGGCAGAATGACTAGGAAAGGGAGAAAATGGATAGTCTTATAAGGGGAAGAGCACTAAGAAGAAATGGCATGGTAGGAGAAGAAAAGAGTGACATGGATGTCACTTTCATTAATTTCCTACCCATTCTGCTACAGAGAAATAATTTATTTATGCCTTCTACAAATTTGTGGCTTTTCTGGAGCCTTGTATGTCTTTATTATTACTAGTAGTATTATCATTATTACTACAAAAAAGTTTGTGCACAGGAAGACTATTCTGAACAGGTGCTTTTAGCTCCATCCTTAAAAACAAAGATGGGTGTTTAGCCCTCAGTGTGCTAGTGATAACTAAGCAATTAGGCCAAAATATTTTGATTAGTGTATAGATGACCCTGCGCCTCTAGGGAAGACTCTTTTTGAAGCTGGCACTTAACATGTGTGCAGTGTAAGAAGCACAGTGGAGACTTTCAAAAAGCTGACAAGGGCATTCTTGTAACACCAGTGCTTGATCTCAAAGTTTTACATGGTGGTTGTTACCATGATATACAAAGCTTTTAGGATGAGCAAAGGTAATTTGAAAGTGTGTGCATTTAATGGGAGTTACTTTGAATGGATAGAGAAAATAAAGTCCTATCTGTTACTTTTCTGCTGGGATCTAAAAATGATGCTTTGCAAATTTCTTGCCTTTCTCAATCAGTAGTGATGTATACTTTCTTAATTCAAGTACAAAATTTGTGTTGATCCGTATTTTAGCAAAGTACCTTCTGGGAGTAAGTAACTCTGGAATCTGAGAGGGACAACATAGTTTGCAAGTGAAGAATCCACCATGCAGTGGGAGCAGGATGATGCCCAGCTTGCCTTTGTTTGGCACTGGGGAGTAAGGAGCCTTTAAAGGAGTACGAGTAAATTGTGGCAGACCTGGGGTGGGTGGGAAACTGCTTTTTTGCTGTCCTGTCTGGGGGTGGAACTTCTGCCCGCGTTTACGTTAAAAGACATGTTTCACATTGGTTACTGCATTCTTCTCCAGGGACATTCCAGCTATATTACACACCTTGACTGGTCCCCAGACAACAAGTATATAATGTCAAACTCAGGAGACTATGAAATACTATACTGTAAGTATGAAATTAAATACACTGGAAACAGAAGTATGCATTAGCTGTCAGAATATTTAGAAGAGCGTGTTTGATCAGGACTGTACAAAATGCTTACTGACAAAGGAACCAATTTGAACTTGTGTAACCCTATATCTTGATATTATTCAGAGCTGTGTATTACCTAATGGCAATGCCAAATATAGCTTACTTCTTTAGAAGGTCATAAATCTGTTTAACAGCATAGAATTTACAGAACAAGAGGCAGTACGTTTTGATGTCAACCCGAAGTTCTGTACATTGAAAATAATATATACAGGAGTTTAATTAATGTCAACAATACCAGTTATATGGGGGAATAAAATCAGTGAGTCTGTGCCACTGTTTTGTCCAGGGTTTTCTTTTTATAAACTCTCTCTTGGCCGGTGGTGTTGAAAACTAAGCAGAACAATTATAATAATTTAATGAGTTAGTGGTAATAAAATGGTTTTGTGTTTGCCTTTTTTTTAATGTGTGAAAATCTGAATTTAATATATAGTTGTTATGTCAAAAGTTCAACTGCATAGTGCATATCAGTCTGGTTTTAAATTGGTTTTTGTATTCTTATCTTCCTGTGGCTTTAACAAGATCCAAGAGCATTGTTGCTCTGTTCCTGTACTGGCAAGAAGCATCATTGTTTTAAATATCTTTGTCTTCAACATATGCTGTGTCTTACAACTTAGGTTTCAAATCTGGATAATGCAAAACCTCAGTCTACTAAAAGGAAGTGTTGATGTTTGTAATTGCCTATATAGGGAAGCAAAGAGCTATGACCCATTAGTGACTCTCCAGTAGTTCCCTGTCTCTTGAAATGGGGAGCCCAGAACTGGATGCAGTATTCAGTTGTGGCCTCACCAGTGCAGAGTAGAGGGGAAGAATGACCTCCCTCGACCTACTTGCCACACTTCTCTATGCAGCCCAGGATTCCCTTGGCCCTCTTGGCAACAAGGGCACGTTGCTGGCTCATGGATAGTTTACTATCTACCAGGACCCCAGATCCTTCTCCTCAGGAGTGCTTACCAGCAGGTCTGCCCCTAAGCTATACTGGTGTCTGGTATTCTTCCTCCCCAGGTGCAGGACCCTACACTTGCTCTTGTTGAACCTCATTAAATTCTTCTAATGAGATTCTTCTTTGCCCAGCTCTCCAGCCTGTCTGGGTCATGCTGGATGGTGGTACAGCATTCTGGAATGTCTGCCAGCCCTCCTAGTTTGGTATCATCAGCAAACTTGCTGAGGATACACTCGGTCCCCTTGTCTAGGTCACTGATGAATATGTTGAATAAACTGTGCCAAGTATTGACCCTTGGGGAACACCACTGGTGACAGGCCTCCAACTTGTTTTAGAATCGCAGAATCATAGAATGGTTAGAGTTGGAAGGGACTTCAAAGATCATCGAGTTCCAACCGCCCTGCCATGGGCAGGGACACCTCCCACTAGACCAGGTTGCTCAAAGCCCTATCCAGCCTGGCCTTGAACACTTCCAGGGATGGGGCTTCCACAACTTCTCTGGGCAACCTGTTCCAGTGTCTCACCACCTTCACAGTAAAGAATTTCTTCCTAATATCCAATCTAAATCTCCCCTCTTCCTGTTTAAAACCGTTACCCCTTGTCCTATCACTACACTTCCTGACAAAGAGTCCCTCTCCTGCTCTCCCGTAGGCTCCCTTCAGATACTGGAAGACTGCTAGAAGGTCTCCCTGAAGCCTTCTCTTCCACAGGCTGAACAGCCCCAGCTCCCTCAGCCTGTCCTCATAGGAGAGGTGTTCTAATCATCTTTGTGGCCCTCTGCTGGACCCGTTCCAACAGTTCTATGTCCTTTCTCTGTTGAGGACTCCAGAGCTGGAAACAGTACTCCAGTACTTGACCCTGCTCCATTAATTATAACCCTCTGAGTCCTGTCACACAGCCAGTTCTCAACCCACCTCACTTCCCCCTCATCTAGCCCACGCTTCCTCAGTTTCCTAATGAGGATGTTATGGTAGACAGTGTCAGAAGCCTTGCTGAAGTCAAGGTAGATGGCACCTGCTGCTCTCCCCTCATCCAGCCATCCAGTTATGACATCGTAGAAGGCTACCAAATTGGTCAAGCATGATTTACCTTTGGTAAATCTGTGTTAACCACTTCCAATGATTTCCCGTTCTTTAAGATGTTTGGAGGTGACATCTAAAACAAGTCGCTCCATTACCTTCCCAGGGACAGGTGAGACTAATTGGCCTGTAGTTCCCTGGGTACCCTCCTTCTTGCCCTTTTTGTAGACCAGAGTGATATTTGCCTTTCTCCAGTCCAGTCTCCAGCTTGGCCAAGTGGTCTCTAACCCAGTCCTCCTCTACAAAGGGAAAATCTTCCTCTCTCCAGATCTTTCCCCTTGTCTCCAGGGTCTGGGGTTCATGGGGGACAGTTTAAGCAGTGAAGACTGAACCAAAGAAGGCATTCAGTAGCTCCGCCTTCTCTGTGTCATGGACATTCTTTTGAGAAACAATCTTTCCTTTTCTAGTTAGAAGAAAAAAAAAAAGCAGTCCTAAGGCTTTTCTAGCAGGAGTTTCTCACTGTTTTACAAGCAGAACTCCCTGAATAGTTGATTGAGTTTTAACATACCAATGGAGCTGGTAGGAAGGAGAAATTATTCTACTATAGATTCTATTAGAGCAATTTTTAGAGTAGGTAGCAGGGGACCCAAGCAGCAGGGAAGTGTTTTCAAGGCATGCTGATCTGAAGAGGGAAATGCGAAGTAAATGTGACTCTTAAATGCCAAGCAAAGTTTCAAGTATCTGGAATTTGATAAAGTTACTGGTCTGCCTTTGCCTCTACAATGTGATTCCAGATTGTTTTTAAGATGTGTTTATTTACTGTCTCAGCACCGTCAAAGAGCACATATGTAAATATAAAAGTATATGGCATAACTCATCGTTCACTTCTTTTTTTTTTCTTTTTCTTTTTTTCTGTTTTTTTTTAACAGGGGACATTCCAAGTGGCTGTAAGCTAATCAGGAATCGTTCTGACTGTAAGGATATAGATTGGACGACATACACTTGTGTGTTAGGCTTCCAGGTGTTTGGTAAGCACCATTTAATTTGCTTTTAAGCTATTAGCCCCATGATTTTGTGTTTTCTTTTGTTTTGATTTGTCATTAGAAATAACCTGTTAATGATTATTGAGGATGGTACTGAGATGACAGACCAAAGAGACTAACCAGCGCACTTGTCTGTGTTACAGAGCACCGGATGCTCCATAGACAATGTATAATTGCTTTCTATTTAGGCTTGAAGTTTGGGATTTGATTTTTCTGCTGTCATGTGAGTTTTGGAGTTACTGAAGCAAAAAGCTGAAATTTTAAAGTGCTCATATAGTACATGTGTATTCTCCTTTGCTTTCCTTGTTTTGGGATAGGAACAAGACAATGTGAGTCTAGTTTATAGTTCATGACTTAAGATCATGACAGCACTTTAATACCTCTAGTGAAAGGTGAGTAAAAGATTAGAAGTGCTTTAAAGATTAAACAGATTCTTTATCTACTAGTGTTTGGGGTTGCTTTTAAATGTACAAAAAAAAAATTTACAGAGCTGACAGATCTGCACTATTATCTGCAGTCTGAGGCTGTGGCCAGACAGTTCAAACTCCTTCTGCTGAAGGCAGCTCTCTTGGCCATAAATGAGGAGTTCCTCTGTAAGGGGGTTCAAAAGTTTGGTTCAGGCTGTCAGTAGTATAAAACCAAGTCGTGTGAGCAGGGTCTTGAATGTCTCACTTCCACCACTGAGATCAGATACCCACCTCCCTTCTTCAGGTAGGAAACATCAACAACAGGTAAATCAGCAAATTCTTTAGAGGTGAGGGTCAGGTCTACACATCTTTTCTTCATGGTTACTAGGAGGTAAACTTGGAATATCAGTTCCTGTGCAGGGCAGAAGAAAATCAGGTTAAGTCTTTTTGTAGCTTCTGACACCCATCTTGCGTATTTAGGACTGTCATGTACTTAGTGAGTAAATAGTCTTAAAGGATTGCAGTTGATTTGTGGGTTAACACTGACACTCTTGTGTGGCATATTACCAGGAAGGAGGGCATTTGGTGCTTTATAACCAGGCTTGACTTCCTTTCTGGATGCCAAAGATCTGAGGCAGAGCAGGGGGGAAAGAAGGGGGTCAGAGGAGGAAGCTGACTGGTTTGATAAAACTGCATGAATATTTTTGAGTTGTTTGGAGCTTGAGCTAGGCAGCAGAAATAATCAGGAGAATGCTGTTTCTGGAACTGAATGCTGTTGCTTATTGATAATTTCATGAAAATATTGGATCCTATTAGGCTGAGAGTTGTGAACCATGCTATGTACGTTTGGTTTTATTCAATGTGTCTGGGTGAAGCAGAGAGTAGATGGCTGTTTCCTCATGATGCTCTGCACTCGTAAGCCTAGGCTAACAAGGAATTGGTCCACAGCAGTCAGTTCCCCACCATCTTTGCCACTGCAACTGAAGTAATAGTGCAGCACACGTGCTTTTTTTTTTTAAAGTAAAACTCTGTTTGACACTATTTCTGACACTTTTCTTCAGGGGCAATGAAAAAAAAATTGTAAGGAATGATTATTCCTTCTGGAATAGGCTTGGAGCTGAAGCTGCTTTACATTTTATGCAGAGTACTTAAATCGACCAGACAAGTGGATGTAGCAGATGGTGGCCTTGTTGCTACTAAACTCTAACCACTATGTTTGGCAGTAGAGCAGACTGAATAAGGGGAGCAGCTCTCTGAATCCCAGTTCTTTCCCAGAAGTGTCCTTTACTCCTGACCTGAGGAGATAAGGTGTGGGAGTACAGAAGGAGTTTGGTTTCACATCTAAATCGTTGGCTTTGTCTCTTTAACAGCTGTTGGATAGAAGCTGCTGGTGACCAGGGCCAGGCTGGAGATGAGCAGTTCCCACAGTTGCCGATTTGAGAAGCCTTTTTACATTTTAAGTAGTGGATAAGTTTGCTCGTCCTGTCTGCATTCCCTTTTGGATTAATACAAACTTGAACCACTCTGGATTAAGTTTAATTAGTCTCAGCTACTTCCAAAATCTTCAGGGTTCCAGAGGAACCTGGGAGTGAAGTAGATAAAGCAGATAATGTGATGTTATTCTGGGGCAGAACAAAATATATTTATACTTCCTAGCCAAGTTTCATCATGTTTGAATTTTATATTGTCTGGTAGTCTGACACCCTTTTCAGAATTGTAAAATTATGGTTTGGTCTCAGACAAAGGCAAGTATTTTCCCATTAAATCAGACAGTGCAGCTAAGCCAACCTAGCAGATACTTGCTGCCCAAAGGAGAAGTCTGGCTTTGACCCCACGGTCAGCTGGCTCGGAGATCCGAACAAGCCGGGGGCCGCTCGCTTTGATGTTCCAGAGAGAGGGTTACGTTTATGGGACTGGGGATTTTTGGGGTATGTGTTTTACTAATTTAGCTTTGTGGATAGTGTGTCCGTAGGCTCAGGCATTGAACTGTTGTCAGCCGAAGAAAGAGGATGGAAATACACAGTTTGGATGAGAATAGCATCGCTCCCTTTTGGCAGTTGATCTTACTGTATTGGCTCAGCAGTGTGAGCAGCCTGCACTCCCAGCACTTCAAGTCACTCTCATTTACTGAACACTCCCCACACTTCAGACTCAGCAGATTCTTTTGAGAGGCTTATTGTTGACTAGCAGAACTTACTAAAATTGAAGTGCTGCTGTCATACTTAATAACAAAGCCCTATTATTTGGGGGATGTGGTGGTGGTGTTACTTTTACAGGTATCAAAAATTAAGAACTTTGTCATATTAATGTCTTGTTTTTCCATATTTGTCTGACGCATCAAAAAAAGCGTAACCTGCTGTTCTATGACAAAGGCTTGTCTTACCTTTAGAGCTGCTAAAGGAATTTGTGAGCACAAAAGACATTTAATAAGAGATGCAATCTTGAATATTAATCTTTTTAATCTAAAACTAAAAGGAAGAGGAAATGGCATAGCTGTTTGGCACAGTCTGCCTAAGACAATAGCTGAAACTTCAGGAAACTCATGTGATGTTTATCTATTACTCCCACCTGATGACGGTACTTTATATATAGAATGCAGGAGAAAGTTAAAATTCATTCATTTTGAGCTACTTGAAAATTCGTAAACAGTATATATTTTTCAGATTTATTTCATTGATGTGAGAGTGCTAGAATGTTTCTGAATACTTTCTTTATAGCATTTCTTGTCTTTTTGTAGTAAATTACCTACAGTGTAGTTTATTGGCACTGTAGCAAGCTTAACAAGCTGCCTTTGTTATTCTTCAGAGAAAATAAAGTTCTTACCCCACCCACTCACAATAGGGGAAAAAATACTTTGAAATTAAATGCTATTTGCCATTTTGGTTTAAAACAAGAAGAGATGCTGTGGGAGTTTGAAAAAGATAAGGCAATTCTAAGTCAGAGTCTTATGCTGTATAAAGCAGTAGACCACACGCATGTTCAATTCTATCAAAGTCAAAGGGAGGAAGAAGATACTTTTATATCTGATAATGGACATCCCTCTCAGACATGCAGCTTTTGGGGGTGGGGTGTGAAAATTCAGGAGGGAAAATTCCTCCTAACTCCTGAACTAATTAGAAACCCAAGTCTGAGCTGTAAAATTATGGTACCTTCAGCATACGTAAGTATCTTATAACCCCTTGCTTACCTTTTGTTCAGCTTTTCTTGCAGATGTGAATCATCAGTTTTATTATGGGAATTCTCTAGGGTCTTTAATTTTTGTTAAAACTAGAGCCTTCCCCCTCCCCAATTTGTTCAGCGCTTTTCATCCAGGCAATGTTGTTATTCTTTTGTCTAGACATATCAGTGTCATTCTTTTCACAGAAAAGCATATTGAATTGTACTTAAGCACTTGACAGCACTTACATCTATGAAGCTTGCATAGGCTGGGTTTCTGTGCAAAGTATCATCAATCAGTTGTCTCCTTTGAATCATGCAAATATGAAAAGTTGCTCCAGTTTTAAAATAAAGCCATAAGAAATCTTTGCATGATGTACAGTACCTGGGCTTGTTCCATGCTTCAGCATCAGTCTTGCTTTTAAAATATTTGTGTGTGAATGAAAGCATTAAATTAAGAGTTGCTAGATTTAGCAGCAAACTTAATCTTAAAATAAGCTTTAGGGAAGACTGAGATTTTGAACGGGAAATGTGTCAAGCCCAAGAGGTTATCCTGGCCAAGGCTGAGGGTTTGGAGGGACAGGGGGTGTGGGAACGGCATTAGACTAGCAAAATATCAATGACATTTAGTGCAATACATATTCCATTTTCCAGTTGAATGTTTTATTTACCTTTTGTTAAGCTTGCCTTTTCTCACAGCTTTATAGATTTTATTTTTGTTTATGGATTGTTTTATAATTTGTTTTTAAAACTGCCATCGCTAAATATCTCCTCTCCTAGGAGTTTGGCCTGAAGGATCAGATGGGACAGACATAAACGCCCTTGTCAGATCCCATAACCGAAAAGTGATAGCAGTTGCTGATGATTTTTGTAAAGTCCATCTCTTTCAGTATCCCTGTTCCAAGCCAAAGGTAAGTCTAGACCAGTCTAGTCTATGTGCTTGTTTGCATTATGTGAAGCTTTCCTTGCCAGACACCTGTTTCCAGCTAGGTTGTTTGGGAACCTGGCAGCCAAATAGTTCATTGATGTCTGAGAACAGTGCTAGAGACAAAAGCATTAAGTTTAAATATAAAATGATACAAAATATAAATTAATATACTTAAATGTGAAGTAGTTATAGTTACCCTTAAGTTCTGGAGCAGAGGTTTGAAGCTATCTGAACCTAGCCTTGGTGTTAAATTCATTAATTTTTGCACAAAGATTTAAATCTGTCCCACATCGCAAGACTTCCGAAGGGAGAGAATGTATTATGGGGGGAAACCTAATATATATTTAATTATTCTTACATGAATAAAGAGCTCTCTTGAAGGGCTAAGCAGAAGTAGTTATAATTTTAGATTTCGCTATCATGTGCGAGGGACTTTTTGTCAGGAAGAGTAGTGACAGGTAATGGTTTCAAATGGGAAGAGGGGAGATTTAGATTAGATACCAGAAAGAAATTCTTTCCTGTGAGGGTGGTGAGGCACTGGAACCGGTTGCCCAGAGAAGCTGTCGATGCCCCATCCCTGGAAGTGTTCAAGGCCAGGCTGGACAGGGCTTTGAGCAACCTGCTGTAGTGGGAAGTGTCCCTGCACATGGCAGGGGGCTTGGAACTCATTGATCTTTAGAGATCCCTTCCAACTCTATCCATTCCATGTGATTTCTCTTTCTGCTTGCTTTCAATAGGCTCCGAGTCACAAATACAGCGCTCACAGTAGTCATGTGACAAATGTCAGCTTCACCCATAGCGATGGTCACTTGATTTCAACTGGAGGGAAAGACATGAGTATTATCCAGTGGAAACTTGTGGAGAAGGTAACCCTACCACAAAATGACATTGTTGTAGACATCGGTGCAACCAAAGTGCCCATCCCTGCCAGTGATAACGCTGTACAGTCTCCTGCACCTCTCCCACAGCCTTTTAATGAAATGAACCAAAACGAAAGCGTAACTGGCAGCTCTCCGGCCTCTTTGGAGAGCAACTTGGAGCAGTCTGCGGAGGCCAGTGAAGAGCAAAGCGAGGAGCAAAGCGAGGGGAGCAGCCTGGATCCCGCTGAGCCAGGCTATGAGGAGCCCTCCAATGAGACTAGCGAGGAGCACAGTGAATCCACGGTCACTGAAGAGCAGCAGGATAACTCACCGGTGTCTTAACGCTCCCAGCTCAGGCAGTTGTTATTTTCCCTTGGTGTGTGTGCTTTCATTACAGGGTGAGGGTTCAAATAGGGAAAAGTAGCTGAGATTCGTGACCACTTCAGCTTTTGAGTTTCAGTGAGATTTTTAGTCTGAGCTTCAGTTCAATGTGTGGAACCATCCCAAAGGCCTGGCTTGATGGTCTGTGTCAAGATCTGGTCACAGTTAGTAGTGAACATTACCGTAGATCCATTTCAGTTCTGAAATTGCTGTCAGGAAGTGGCATGAAATATATACTGGAAAAAAAGGTTAGCTCTGAGAATTAGCTGAAGTAGACCACCTTAATGATGTGAAAGTGCTTTCTGAAAGAATTAAGCTGATGGGAAGCACTGAGCTGTTCCAGCTGGGGAGTACTGTGCTGCTTTTTGCAGGTGCAAAGACAAACAACACACAAAAAAAACCCAACAAACCAACAACCAAAAAGCTCTTTGTAGGGCTGTTTTCCTTTATTCTTTCTTAATGAGAAAAATAGAGGAAAAACAATGTAATGATGCCACATGTATGGCACTGCCTTCTTGATCTAACACATATGCAATTTTCTAACACTACTAATTCCTAGTGGAATCTGGATGTGTCTGCGGTTGGTCTGCCCTGGGTGCTCCTAGTCCTAAGGCAAATCCTGTCGAGGAATGGTGTCAGCTGTTCCATTTTCATGGACTATTTAATAACAGACTAACCAAATACTGGCACGTTTCACTTTTCATGACCTGAAAGTTGATTTGAAATGTTAAGACATATTTCAAAGAATTGCTGGCCTAGAGAGTTTGAAACATAAGAGAGTCTTTACGGTGACTTTGATGTGAATGGCAGCGAAAGCGTGGCAAAAACACAGAAGTCAGATGGGCTCCAGAGTTAAAGTTTAAGCCTTCAAGCAGAACTTGCTCCATCCTAGCAGGATAAATATAAATACAGTTAACTTAAATTATTACATTGGTGCTTAGGATTAGTGTATTAAGTTGATAGTTGGTTTTTTTTCAGAATTTTTAGAGGTAACTCTAAAAATGATTAAACTGCAATCTCTCTCCCTGCCCCCCCCCAGCTCCTTTAGCAGTTGTGATATAAGCATACAGTAATTTAGATGATGATGTGATTTTTTTATTTTTTTTTCCTAGACTTGCTGATTTTGTGATTATTTTTTGTTGTTTGTTTCCACCCTACCACTCCCTGGGTTGCTCTAAGCCATGCAGCTCTCATGTGGCTATACCTGGCCAGTTACGGGATATCTTGGCATTTGTTATGCATTTGGAAAGTACTTTTTTTACGAAGTTTGTCAGATAGCTACATTTTTTTTCTTAAGTGCATATGTTTCCTACTTTAAAAAGTTATAGATTTACTGACAGATATCCATTTCCTATGTACTTGTTTATATTTTGATGACATAGAATTTTCTTTTTTAACTTGCTGCATTGTGCTGGTATTTTAGTTCTTAGTTAGAATATCATGTTTAGAAACTTTGGATGAGTTCATAAGTCTTAATTGTGCAAGCGTTTACGTGATTGTGCCATTCCAAAGTGCATCAAAACTGTCATTCCCTTACTAGTATCTTCTCAGGAGAAATGCTACAGATCAGGTATTTAGTCATCATTTGGAAAGATAAAAACAAATGGACTCCCAAAGGACATTTAGAACATTTATATATAAAATATATAAATATATATATACACACATATATATATATAAAAAAATATCCTCTTGTTTACAACAGTTCCAGAAAACCTCAAAGTAGTTCCCTTCAGATGGAGGGAGATATGGATTCCAAGCAACCCATCTGTTTAAACTGTGCTCTGTACATAGACTTTTACTGGAGAGCTCTAGTATGCCTGACTTGCAAATTTGCCAAATAGCAGCAATGGAAGATAAAGGTCAACTCATCAAAGTTCTTGGTTCCAAATGAGGAATACGCTGTAGGTTTAGAAAATAAGCTTAGTAAAGGAGAAAGGATTTTAGGGCTAATGGGGCACAGAGCTCTCTCTGTCATTTTTATGAACTCCACGTAAGCAACACATTTCTTCTTGGAACATCTGCCACCTGGGGTTGCCATGTAAAGTGAGAGTTATAGTTGTGATATTCATGTGTTTGTAGTTCAGAAGACTCTACTAATATGCAAAAAGCCTTACAGCTTTCAATTGCTGGCAACTACTGTTTAACAAGTAAAGAAATCTGTGATAATGGATGGAAATGGGTGGGATTATGTAACTGTAGATGTTTTAGAAAAATAATTGTGAATGAATTATGATTAAGAGTGTTTCATGTGAAGATGTTTGAGCCATTTCTATCTATCATGCATTCCTGTCTCAAGGCAGAATTTTGAAGATTAAAAAAAATAAAATAATCAAAATAATACGTTGCAGTGTCTTTATCCATATCTGTTCTGGTTTCTTCTGCATTTAAATTGGGTGTTGTGATCGCAGTTGCAATGTCTGGGTCTGTTATTTTGGAAGAACCTTTTTAACTTGTGCTTTTTTGATAACCTCCCAGACTACCTAATACCAAGTTAATTCAAGATTGTGAGTAATGCTGTCACTTCTAAATACTGGTCTTGTTTCCTTTTTGAAAGTTTTATGACATTTCCCTTTTCCATTTTTGATTAATAGCCTACTAGCATTATTCTACTATAGCTAATTGAGGGGCAGCAAAGGATTACAAATAGATATTTGTCTTCATGTGAAGTGCAGCCTGCCTTCCAGGGCTCTGCCAGAAGCTTGCTTCTGGAAGTCATGCAAAAACTACAAGCTTGTTTTGGATATAACGTGTTAAATACCGTGATGCTTCCTCATTCCTGACAGTCTCTGTCCAGTTGCAGATGCAGGAGGTTGCAATATGCTTAATATCTTCCTTATGAAAGATTCTTGGTCTGTTAAAAGGCTTTGAATCATCTCTCTTTCTTTCACGAAAGGGGAGGGTGGGGTAGAGAAGAAAGAAACCTGCAAGATAGCCAAATACCTCATGTTTATCCTTGCTTAAAGGAAAAACAAAAAAAATCACTGCCACCCCCAGAGTTTGACTGTAAACCTCAACAACTCTTCTTTTCCACCAGATCGTCAGGAGAACGCTGCTGCTCTAACCTGAGCAACGAGCAGATGTTCTCGGGTTGTGCTGTGCTGTTCCCAGCACACTGGAAGCACCGTGTACCACTTTGTCTTGGGGGCAGCTGCGCAGTGATGGGCTTTTCTGGGCTCTGCTCCCTTTCTCTCCAAGATCAGCTCAAGGCTTTTGCTACTGCTTCTCCTGGGGTGTTTGCTAAGGCAGGAGTCTTGCTGAAGAGCAGATGAACTGGTTTTCTGTGGGCCAACCTCGGTGTGGAGGCAGGATAGGGCTCCAAGCATCCATGTCTGTGGTATTATTTGGGACAGCAGCATCTGCCGCCAGCTCTGGTAGCTGCAGCGGTGGCTGTTGTTCCGTTGGGCTGAAGTTCACAGTGGGGGCTGTGCAGAGGCATAACGCTGTTCCGGCATCCCATTCTACATGGCTGAAACTTTAAATTAAAATTCTGCACCAAAATGTTTGTTTAGGTTGCGTGGTAAAATACTTTAGGAAATGCCAAGCTTACAGGTTCTTGCATTACGCGTCTGTGTTGGGTGCATGTCAGGCAAAGTGATATTAGTTGGATTTACATATAAAGGGCACTTTTTTAAGGATATGACCACATAGTTTGGCTTGGGATTTCTTCCCCATGAAAGTTCCAGGATAGGCGAGGAAGAAGCTGTGCGTGTGGGTGGGTAATAATGGACCAAGCATTTCTTAGGTTTAATCTTACTGTAATTCACATTATGAATGATGAGTACTAGGTTTTGCATATGATGCATGGCAAGTTCCAACCTCTTACTTTTTCAGTCATCCCTAGAATGCATTGATACTGGCTTTGTCTTTGAAAATAAAGAAAAATTAAATTTTGATTGTAATACTGATTGCGGTCTGCATTGAACAGTACATGGTATTTTCTACTTCATGCTTCACCCCTTATATTTCCTTCAGTTGGGTGCAGAATTTTGGTTTGGGACAAAAATAAGTAGAACTTTCTTGTGAAATTTAAGCTCGGCAGAGCCAAACAAACTCTCTGTTCCACTGCCTTGTGCCAATAAAATCTTGGTTCCTGGCAATGAAAGGATTAATGTTACATGAGGTGGATTTTACTTGTGCGGTATTTGTGCTGCTTGTTTGCCTTCCTTCTGAGCAAGTCCGAGCCCATTGCCTAATCTTTATTTCTGACAGATGTTTTATGTACTAATACTTTAATCAACGGGGAATGAAAAACTGCTTACAGTAGGATTATACAATTTAGAAGACTGGGCAATGTACACATTTTAATGCATTTAATGTGCATGGTGGTGTCTTCGCGTGCGTACGTGTCTACGAGCATCAGGCAGATACAGCTGCTCAAGGCTGTTTCTTTTGTTTGAAAGAGGAACATGGATGGCTTCACGCCATGGTGAATTAAGGTTTAGGATCACAGGGTAAAAAGGCATTCCCAACAGGAGGGCAAGGCTTAGAGGACTGACTTCAGGCAAGAGGGTTGGGAGAGGAGGCACAGTGGTGGGACAGTGATCATACCAGAGCTGTTGTTCCAAGATCAGGTCCCCAGTACCCTCCTGTGTGTGGGTCCAGCTGTCCCCGGCCATTAGGGTGAGCTAAGCAGAAGCTCCTGACATGTCCTCTGAAGGCTGAAGTTCCTCAAGTGGTATTTTGTAAATGGAAGACACTTTCAGATAAATGAACCCCCCCTTCTGAAGTCTGCTAGCCTAGTTACCTTAAACCTCCTCAGTTACCTTAAACTGAGCCTCAGATTCCTCTTTATAAAGAGAGAAAGAAATGAAATGGGGAAGCTCAGTTGCCTCCAGGAATAGCTGAGTATGGTATAGCAGCACCAGGGATGGAGGAGACATGAAATGCCCTGTTGAGGAGAGACTCCAGTGGAGTCTGCTGTTGCCATTGAAGAAAAGGGGGGGCAGGGAATCAAACCAAAATAAAAATCTCCTGATACTGTACTTAAGGCACTGTGTCAAAATGAGTAAACTGATTTTAAGGAAAGAAAGCAACGTTGTCACAAGATAATGAAATAAAATAATATGAATAGATAATAATAATAATAATGATAAATATATATAATTAAAAATTTTCACACATGTGCACCCAAATTGCTCTGTGTTAGGTTTTGTCTGTGTGCTAAAACCTACCAGAGTTTTCACTTCTGTTAGGAGTACAGGGTGGTCTTGAGAAACAGGAAGTTTGTGGGGATTTTGTCCAGATTTTATTTCTAACGAACAATTCTAGAAAACTTGTTTTCTTCCCAAAAGTTCTACTAACAAGCCAAAATCTAGAAAGAGTCTACATCTTCAAGGGGTATGTGTGTCCTTGTGATTTAAGTGGTGGGTTTTACAGCTCAGTGTCTCCTTCTGAAGGTGACCTCTGGGCACCTCCCATCTCTCACCAGATGAGTGATCCCCTGCAGATACAGCAAGGTCTGTGCCTCGTCAGCAGCCTCTGCTCTGTCTCTCTGTATGTGTGTTTGTGTGTTTCACGTTAGCCAGCTCTCTGATAACCACCATGCTTTGTGGGTTCTTTGGGACAGCTGTGTAAAGAAGACTTCCCATAAATTCTTAAAGACTGTCTGAATTAGAGTCAGTTATGTTGTCCCAGATTTATTTTTTTGATAAAATGTCTTACAGTTTCTAGAACACGCATTTGTGTGGTGAGCCAAGTAAGTCCTCCAGATAGCTCTTGAGACTCTATTCCCTGTAGCGGGGTGTTTCAGCAATTCGATGTTTCTCTCATGCATCTCTTGTTTCGCAAGTTGACCTTGCTCTGAATCCTCCCCATCACGCAGCCCGGTCTTTGTCCAGGCTAAAAGCGAGATGACATTTGCTTTTAATACTGCTTCAGAATTTGATTCAGCTTCCTTTGAATACGCTGTCTTGTTCTTCCAGTTTGTGTGTGTGTCTGTCCCCTTTTTTCTCCTCCCACAGTTCTATCAGATGAGAGATCAGTCCTCACACTGGCACTATGTTTTCGTTTTAGTCTCTCTTAAGTCTGCTCATGCTTTCTTACACATCTGTAACTGCATTCAGAAAAATCTTAGGGAAGGAAAATCATAAGCTGTCTGTATCAGACAAAGGATACATCTTCCAAAGCTATCTAGTATGTAAGTATAAAAATCCCACATATTTTGTGTTATATAAATGAAAGCCTCTGGTGTTGCGTGGACACTGATAGTAGAATTGGAAACTTAAAAAACTATGTCCTAGGTAAAATAAACTTGGAACAAACTTGGTGTTATTGCTACATCAGAGAGTCCTGGAGGCTCATCTCATAGCTCAGGAAAACAATAAAATAAAATAAAAAATAAACAGATCAGCAAAAGCCTTTGGCTTTAGCAAGGCAAGCAAAGAAAAAAAAATAATTACAATTTGACAGCAAATAAGGAGGGAGGAAGCAGAGCTCAGCAGCACTTTGTGTGCAGAGGAGGTGATTGTATGCCATATTTGCTCTTACTACATTTCTCCTGGCCCAGAGGTGGGTATGAGCAGCACCCTGCTGTGAGTGGGTGCTTTCTTTCCTAGTGACGCTACATGTTCTATTATGGGTGGAATTTCAGTGGAAAACCTTGGTTTTCACATTGAGTTATTTGGAATTTTTCCTTGAAGAACTGGACAACAGAGAATTAAGACCAGAGAGAGCAGTCAGCATCTTGTCCGTACACAGGTATCCAACATTGTTAAACAGAGATTTGTCATGAATGTTTAACATGAAATGGCTGTAGTGTACACAGAGTGCTTGAAAGGGTCCTTTTTGCTCCAGCTCTTGCAAATGGAAAATTAAATGTCAGAACTTGTAATGTATTTTTCAGATTGATTCACAAATCAGGAGATGTGCAATCCTGCCAGCTGGAATAGAAACAGATGTGAAGCATTTTAAACTTTCAAGCAAGCATACCTGGGAGGGATTTTTCAGGGCAGATGTCCATTCCACCCTTTGCCAGGACATTATAGATCCGCTTACATTACATTTTGTGTGTATACATTTAATACTGCTTATATTGGAGTATTTTGAATTAGACTTGTTAATTCTCTAGGAAAGAAAAGCAGACAACTCCACAAATAATTATCTTCCAGATTACTCTCTCAGAGTCCTTCCTAGAGTTGTGTCTCGGAAGCACCTTTCCCCACATAGGCCTCTTGTTCTGGTAGATATCTTTTCCCCCTTAATTATACCTAATGTTTCGAAACGTTTTTTCTCTTTTAAGAATACGATGACCTCCCAGATTAATTCCAGCAGTTAAATCATCCAGTCTCAGTAACCATCAAAAAGGGGAATGGCTGCAACTGACGTAGACCTTATGTCTTCTGAAAATTTTGGCTAAGGCTTCAGCTGTTGAGACAAAGTCATCGTGTGTCAGCATTGCAGCTACTGACTAAATAGGGTTGGTCATGTCTGTGGGTGAATGCGGATGCTGAAGGTGTGGGTGGAGGGCAGCAGCTTATCAAGCTTCATCAGAGGGCCACCCTGTTGCTGCCAGCACCCATGGAATGTTCCTGTAGCAGCTTCACTTCCTCAGATGGCTTTCTCCCAGAGAGTTTCCAGTTTAGTGGCAGCAAGCAGACTATCCCAATCCATTAGTTTCTCAGATCGGTGATGAAGAAGTTTTCATATGCAGCATTCTCATTTACTGCCTTGATATCTCTCTTTTTTTTTTTTTTTTTTT
>VZRU01007625.1:736361-764490 GCA_013398155.1 Pedionomus torquatus
TTATACTACAGATTTAATTTTTCTTGATTGAAAATAGGCAAAGGAATGCATTGTCACAAAGCCTGCCACAGGTTTGACTGGAAAGCTTATTTCCTATGTTGCCCCCATCTTTGGAGCCTGACCAACATCACAGATTTTAATCTCACAGATAGCATGAAAGAGGATCTGTTTTACCTCTGCTGAAAGGAAAGAACTAGGGAAATTGTAGACTGCATCTCAGTTTTGGGTCCTGAATTATTGCCAACTACAATATATCCCCACTGCACGTGCTATCTCCCCAGAATCACCCCGTGGGAATAAATCATAACCCTACAGCAAAGAGCAGAAAGGATTTCTGTGTGGGGAGGGCTGCACATGGGGAGAGCTGCCATAAACGGCTTACTTGATGGTGTATTTTTTTGCTGAATTGAAAACATTTCTAGAGACTTGTCTTGCTGAAAACCAGGGGAATTGGCTCCTGAGTGTTAGATTAGGTGCATCTGCATGAAATCGTATCCGCAGAAAGCTTGGCCTGGGGGTACTGTGCTCTATGCACGTATTCTTGCTGTACATCTGTCGTGCCGCGTCTCTGTAAAATATGTATTTAATGAAATGGAGAAAATTAATATCATGTGTGAAAAGGAATGGGCAAGTTTTTGGTCAGCTCAACACGCAAGTCTTTTGTAATCCTTAACCCGATTTGTTTGTTTTCCCTTGTTTCTTCAAATATTCAAAAGCCCTTCACAAGGTTTATTCCTGGTAACTTTTAAGGACTTCCAATTCAGACTCATTTTTAGGGCAGAGCTGCATTTAAAGAGCAATAAAATGTGCCACTGTTTTCTCCCGTGACCCAAACATCAATCAAGCTACTGCTGATGGTTTGATAAAACATTGCAGTAGTGAAGCTTTGTGGTTACTGAATATAGTAGTGAGAAAAAGCCAATTCTAAATAGTAATGGCAAATAAAAGCCAAGTGCAGTAAAGGCATACTGCTTTAGTACAGGTATGTAGACAGGATGATTGGACTTGTTTGGCTGAGCAGTGCCGATGCTTATTTTCTCCTGAGTATCATGCACTGATCAGTGACCTTATATGATGATAATGGCAATTTCTACATCCTCACTGTTTGTTTTGCATAGGAACCTGTGATTTTTTGTTGGCATTCATTTAGAAGAAGATCCTCCCCTTCTTACCATGAACATTGAAATTTCACACCAGGCAATTTTTAAGCTAACATTAACAAATATTCCCACAAGAAATTTCACGGGTACAAATCTAAGCTTTGAAGTGGAAAGATGATTCTGAGTTGATTGCAGAAAGGAAATAGGTGGTCTCATATGACTGACACAACAAAAGAAGGGGATTGCACCACTGAATTTTCTTAATCATAACAGACAGGTGGTCTCAAAACACTGGTGTAGCTAGCTGGGTTGGTTCAGCAGTGGCTATATTCTAGGAAATGCTTCTCTTGAGTAATTTGAAAACTGAAGGGAGGGAGAAAGCTGTAAAAGGGGATTTTCATGGATGGATCATCCTACTTTTTTTAGCAGAGGAGTATGCTCCCCACTACAGCACATTGCAGGCTAGACAGTGGTTTTGTGATTCTCATTCTTGAAACTAGGAGAATTTGACCTTTTAAAAGGGTCTTTTATATTCTAATAGAGAAAAGGCAATAGGAAGCATGTTGTGCAATGCTTTGTCAAAACTTGTTACAAAGCAGACTTTCCTAAAGGAATTTTCCTCACTGATTATTTTAAACTAGTTTTTTCAGTGCTGTATTTTTCTAGGGCTACCAGAATTAGACATACTTTCAGTAGTGTTCTTACAGTTTGTAATTTTTGTTCTCCAGTACCTGTCTTTATCTGTATATGTAATTCCATTAAAAAAGAGCTTGTGGAGTCAGTGTGTGGATACAAGTTCCCTGTTCCTTGGAAAGCATGCCCTCGCCCTCCACTACACCCTCTGGGAGACTTGTATTTCCTAATTTTGCTTTTCTATTAAGCAGGTTCTGAATATCTTCACTCCCTCAGGTATTCTGTGGCTCTGCATTAGCACTTTCCTTAGCATATAGAAATTGATAATGGTGAATTTGACCATTGCCCTTAAAGGAAACATATTACCATCAGGGAATTACATATTCGAGCTTACGTTTTTGAACTTTGTCCTCCAATTTTCCACTAAACATCCCATCTGTTACACAGGCTATATAGGTTATCTCTCTCTACCTATGAGATCCTGAGATATTCTGTTTTGTAGCAGAACAATGAGACTGTTTTCTTTCTCATCTTGGAGCTGGTGTATAGCTTAGAAAATTCTACAGCTCTGCAGAAATTTCTACAAAGTAATTTTGAACTTTTTTTTTATTCATTTACATTACCTTTGTTTTAGCTGTGATTATCTAAGTTGGCCCTGCATAAGCTTATGCTAAGACTGAAGCTGAACAGTGCTGCACAGTTGCTTTTTAGCTTTGGAAATTTTTTCCAAAAATATAACCTATTCTGGATATATTTTTCATGCTGTTTATTTTTCCTTTCTGATTCATTTGCAGAACATCTGGTATTTTTCTCCTTGCTGCAGGTAGAAACTATTCCATCTCTCTACCAAAACTTTGACCCCACAGTGAATGGTATCAATCATCAGGATCTCTAGTCTGGGCAGTGGCCAAAAAGATGTTTCTCCTTTTTTCATCAGAGAGTGTGAGCATGTAGAAATAGGATTTTACCTCTTAAGAACATTTAGAGGTGAGTTTTTGTTGCTGGTTTTGGTTGTGTTTTGGTTTTGTTTTTTTAATTAGCAAGTTGTATTTTGATGCAGCTGGTCTTCAAGGCTTAGATTTAAGCTGCTTATTTTCTGGGAAGGGCTTCCACAGGTGTCTGGCTAGTACTGACTACATTTTGTTGCTGTATTTGCCTGTGAGAAAACACTTTTCTACAGAAAAAACTTCCATCTCTGTGTTGCAAACAGCTTCTCCAAGATACCGTGAAGGGCAAGTGAAATTCCACAAAATACCTTCAGCAACATCTTAAATCAAATATATTGATCTCTTCTTTGCAGACAGTGAAAAATGATTACACTGGTGAAATAAAGGTGTCATATCCTCACATCGCACTTTCTGCTGCCAACACCTGCTTCTGGGTTTGCAGTGTGGGTGTGAACCCTTCCACCGTGAGCAGCTGGACCCAGGTACCATCAGGGAGGCTGAACCCTGCCTTCTAAATTAAATGCAGCTGCTTGATCTGATCATGCACAGTACATAACCAAATATTTGTACTAGCTTTTAATTTTCTTTATATATTATGCTTCTAATACACAAGCTGCTTTGAGTTCTTTCACTAAAGGGGGAAGCAGACCTTCTAAATCAATCCATATGCCCATGTGTCTCCGTGGAGGTGTGATGGTTTGTGCCAGCTCTGGATGAGGCTGGAGCATGACAGGGGTGCTGCCGGCTGTCCAGGGGAGCCCCAGCAGAGATCATGGTGGTGTGAGGCTGTAGGGCATGGGAAAGGGTACGTATGGGTTCAGCTCAATGATATCACATTTCTTACCAAATCCAAAATCCAGACACAGATCTTCCAAAAGTATGCATGCCATTGCAGGCTGTAGGTAGCTTTTGAACATTAGTTTTGTTTTCTTCATAGTATACTGCACCTTTGACATTTCCAGCCAAGGCCCTTGGAGAACTGCACATACTGATTTCTTTGCTGAGCTCTCCTGATGGGGAGAAAAGCCATTTTAATGGGCAACTCTCACTCTGCCTCTCCTAAGCTGGGAAAGACAGACTCGATGGCCAAGTATTTGGTCCATTTTTCTAAAGGGACCATGATTATGTGAGGTGGTGATGACTGAGTACTAATAAGCTTCTTCTCATGAGGAAAAGCACTGAAAAGTTTGAGTTTTATGGAGACGTCTATCTGATATATATATGTGAAGTCTGACCTGCCATCCTAAAACTGCTGTGAGGAATATGAATAGTCCCAAACAAAGCAGGGTCAAGGACTGTCCTACCCCTGGCTCTGACCTCAATCAGCTCCAATTGCCATCCAGGCTTGCAGAGCTTTCCCTTCCCCTGTTCTCTGGAGGTGGCCCTCCTGCCCTGATGGGTTTTCTAGCGTTATCGACATGGGCTTACCCTGAGCTTCATGATATTGTAATGAATGCTGAAACATTTAGACACCAGGGATATGACTCAGATGCCTGTGCCAGATACATGAAATGAAAATAAGAACAAAAAGTAAACTCTCCAGAAGGAGGGGAATGTATGTGTGCATGTTTAATTGAACAAGAAACAGGCATTTTAAAGTCTTTTGGACAAAAACAGGACTAAACCTTAGGGTAAAATGCTTCACAGCCATTCTGAAAGCCATTTCCTCCCCCAGCCCCAGCTGATATAACAACTGGAATCAGTATCCATCCCCATCCCTCTTTTATCTGCTTCCCTTCAGTAAAGTCTGAAGAAAGTATTTCCGTTCCCTCGCCTTCCTTAAACTAGGAGGCTGCCTGATATCCCCTCGGTCCAGGGGAAACAGAATGAAAGTGTGATGGGATGACTTGTTCTGTTACAGATGTGCACAGCTCCTTATCCCCCGGACACAGCGTGCCAAAAGGTGACAGTTCTGTACATGCCTGCTACTGCTTCAAAAACCTGGTCTGAAACATATATATATGCTGTGGGAGAGAAGCATAAGGTTTTTAAGCTCACATCTTTGAAAATATGAGAGCTTAAGAAGAATTGGGTCACATCTGACTGCTACCATCTGGCCCACTTCACTCCAAGATTACCCAGGAATGTATTTCACATGTGCCTTTGGAACAAGATTGTGAGCTGCCAAGAAGAAAATATTTTACAGCTGAGCATTGCCTTTCGCTCTGAGCAGTTCAAATGTAATAACTCAAGAAGGAGGATTCCACTGGAGGGTATCATGCAGGCTGTTCCGGCTCAGCCCTTTTGTTTTGTCTATGTAGTTTTGTCAGATGGGATTCCTCCTTGATTGCTGGATTGGCTTTAAAGGTCCTTGGTTGGGACAGCAGCTTCCCAGTGGAGAGTGACCTTTTAAATCGGAGTCCTGGGGAGGAGGCTGACCTTTTGTTAAACTGGAGTCCCAGCTTAAACAAGGTGACTGACCTGGTGCAGATGGTGCCTCCAGAGCACCAGTGAGGAGAGTTGCAGCTGGGTGGAGACACCTCGGATGGAAGCTGGAGTGAGTGAACGGAAGCATGCTGCTGCCAAATCAACAGGGAAACTTCTCCAAAGGGCTTCACTCTTGTGTCTCAGTTTCCTTGTGTGTGGAATGAGTGCATCTGACTTCTGTAAAACTGAGGAGTGCTGCCCTGCCAGACATAGATATATATATTTATATACAGAATAATATGTTTTAAAGCATATAAAAATAGATGGTGGTATGATGATATTTACTTGCAAAGATGCACAAATTTCTCTGTCACAAACTGGCATGTGGGCTGGGAACTTATGAAAGAGTGAGTTGAGCCTGTTGTACTTGGGCTGAAGTAGGTTCATTCCACACAGCATGAGGAACCCTTCTTAGTAAAACAGGGGATGTAAGGGACAGCAGCACTTCCCTTTGCCTCCAACTGGGAGTCCTCTAAGAGGAAATGGAGTTTTTTTCCAAATTACTCTAACCAGGATGGAGTTAATCCTCTCTCTTGCCTGAAGCAAGAAGTTTCGCAGGACCAGCGTGCTGAGCCAACTGTGGAGGACACATTTCTTGCAGTGTGTTGGAGATGGTGGGATGCTGAGGTCAGTGAAAGTTCTAGGCTCTCTGGGGGATGCTGGGATGGTCCTGAGAAGGGAATGGGAGTGTATTATTCCTTTGTTGGTTTTTTGGTTGGTTGGTGTTTGTTTTTGTGGTGGGTTTTTTGTTTGTTTGTTTTTTAAACAATTGGAATCAGCTACAGTTCAAGTTCAATTTTGTCTTAATCACTATTTCAGTTTTGAGTGAGGGGACCTCTGCTTTTTAAGACAAAAAAACCGGGTCACTTTCATTTACCTGTAGGCACTAGCCTACAGAGACATCTCCACACCCTGCCTGCTAATGTGCTGCTGGATTTGCATCAAATTCTTCCATGGTGGTAACAATGCCTACAAATAGGCATAGTCTCATCGGGGTGGCACCTTTCCTGTCTTTCAAGATAAGACATTTGGGTCAGAGTAGATGACTTTTGGTTGCAACATGAGGAAAGTAGTTCAGGTTGCTTTAGTTCATACAGTAGCTTCACAGTAGTCAAAGGGTTCAGACTGCTACACCTTTGTGTTTCATCTGTCTCAAACTCGACCTTAACCAACAGGAAAAGAAAAAGCAACTCATGAATCATGCTAATTTCTCCCACTGCAAGGGTGTATTTAATGTATTTGGAAACATTTACTAAGCAGCTATGAAATCTCTAAACCAGAAGAATTTGATAACTTTTATGCTGCTGTCCACACTTGTAAATTGTAACAGATGCCAAATACCAACAGTGAAAGTGGTGTTTTGTGTCTCTGTTCCAGTCTGAAAGCACAGAATAACAAGAGACAAGAATCAGAGCAATATTTCAGAATGATTTATTGAATTATTTCTTGATCCACTCTGCCCATTTCTACTAGCCTAAAGATTGACTGTGTTTTTCATAGTAAATGTCAATTAATCTCAGCTTCCTCTCAAACACACCCATGGAAGAACTGAGCACTGAGCAGCAAATAGACTTTACCTCAGACTATGTCTTCCTGGGAATATCTGTGCTCCACCCCTACAGTCCACGTAAGCCAGTTGTTCATAACCACGTGAGGTGCTCACCAAGAGAAGGGACTGAGGTTTCTGTGGTCTGGGTATCACTTTTCTGGGAAATCTTGTTTTACAAAACACCTGTTGTTGAGTACATTGAACATTAAGAAATTAAACAAAATAAAAGCTCTTCTCAATTTTTCCTTTGTTTGTCTCAGAAGAATATCTACAGCATGGGAACATCATCCTAGCCAGGAAAATACTTTCCCTAGCTTGCTACTAGGAAATGCTTAATCTCTGTTGGAGCTATCAGGGAACTTCCTCCTATGCCCACTCTCTCTCCCAGCCTAAAATCTCCCTTGGAATACCAGTGAAAGCATTTAGGGAGTGGAAACTTCTGTCTTTCATCTCTGTTCATGTCTGAAGGCCATTTTCACAAGCAGAGTTTTCATCTCGTATCTTTTCAGGAAGCTGTCAGGCATATAAAGCTTTCAGTTGGTGTTTGCTGGGGTCAGTAGGTGCCTTTCATCTGAAATACAGAAAATGTTCCTAGCCCTGTGTGACATGGTCACTTCAGCAGGGAATTTAGATTTTTCTCTTGGTGGGAAAAAAATTACATTTTATAAAGCAAAGGTTGTCATAAACATGACTCCCTTCCCCCAGTTCTTCGGCATTTCTAGAGTAGTTTGAGCATATTTTTGTCACATTTTCTTCTTCCATTCACATACATCATAATGTAGGTGCCAAAAATCTAGCACATGTGTAACACTCTAAATACACTCACCTAAAAGTGCAGGGCTTTATTAATGGCAGAGACTTGTCAGTTTTACAAAGAATGTAATCACTTCAGGCTCTGTTATAATCTTCCCTTCTGTGATTTCGTATGCCTGCCTTCCACCATCTCAGAGAGAACAAGTGCGTTATACTGCCAGTACAACTGAAGAATGAATTTTTTGTCAATTTCTTAGAGATGAGAGCTTGCCTTTTGAATTCAAACCTGCTTAGCACTAGGTGGCACTCTGCTATAATCTAAATAAGTTTGCCTTAGTTTTGTAGTTTGGTAAACATTTTAGTCATGGGAACAACAAGAAGAGAGATTAATCAGTAAGTTACTGGGATATGCACCCATCTTGTGATATGATGGGAATTTTAACCAGATCATAAAGCTGTCTGAGCCTCTCTAATGTCCACGGGATGAGAGAGTGGGGAGGAAATTGGATCCATGTAGTTATTCTAATAGTGTCGTTCATTATATTTAACTGTTGAGAAATCAGTATGATGTTTTGTAGGGTAAATAATGCGGTGTCCTTTGGGGAAGTGCTACAACCTGAAATAATTCAAGGCCACATCAGTAGAGAATAGGATGAGGGCTGTGGGACATCTACTAGAAGGGTGACCAACCTGCCCCATTTGTTCTTAGTACATTTTGCATGATGGAGGCTAGGAGAGGGCATGCTGCACTATTTATAAGTTTCATGGTTTTGCGTTGCCATGTTATTTTTATTTTAATGGAATAAATGTATGAAGTGTGGGAAGATTCTATAGAGAGGTGGACTTCGCACACAAATACTGCCTGGGTGGGTGTAAGACCAACTACCATGGCAGGGTGGGGTCCTGGTAGTGGGTAATGATGTTGGCATGTTTACAGAGCGAATCATTAGAGGAGGAAATTAAATCAATAGATGTAGGGCTTGAGTGCTGGAACTCAGTTCCTGGTGATAAATAATAATCTGGAAACTTCAGAGTGAGGCGTCGTGATCCATCCAAACTCTAATTCCTGGAAGAGGTGTAGTCTGGGAATGCTGCTCAAGTTCTCCTCCAATGACATCAATAGCTTGACAAATGGAAGAAGAGTGTCTTATAAGCCACATACCTGAGAATGAGCTCTGAAATTCTCTCTCATGGGTCTAACTATGGGCAATAAGGCAATTTCCTGTAATATGACTGGATGAAAATCCTCTGCAACCAAATAGTTCAGGGGCAGAATCAGCTGCCCCAATTTCAATTAACAGAAGTAGTGTCTATGTTAAAAAGTAATGTGAGCCAGCAAGAGCAAACCTGTGGATCTAAGCACTTGCAGCTGAACTCTTAGCATCCACGCTTTACAGATTTTAAGTGCATATACTTTGGGCTAGCTCTAGCCTGGCAACACTGAATGACCCCTACCAGCTGGAGGATGTTAGGTGTCCTTTTGAGGCTCATCTCCTAAGCAGGTTTCACATGAGCCTGGTTTGCAACCTGTGAAACTGCTTAGGTATGTGAACAGAAGCGCAATCAGGTAATGACAACCAGAAGTTGTCTCTCTTGTTTAGAAGTTCTCTCCTGATCCAGGTTAAAAGCCCCCCTGTGCCCTAGGGCAGCCAACATTTAGAAACTGAGCCTGCCTTCCTCCTTCCCTTGGAGGTGATCAAAGCAGTGGAAGGCATTACCATTCTTGGGAGTTCTTGCCCCGTTCCTCCTCACACAGCCGAGTTGCAGGTCGTAGACCATCAGCGATCAGCCCTGAGCAGTGTAGCACAAATGCCATATGTGCCCTCTGCATATGCTCAAGTCCTTTTTGTTCATGCATGGGACAGAATTTGTATAGGTCCTGCTCATCAGGAAGAGATAATATTAGAAAAAGTCAGCTTGTGAATGCTGTTAAGAAAAATATGTAACTTGGAAAATGACTGTCAACCATTGATCTTATGTCAATGTTGTTTCCGGGCAGCTTCAAGAGGAAGGGTGACCTATTGCTCAGGACAGAAGCCCTGCCCAGGGATTACTGCTTTGATGTTTTAATTCTGATGATACAGACTTCCTATGTGACCATGAACACTGAAGGTTGGGTTCAGTCAAAGGGGCATCTCCATTGGCCTAACTCACCCCCTAACTCATATTTTAGGGTCTGAGACTCTGCAGCCAGTACGTGATGAGAGTTAGGATGTGAGATGGGTAAAAGAAACATCTTTGCTGCTGATCAGAGAAGAGAGAGTTGTTGGTTAAACTGAAGCACATAGGAAAATTTCTTGTGTTCAACAGAGCTGAGAAGCGTGTCTGAGGCTGCTGGAGGCACCTGTCCCCTTGGGAGCCAGAAACTGGGATCCTCCCAGTGGGCAGGCAGCCAAAGGCATTTTAATGAGAAACCTGAGCAGAACTCACTGTTCATCCTTGAAAATGGGACTGGCAGAGGAGGAGAAGGGCATGATTTTTTTATTAACTAATTTAGGTCTTAGATAACTTATCCAGATATATTGGGGACCCTGGGCTCAGTTTCTTCCTTGGCATGTGAAAGTGCATGTGCAGATTTGCTTTCTGTCAGGAGAGAGCTCCAGGGAACCTGCAGCACCTGGCTGGAGGAGCTGCAGGGCTTCCACCTCCCACTTGAAGCTGTGCCAGCGGGCAGAAGGATGGAGGGAAAGAGGAGAGAGCTTAGCCCAGCCCAGAGCTCAAAGTATTCACTCAGGAGAGAGGGAGGACTGGACTTCAGGTGCCTCTAAATGCCAGACTGCCAAAAAGGAGCAAATGGGGTTTATATAGAGTCGGTGTGTCTCTGTATGTTTCTTGCTGGTGAACGTTGATTTTTTTTAATCCTAGTCTGTGACTTTTGTGGTTTGGGTCCTGTCCCTTTCATTAAACACCTTTTCTTGTGCTCCATGTAAATCTGTTCTTATTGCCCCAGGTGACTGGTGCCATTTCCTTGACTATCTGGGCATCTGATTTGTTTAGCAGTTTTCTTCCAATAGTCAGTTTACTGGGTTGCTTTCATTTCCCCTGAATTTTAGCTCAGGGCTTGTTTTGTGCTTTAAGGCAGCTCTGATATTTTGGAATGCCTTTATTATTTGCTCCTCTTCGTATACTTGCAAATAATTAACTTCAATTTCTGTTCCATAGCAGAACATTGGTGGCTGTAATGACAAAAAGGGTCATATTTTGTAGATTTCTTCTTTTCTAAGGGAAAAGAAAGCTCCAAACTTCTGTGTTTCTATCTGGAGGCATGCGTGCAAAGAAAGATAAAGCCAAATGAGAGCAAATGGCTATCTGTACACACTTGTGTAAGGGCTATTTTTTCTCTTTAATCTTTCTGTGAGTTATTGCTTCCCTCCCTGGAAAGATTACATTACCAAAATTTCCATATAAATTGAAATCCCTTTGAGGTGGTTCATGGTGAAATGTGCCTGATTTTACTGTTCTTTGTGGTGGAATACAACTGCAATTCGTGGTTTCAAATCAGTCCAATATGTGGTGGAGTACTGGTAAAACACACTGAGGCAGCCTGTCTTCCAGTGTATATTTCTGCTGGCAGAGACCCTCGGTCTCCTTGGCCAAGCCTTCAGCGCTAGGATGTAATCTAGATTCCCAGCAAATTCTCAGTTAAGTGCAAGATGTTTCTCGAGCACAGAGCCAGAGATCAAACTGAAATAAGGCTCACTCTCAGAAATATCTTGAAAACTGTTTGAATAACCTAGTGTATACAAATATTTTAGGTCAACTATCATATTCTCTCAAGACTTGTAGGCGTTTCTGTATGGGTGCCAGCAGCACTGCATCTCTAAAGAATGGAACCAATGCTGATTTCGTACTTCCACTACTGTGTCAGTTAATCCACCCACAGCTTGATAATGTCAGTGCAATGTGATGGAAAGTTTTAATTACCATTTGGCTCTTATGTTGTTTTAGTGATTTTTGCGTCAGCATTGTGAGAAAAAGGAGAGGGTAGTATCCAGGGATATGAATTGAAAAATAAATCATCCAACTGTTTGAAGATAAATTCACCTGGTCTCAGTTTGCAAGTCAGTGCTGGCAGCCAGTCTTTCATTTTTTTCACCTTTAAAAGCCTGGCTTTAAATTAGAAGATAAACAACCCTCAGCAATTTCTTCTGTTGCATTCCTGAAGGTCTATAGCATCACATCTGTGAATAGAACACACCCACTCACATGCGTTCCTACAGCCACAGACACATTTGGATACTCTGTTGATGGGAGCAAGTATGACTTAGGATGTTTTATATTGAGAGATGAGCCCAGATCAACAGGCTGTACCACTAACCAGCCACCAGCTTGGTTAAATTTGTGGCGCAGACAGAGCTTAAGCTGGTGTCTCACTTCATCACAGTAACCACTGTGTAGTCTGCTGACCAGCTATATTTAAGTATTTTGGCAGAATCCTGTTTAAAATTGGAAGGAATGCTTTTAATAGTCTGCATTTCTCTTGGAGACCCGCATTAAGGGTATAGTTGCTTCCCACACATACATAAGTCCATTTGGAAAGCACGATATGGCATGGATGTGCGTTGTGGCTACGGGATGTCAGCAAGACAGATTTAAAGTACCCTTGGCTGAATGACAGAAGAAAGATTCTGCCATTTTAAGGTTAGAGGCCAGATTCAGTTCTTTCATATAGGAAAGCAGCAGCAGCAGCAACCTAGAAGTCAGTGGTGTTATTGTGCTGTAATGCAAGTGAAAAGATTCTGCATAGTTAATTATTTGAACCGAAGCACATCTGTGCTTTTATGTCACTTTGAGATTTTGTGCGTGGAGCTCTGAACCTCCTAAGAAGCCACTGCACTTGCCAGCTGCTGTTCATTTTCACATAGAAGAATTTAGCTCACCCAGAATTCATGCAGCAGTTGAGAAGATGAGAAATCCGTTGCTACTCTGCAGTCTGTGTTATCTGGAAAGGGATGAGGTTTCCATATACCTCCTCTTTTGGAGTCATTGAAAAGATACCTGGTTAGCTTCTGAGTTTTGTGCAATTAGAGAGAGCTCTGTGGTTTGCATGTGTGCTGTACAGGTCTCACTTTGCACAAAATGTTTGCAAATGCTGTTATGGGACTATGTCAGCATGTGGATTGGATGAAAGACCTGTCAACCACAAGAATTTACAGTTTAAGCATTAGTCCCTTCTCTCCCTGCCTCCTCTGCCCAGTTAAATTACAATAAGGATAATTTATTTTCATATTAAATATTTTGGCTTCTTTTTTTATTATTTTTTTCTGGCTCACAAAATGAAATGACGCTCTTGGATTACACTAGAAAGCTTTCCTTTACAGCTACCAGGACTAGAAACCTATTTTAGAAAACAAGTGACTATGTAACCAAGAGATGAAAGTGAGGATCTTTCCAAAAGTTGTGGATTCCTGAAAAAGGCTTGAGGGAAAACACCGACAAAGAGATCACCAATATCCAGAGCCTATTGATTGGACCCTGAGAAGAAACAAGTGAAATTAACGATCTTATCNATTTTATAGAAGCTAAAGCATGAGCAAAATGAGCAGAGTGTCAATTATGCCCTGAGTAGGAATAACAATTTCCTGGAAAACAGTGACAAACAAAAGCACCTGGAAAAGAGAACGTGTAAACTGTCATCCCACACATCAGAATTTTGCTGAAAAGAGGACGGCACATTCTACTTGGCATGTAAGTGAGTGCGACAGTTTGTGATACTCTCTTTCTCTCTGAAGGATCAGAGCGTGTTCTACTGAGTTGAGTCTATTTGAACTAGGTGATGCTTACTCTTCAAGTGGGAACTTTGATAGCAACTTAATGATTTGTGGTATTTAAGTATTTTTCTAATGCTTCCATGCAGAATTATGGAATCAGAGGTTGACCTGTGTTGTGGACATGGCTTCTCTTTTTTATATAAAATTTCTCGGTTAGTTGCAGTGAGAAACTTGAATTGTGGTCAGGTCAACAAACCTGGGTGTTTTCAAAGACTGCTGACAAGCCTTTGAGTAATCTATGTTGGATATACACTGATGACATGTTGGCAAAACAGTTTCTAAGTATAGAAAGACATGTGAATCTGCAGCTAGGTGATCTCATCCTTAGAAGCCTTGGTAGTGAATTCAACCCATACCTTTGACAGCGTCTTTATGAGGACATGTGGTAGAAAGTATTGCCTGCGCTTAAGTTTGGACACCTACTGAGATCGAGAGACCCACCTCTCCTAATAGCCATCATGGGACTCATTGTGATAATGACAAACATTGAGTGATGTAAAAGACTTATGTTTGAGAGAGGTATATTTGTAGGTGCGAAAACCAGTCAAAAGAAGGTGAATTAGAGCCATACAATATCTATGAAGAGACAACACAAGGCAGAATAAATCTTTTCAGGTCTTACTTGATTCCTTTTCAAATTGGTTTGGATGAGCTAATTATTCCTCTAAGGTTACGCTGACATTAACAAAAAATGCTCTGCAGTAGGAGATGATTTGTAAGGTAAAACAGTTAATGCTGGGGAGCCTGATGTCTGCAGCATATGCCT
Organism: Pedionomus torquatus; assembly: GCA_013398155.1. NCBI lineage: Eukaryota > Metazoa > Chordata > Aves > Charadriiformes > Pedionomidae > Pedionomus > Pedionomus torquatus. The sequence continues at coordinate 750,308 of VZRU01007625.1, forward strand.
TGGGGGAATTCATTTTTTAATAGCTCTAGGCTGATCCTGTGGACTTGCTGCCCATTAGCACAGTATGTGCACCCCTGAAGCACATCATGTTGAATTTAGTGCATAAGGAATTAATTGAGTTCTCTGAGATAGTCTTGGGATGCGAACCAAAATGCAGTGAGTGAGATCAACCAGGAGATTTGCTTCAAAATTGTGCTCCTGACCCAAGCAAACACAGAGGCACTCCAGGCCACAGTTTATCCTCTCTGTACTTGGGGATCTTAACCCTCCCCGTGTTTGTGCATCTGTCAGTCTGACCTGCTGAAGGCTTTGGGAAGCATGGCCAACCACCCCTGCTGTCAGCAGCTTGGCTGTACAGAAACGGGAGATTTAACCAGTGGGTATTCCATTCCAGGGAATCCAAACTAGGATCTTCTGCACCTTGGCTGCACAGTTTCAAGTATCAAATCAACACAAAGGAAGTCAGAAAGGAAGACCAGAACTAATCCACCTGATGTTTGCTATTTACTACACAAGTGTTTCTTTCAAAGCCAGGAGACTAGAGAGACAGGGCTCACCTGAGGGCAGCAGGTTCTTCCTTATATTTTAACGCTGAATACTCACAGACTGGACCTTAAAATCTGCTCTTTGCGTGTCAGTAAAAAAGGTGTGTGTTCACTTCATTATGGCACAGTGCCTTTCATTAAGGCATCCTACCACTTCCTCCCCTATTGTCTGACTTTCCATTTTTAGCTTACGTTTTTATATTCCTTTGGGAGATTCTCCACTTTCATTTCCATGCAGTCTTCAAGCTGGGAATCCCATTACTGTTGTTCATATGACCTCTGGAATGTGCGTAAATGTTTCATAGTAATATATCTTCTTGGCTGTTCTCCAGCGCCCATAATTAACTCCACATATATTCCTCTATCTGTTGTGCCGGCTTAAGATCTGACCTAATAGAAGTAGTAGTAGAATAGAAGCCGAAATGAAAAATAAAGCTTTGTGGAAAAAATCAAATTGGTATGAAAGGATGCCTGTCTAAAGAAAGTGTTTTGCTTGGTGACAAGTATTTATGTGTGCACTGTGCATGCTCTCTTCCTTTAATGGGATTGTGCTACGAGGAAAGTGCTGCAATAATAAAGCAGCCCTTCTAAACGATCACTCCTGTTTGCACCGTGCAAGGGTATGCAAAATGGTTGGGCATCCTTAGTTTTTGAAGTTTGACAGTGAGCAGGCATCACTTGTAAGCGGGATGAATAAGCCTTTACTTAGATAACAAAACTCTTTCATTTAATAAAGCAATTAAATATCTTGTCATCCTGACTGGCTAGTGCATTTTCCAAAAGTAGCTGCTTTTCTTGTATAAGATTTACAGGTACAACACACATCCTTTGCTGGGATATGAGCTAATTCTCAACCAATACTTAGATCAGAGCAGATTCAGATCTTAGCTTTGCTGCTCTAAATCTGGAGTGGCAACGCTGAAATCAATGCACCAGCAGAGCTGAAAGTAAAACTTGGCCTTTATTTTGTTAAGTACCTCATTAGAATTTCCTGTCTTTGATCAATTTGCTTTTCGGTGCACTCAGTTTATCTTCTGTATCTGATTATGTGTATTTAACCTTGATTAGCATAACTGTTCAGAAACAAAGACTTATAGTTTCTGGGCTTAGGCTATTGACATGCATTAGACACTGCATGTAGAGAAATGTTAGTGGTTCAGCCAGCCTTTGTATTATATTCCTGTTGATGCTTTTATGTATGTCATTCACCTGGAACAGCTGTTTTTCCTCTTGCTTTCACTGTTCACCAAAAATATCTGAAAGAAAAATTAAAACAAAATTAATATGCATGTTTATCCAATTAATTTAAATAAATTAGCATTAAAATTGATTCTGGATTTATTTAGGTGCTTTCTGCACTAGCCCAAAATTATCTTGATGCAGGACTGAATTTTATCAGATGCGTCAGCAAACAGCAGAGATGTTTTTTTCCAAAACAGGAATCTTTATTACAAGATGGCAATTACTAGATGGTTAGGGAGAATCTCCTTTAGAATTAATCTGATGCCAGCTCTAATCATTCTCCAAGCCAAGTTACATAAATATATTTTTTAGATTGGCCATGATCCCATAGCTAAATAGCTGTTTTGGACATTCCTGACTCTATAGTCTTAATTGAGATAAGATGTAACTTTTCTATAAATTTTAGGATTTACAGACTTGGAAATGTCATGTTAGTGTGGAAACCAAGTAAAATACAGATACCAGGGCTTCTATCAAGGACATTTCAAACCCAGTTACAATATGATAATAGAATGTGAACACTAAAATATTGCCTACTCATAGTGTGAAAAAAAATTAGAAAGAGCTGGAGGGGTTGGGATTAGATGTAGTATACTTTCCTAAATGGTGTTTTCCTCCTCTCCAGATTGCTTCCTACGACTCAAGATCTGCCCTCCAAATCATGGCATTGCAGTCTTAGGAGAGTGCTGGTGAGGCGAGGGTGGTGGTTTGCCTTTGGGTCCCAGAGATAGCAGCAACCTGGAGAAGCAACCACTCCTGGGCATGCAGCAGGTCACTTGGGAGCTTTGTCACCAAGAAATAGGGTGACTCCAAGTTCTCTGCTAGGACAGCTTTCACTCTCTTCCCCTTTCTTTCAGATTTGACTTTGTGCATAAAATCACTAAATCATTGAGCACAAGTTGATGGAAGTTCCTTCATTGTACATTTTAATGAAGCCTATAAAAATAGCAAATAATAACAAGCCATGTTAAAAAAAGGTACAAAATGAATCATGATCATTTTCCCTTTCCTCCCCCAGAATATCAGCTGTTAATCTTGTTCCTCCCACAGGCTAATGATGTAAGATCCTTCAAACAACAGGTGAAAGCTAGAGTTGAACCAGAATACTAAATAAAATTTACCCTGAGACAGTCAAGCAGATTTACCAAGTAAGACTGAGTCAGCTGTATTCTTTTTTTTTTTTAATCTAGAACCTGAGCTTTCAGAAAAATGATAATTTAGAACTTGTACCTCACTACAAAAAAAAAAAAAAAAAAAAAAAAAAAAAAGCAAACCCCAGTACAAACATTCCAAATATTTGTTGTTTTCTTTCAATGAAATGATGTGGTGAAAGCTCCATTTTGCTGGCTTAATAAAGATTTTGTCAGCTTACCATTGAAAATGGTGGATTGTTTGTCCATATCTTTTGTGTGCAGTTAAGTATACTCCTATATACAGCAAACTCTTGGTAGCTTTAAGGAGCCTGCAAAAACAAATACATAAATGAGCATGAGTCATGACGTGCTTCCTGGTCTGTCTTTTTTCCCTGAATGATTTAGTGCTAAATTTTTGATGTGATTTGGCAGTGTGTTGCTTTAATTTATAAGGAATTCTGAGCTGAGTAGGTGTGGGGGCAGGTGTGGGATGAGCACTTGGGATATCAGTTCTGCTGCATCCCCCACCCAGGGAGATGCTCTGGTCAGGGTGTAATATGGCAGTGTGTCCTCATTTTGGCAAGGAATCAATATTAATGTCGCAGATTATGAACTTACTGCAGTGTTCTTGCAAAAAACAGAGACTGATCCTATGATGCAGGTAGCCAAAACAGCCGTCAAAATTACCACTTTTCATTCAGGCAGAATCTCTTTCCCTTCTGAAGCTAAAATATTGCTTGGGAAAGGCAGATCTTTCATCGTTCAAGAAATGTTGATTAAATGCTTGTCAATGCAAAAAGAAAACAAATGAATACTTTTGCCCTTAATGAAAACACTTAAAAATTAATATTTAAATAGCTTTGCAACTACAGGTTGAGAACTGACATTTGGCACTGATTATAGCTTTCACTGGGAAGGACTTTGGAGAGTTTCAGTGGAAATTGGGTTTGATTTGGCCAACTTTCTGAGCCTTTGAAAAATATAACATGGATAATGCCCAGCATGTTTTTTCCACTAAGCTCGTATGGACGTATTCATCACGCATTCCAGTGCGGATAACTAGAGGTATTATGAAATAGGAAATGAACGTCCACAGGAAGCCACAGGGCTCAGTTTCTGGTAAATGACCTGTTCTATGAGCCGTGAAGGACAGAACTCTGCAGTGAGACACCTGGGAGCTGTGCTGGTGGTGTATGAACCTTCCTGGGCTTTGGAGATGTCTGAGATCACAGGGAAAGGAAGGTTTCATCTTGGAGCTTTGAGATGGACAGTACAATGTTGCTTAGAGGCTCCTCTCCCTGCAGTAAATGTTGGGCACGCAGATGGTAGGAAATGCCAAATTGGATGCTGTGACCTTGACTTGGAGCTCTTAATGCACACGTTGCACTCGACTGCTGGACTACACCTGTTTTGTCTTACCTGAGTTGTGCTCCGATCTTAAAATCCACCTCTGACTGGGAATTTTGAAACACTGTTTTGGTAGCCTGCTGCTGTGTTCTCCACCTTAATTATTAGCATTGCTTCCTAGTATCTAACTCGCACCTCTCTGGCAAGCTTTTTGTTTTTACAGAGAGAAAAGTATTTACAGCCTTTTTCGTAAATCTTCAAAATATTGAAGCTGTCATTGTGGCCTTTTCGCCTTTTCTCAGCTGAACACACTGCTTACCTTTTGATTTTGTGTTTTACACACAATTCTTCTTCGCTGTCTTTGTGATCAGCTCAGATGATTAGTTCAGTGGGAAAAATATGCTAGAAGAAGTTTGGTAAGTAGTAGCCAAGTGGGTAGTGTTCTCATACACAAAACAAGACAGCTGGAATGAATCAACATCTCTCATTTTTCCTTTTTTCTTACTTTCTTAGAAAATCCTACTAATTGGGGTAAGGTAGGTGGAAGACACATCCTCTCTGTTTCCTTCTCAAGCACAGCAGTGGTCAGTGAATACCTCAAAATTTCAAGATTAAGTATTAACCTGACTTTGCAAACGGGTGGCTTTTGCTTAGGGGGAGGAAAACACATTCCCAGCCTTGTGGTTTTTTTATGTAAAACATAGATAAGTTTCAGGATCAGAAATCAAAGCTGGGTACCCTCCCACATATGTAACCTCATCAGCTGGCTGCTGGGTGAACACTTTTCTACAAGCAGGGACTTAGCCTCAGAAAACTCACTGCTGAAATAATTTGCTGATAAACCCAACTGACACATGTCCTGGGGCTGCAAATGAGGAACTGGAGAGTAAGTAAATTGGAGAGAGAAACTCTAGTTTCTCTCTAGTGTGGCATTTCTTGAGTGGCCGCAAGGACAAATGCCAGCAGGAAGCAGGAGGACTCAAAGGGGAGGAGACTGTGTTGGAGAACCCATGCTAAAGGTATATTTGCAATGGGTTGTGGTCTTTACTGGGAACACCTTTAATATCCTCTGAGATTCAACATGCTTTTTCAGTAAGTGCCACTCCCATCTTTATGAGGAGATAGAACTACAAAAAATAGAATCTATCTTAATTTAAAACCATTCATCAAATTCTGAATATAAAAGTATTTATTTCAAGTGTATCCAAAGAGCGTTCTTTAAAATATATGGCAGACTTTCCATGTTTCTTTCCACCAAAAATATTCTATTGTTCTCCATTAACCATCGCCAAAGACTTCAGTTGCTCTCATATAACAGTACAGAGCTTTCACATGTCAGGGGATAATTTATTTCTTGAATTAATGAATGTAATTTCATTGAGTTTAATATTTTAGCTGGATTTATTATAGTGCAGCCTCTAATTTACGTTCAGCTCAGGTGAATAGTGCTTTATGTTTGTCATCATGATGATGATTGATTGGAGGTCTCTTATTACAAAGCAGTGGTGATGGCTTCCATTATATTCTGAAGAGAAACGACTACAAAAACCACTGCTGTATGTGACACTTTCTTGTCATTTTTCTGTAGTCTCAACTGAGGTTAACTGAATTGGAAGGAATCTTGTTCTTTATCTCTGAGATAGTCTTTCAGGCCCAGTTTGAAGCAAGTGCCTCAAATCTGAGACACTACCTGCTTCCTGCTCAAGCCTAGCATTTCTGGTGCCTGCTCTGTACCTATGGACTTTGGCTTTTAAGATATCATTTTTCTTGAGCCTAAAACTCACTCCTAGGTAGAAATCTACCCTTAGCAAATTGGAATTCTTGTGAATTTGACAGTCATTGCTCACCTCTGCCATAACAATGAACAATAAAAATTATCTTATCTGTATAATTGTCTTTGTAACAGTAACACAACAGCAATAATCTTATATCTGAGAAGCCAGTTATATTCTCTTTCTTTAGTTTTTATTCATTCAGTATTAATTGTGTCAACTGTAGGAGTTAAAGTAACTACAGGTGAGATATTTGGTATTTGCAGTGCAGAAAAATAACAATTCACTGATTAAAGCTGCTTTGCTGATCACTTGTGTAGAGTCAAAGGACTGTTTGTCTGAGCAAACACTGACTAGGCACCAGAGACACAGATGAGGAATAAAACTGTCCCGTTGAAGAGTAAAAGGACATTGAACGCTCGTTGTGCTCAACACTCTGGACTTGTACACTGCAGACTGATCAAACTTTGTAACTGCACAAAGCATAAACGTTAAAACCCCATATAATTTTCTGGACAGAGCCTGAAACACTACCCAATCAGGCATTGCTTCTACTGAGAACTGAAGACTTCTGCTGACCTAGTCTCTAAGAACATAGGGTGCCTTTAGGCCAAAGTGGACCTGAAAATCAAAACTCTCAAGGTCCTTGGGTTCGTTCCTCTCTTGCAATTTATCTTGGATTAAAGCACTGTTATATAATCAAGGATTAAAAGCATTATACTATCCTAAAGAAACACAAGCATGTAATTTTTTCTGAGTTACTAGATAATAGATCTGAAAGCATTTTTTGGTTGTTTAATTGGAACATATTCCTTGTTTGGTTTGGACTGACTAGCCAAGCAATTTAAAAAAATAAATTATTAAAATCTGAGGACTTCTCCTCCTCCTTTGCATAATTGGCATTTGAGAATATGGCACAGGCTGACCATCTTCCTCATCTACTTGCACTTCAATCAGGTTTAAGTGTAGGCAGCTCTAAACTGCAGGGACATGTATGTTTTACTTGATCATGTGGGAATTATAGCTAAGGCTTAGACCAGCCTGATATAATCCCAGTGACCACATTTGAAGTACAAACATAAGTGATTGCTTGTATTGTATTGGTAAGCTGTGGGTATTTATTTGAAACATTCTAAACTCTCTCAGAGTTCAAAAATAATAATTTCAAATATATAAATGTAATATTTATTTTACATTTAAAATTAAACTTCACATTAAAATTGTATTTAACAATTATTACTATTGGTCTTAAATACAAACTAATATTCTATAAATTCATGAAACAAACCTATTTTTTTAAAATACTCTACATAATGTTATGTAAATATTAGTCTGAAATACAGAATTCATTTGGCAGGAGAGATTTTGGACAGTACTACAGTACACTTACTTAAGTAAGCTACAAATTTGTCAGAAGGTGCCTTGTATGAGGTGAAATCACTAATAATGGTTTTTGAGAGACACACACTGGTCCACTGAGCCAGAAAAGCCCTGTTCTCCCTTTCCACAGCAGAATGAAATCACCCCAGATCATAAAACACAAGCTGTCAGGAAACAGTGCATGCTGTAAAGAGCTGCGTGGCACTGACAGGGGAACAAAAATCTCTGGTGGCATTTAGGGTAATCTAGAAAAGGGCATTTAGATATTAAATCCAGGGTGAAACTCTGTGCTTAGCCTCCCATAGGTATACGCTGGAAAAACACAGGTCATGAGTTTTATGTCCTAATTTCTGGTCTGATTCAAAGCCAGTTCCTAGACTAATTTAAGCATCTCATGGCACTCTAAATTTTAATACCTACCTGGGTTTGCCATTGACCCTGATTTTCATCATTGGGTTCACTGTTGCTGCCTTTGCCTACGCTTTGGGCTAGCAAGATAAGGGCGGGGGTGCTCCCAGCATCCACAGGTATCTGGACTCACCAGCCTTGGACAAGGACTACCAGAGTATGCTAAAGGCTTTTCCTGAGATGATAACTGTTGTTTTCAACTATTATTCAAGAATGGTTTAAAAATTTGATCACTTTGTGATGTAAGTGATTTTAGGTAGGCAATGTCTCCCCTGCTCTCCCAGTAATTGGATTTTACTTCTTTGTGGCTGTATTTTCCAGGCTTCTCAATAATAGTAAATACTTTTTTTATGTTAATGCTCTCAATGCTGATTTTGATGGCAACTACCTTGTCTGTGCTGATAGCTACAATCGCAGAGAGGAGGTACTGTCGTGACACAAAAAGCTAAGAATCAAAACCTGTTATTCTCAGTAAACTCGGTGACGTGCTCTTTTGCAAACATGCCTACTAGGCCGTTATTTCCATGTGTTTTCTGTTTGTTGCTCTAGGAGTGGTGCTCTTAAACAAGGACCTGTCTTCCAGAGTCATATGACTTGTTTCACCAGGAGCAATGAAGCAACGTACTTATTTCTCTACAGATGCTCTGCAAACATTGATTTAGTCACGGGTAGAAATTATTTCATCTATTAAGGATTAGCTATTTAAACTTGCCCTCTAAGCATGTAATTCAACGTACATTGATTGGACAAACCAAATTTTCTAGGGAACTGCAGATAAAACAGCTGAATATTAAACTGGTAGCAATTGGAAATTATTTTGGTTTTTTTAGCTACTGGTCATCAAATCACATGAGACTTGCAGAGAAAGACACTAGCAAAGGATCAGAAAGATTTTTAACATTTTTTATTTTGGATTTTCTGAAAGAAATTTTATGAGAGGAAGAAAAACCCAAACAAACCAGCCACTGTTATGTTCCACTTGTTTGCATTACATTGGTAACTGGAGTCTAACTGGTGTTCTGCTGGTAAAACCAATTTTCAACTCCGCAGCATGACTGGAGGGTTGAAATACATAGTTCCTCTTCTGCGTCCATAAAGGGCCTACACTTCCTAACCACCATCCCATTCTTCACTAGCTTTTCTGTTGGCCATTGACACTGACGCCTCTTCTTGATCTTCCCTTCTCTGAGAGGATTTTATCTTTTATCTTGTCTTCTCTGATGCATGGCTTTGGTCAACTCTTTTCAGCTTGCTTTTCATTCACAGCTGTTCTTAGTAAACAGCCTTTTCTTTTTCCTTGCAACTTCAGAAAAACTGTTTGGTTTTTTTTTTTAAAAAAAGTATCATATAAATTCTTATCTTGTCATTTTTGATGCTGAATAATCCTGGTATTCCATATTTGTCCCTAGTTTGCCATCTGGTCCTTGAAGTCACAGCACTCTAGTCCTTTATTGATGAAGCCTTACAAACCTGATCCTGCAAGTTGAAATCATCTTGTCTAATCTTGGCAGAAAACCTTATGTTCAGGAGTAAATGTTCTGATTTAGCATCCTATGCTAGATATTCAGTGTGGGAGTGTTTTCTAACTTGACTTTCGTCAGTAGCCCTGCCAATAATCCCATAGGATAAGACACCAGCCCAGCTGTCAGCCTTTGCTCTCAAGTTTACTGGTAAAATGCCATTTTCACCATAAACAAATATTTATATTAGCTTATCTTGCATAGTGAAATAGTTTCAAATTCATTACGATCTAGCAAGAGATAATGGCTATTTTTAAAGAAAACACAGAAAGGAGATTGCATTTGTTAAGTGTTTATTTTTGTGAGTATCAAGTGCAAAAGAGTGGGCTGAGTTAGCAGTGTGCATTAACAAAGAAAAGGAGAGAAAAATATAGTGACTGATATCATTGTTCAGGCTTGTGCTTTAAGTAATGTCACATTTGTGGTAAGAAGATAAGAAGTGACTAGTCTGAGGTACCCTCAGGGAGCTGATAAATGAACTACTGGAACAAATGGAAGGGGGATTATGAGACTGGGAAGGAACAAAATTAAGAATGATAACATATGGCGTCTTACAGCTATTTCTTCTGCCTCCCAAAGATTAATTTTAGCTGATGATATTTCTTAGAATGATTTAATATTGAACAGAGGGTTATGGCTTAAAATGCTGCCAAAGGGAAGAATTCAGCAAATGACTGTCCAATGTGGGTCACAAGAGCTGAGGATTGTATCAGCAAATTGCTGCCAAAGCAATTTTCTTACAAACTGAGGAATGGTAAGCTTATTTCTGACTCAAAAAAAAAATAAAAATCTGATAATATGGTTTTTAATGTCTAGAAATTTGATTTTGAAATGGTGCTACTGCTTCATGAGGTGCTTACAAGACGATTTGCAAAGAATGTGATTTCTGTCTAGTGACGGGTGGCAGAATAAAGGAGGCCCTGAAAGACATTGATGTTGCAGGTGGCAGCAAAAACTTTATGATATTGCCATGTGACACTGAACTGAACTGAGCTCAAACAGGATTCAGATTTATTCACCAGAGAATATTAATATCTAATAAGAAAATAAGAAATAAAAAGAAGTAAGATAGCCTCTCTTTTCATTTAACTTTATCAAACATAGTGCGGTGAGATGTGTCTCTCCATCACCGGAAATTCAACAGAATTTAAAGTAAAAAAGAACAACAAACCAACAGTGGAATACCTAAGCCAAATAGACAGAATTTTGGTGAGAGTTGAATGAGATGAGTTTCTCCTTCTCCTAGTGCCAAACACAAATACCTGGGCAGAGGAAAGAAGCGAGAAGGCTGCAGTCTTTCTTGTCTCTCCTATATTTCGCAGGCTCTCTTTTTCTTTCTTTTACAACTTGTAGTCTTGTCCACTATCTCTTTTTCCTACTCAGATACTTGCTGACATTTTCTATCTCTTCAACAGTTCTTGCTCCTTTCCCCTCTACACTATTTAATCCTCTGCTTATCTATCTTAAATTCTGCCAAGCAAATTCTGTCTCATGTCCTCCTCCTGCCTCAACTACTTATTTCCCCACGCCTATTCAGAAAAATCCACCCAAGTGATGCTGATTAGCCTGAAGTCCTTCCTCAAGCAATTTCTCAATGTAGCCATTCACCTTCCAGGAGTTGCAGTTTTTCTCTTTGGAATAGCTCCCAACTCATCCCTGCTCTTAATTCATTGAAGTCTTTCCCTCCCATCCAGAAACTATCTAGTGTGACATGTTAATGTGGTATCGAGCCTGCAGAAACTAGAGCAAAGAAAAGAGAAGGCCTGAACATATTCTGAGTTAATGAGGCTGCTCTGAATTTCCTACTTACTTGCCTATTTCCCTGGAGCGTAACAGTGTACATCTGGCTGGGTACCTGTGAGGTGCGGCTTAAAGTCCTCTGCATAGCAAAATATTTGCACAACCCAGGCCTGCCCAAGGTATGTCTCAGAGGATGTAATGCTCTTTTCTTGGAAGGATTTTTTAGTTTGAGGAAAGGTCGACTGGATAGCATTCTGAAGGTGTAATGAATCTAGAATCCAATTGTATGAAAGAAAAAAAGTATTTATGAAGGGGGGAAATTCAGAGATAATAGCTCTGCAAAAAACATCTCTGTCACTCACTTGCCTGTTGAGTCCCACTTGCATAGCTATAATGACCAAAATGTATGCCTGCCTTAATTTTTACCCTTATGGGTTTCACAATAAAGTATATATTTGTGACTGCATGACTGCTGTAGTTCTGAATATCAGCAGTGCCGGTGTGTTAGTTGGGCACCAAACTTCCAGCATCACTGACATTTAGTCCTGGTCATTCTTTGATATTTAAGTGCGTGGCTTAAATCTAATCTCCTCTAAGGTGAGGTGGCAGCTGATAAGGTCATTGCAGCTCCATTTCGTGTACCTCAGAAGGGAGTGTATGCTGTATTTTCTGATCTTGAAGAGAAGAGATTGTTGCAAACCAGCACTGAGGCCTGTGCAGCATGTGTTTTACCTTTCATGGGATGTGTCCTGTGAAATTTCATGACAAAGAATTCAAAACCACTCTCAGGAAGGAACTACAATTGTATTTTATCACATTGGAAGAAAATAAAAGCATCTTTCTTCCAAAAAGGAGTTACTCTTAATTTTTTTTAGCATATAATCTATTTTACACTTGAGTGGACAGTTTTTGTGACTAGTTTGTTGGGACCAGAAATTCATGGCTTAAGAAACTGGCTTCAAGTTTCCCATACTTAAGAAGATAAGCTGTGTAAAAATAGACAGGCTATTATTTTGCTAGTCATTTCTTTCTTATATCTTGCTTGCATGATAGATCCTTCTTTTTACAAAGCAAAGAAACCCCAACTGGTGGTGTTATTGAAATCAATGATTTTCAAATCTTTTTTCTGAAGTTTTCAAGTGGATAGTGGACTTCATGCAAATGATGTAGGTTTATGGACAATGAACTTGCTTTCCTTAGTAAACTTCTATAGCCTCTACAGAACTATTTCATAGATCCCCAACAGACTGTGTACCGCAATCTGAAAAATAACCACCTGGGTTGACTTTGTTTGTCTACATATATTCATGTATTTTTTTTTTTTTATTCTGAAGGTTGAAATATAGACACTATTCTTTTTTTTTTTTTTTTTCTTTTGTGTGTGTGTGTGTATGGGAATGATGGAGGGTAGATGTTCTTTGCTTTTGGTGACAGTTGATCCTGGTAGCTTGTTCTGGATCTGCAGACATCCCTTCTGAGTGACCAAAACTTGTGCCATCCTGTGCCAGCAAGCACCCTACAGTCTTTTTGCTGTCCTCCCATGGAAAAGATTTTCTCTCTTAATCTAATTTGTACATCAGTTAGAGGAGAGATAAGTTTAAAGAGTCAGGGGATGGAAGGAGGTGTTGGAAGATCTAATTAATGGCTTACTTGAACATTTTCATGTACAGTATAGACTGAAACCCTCCTCCCATTATTTTAACTCCCACTGTCTGCAGAATGGAGCTTTTGTGCCAATATCAGTTATATGAAAGTGCTGAACATTTAAAGGCTGACATATTCCCTTTGTTGGTTTCACTGGACTGCCACTGCCAGAGTCTGTCAATTCAAACAAACTACTGGAATCCTATTCCTCTGTTTTTGTAAAGGATGTTTATATAAAGACCCACTCGTTGCAGTTACTCCATCAAATGCCTTTGTGGACAGATAAATAAAGAAGCAGCAACAGGAATATGTAAAAAGCAGTCACTAGCATGTATCTCACATCAAATAAAAAAGTACTGCAATTAATCATAAGGACATCCTTTCTCTTAACACCATTTGAGATTGCTGTTTTAAGTGCAATTTATGCCACACACCCACCCATGTCTATTTTAATCAAAGATTTTGTACTGATGGGTAAATTGAAGTAATATAAGAATAGAGAGCTGAGATATGTGATAGAACAAATAAAAGGTTGTTAGGCCCCTTGTTCTAGCACTACAATGTACCAGGTAAAAGAGCAAAAACAAAAGAGGTAACTTTTTATCAAACAAAAAGACCTATGAAAGTCCCAAACCTGTGTGCCAAAAAGTCAAAGTAACATAATGTCTTTTCTATTAACCATTTGATGTCACCTGAGCATCTACAAAAGCGTGGAGAAATTTCACAGTGCCCAATGCAGACAGAAGGTCTTTTAACCATTGTAGATGTGGAAGATAAATTTTCATTTAAATACAAATAGTTTTGTTTCACTGACAGTCTCTTCCTGTATAACCATTGACAGGGCCATTCGTGTCCCAGCGGTCAATTATAAACGGTATTGATCTATTTATGTTCTTTGTGCAGATCTATTGCATGTTACTCAAAATTGGCTGCTACTCTTTGCTTTGAACTAATTTTGTTTTTCAAAGAGGAAATTATCTGTATGAGCAACGGTGAAATTGGAGAGAGTGTATCTTGGCAGCAAAAATTAAAAAAGCATTGATATAAGCTATCTCACTAGCCCTCCTACTGTTTCTTGTACTTGAATTTCCTCTATCTGAATATACCATCCATCTAATACCATCCAATTGAAGTGGTGAAACTTCAATTCAAACTGTCTATTAGCTGAACTTCTGTTAATGAGCAAATAGGAGTGTAAATTATTCTTGGTTTTGCCACCAGCCTAGCAAAGCCCCTCTGTCTAAATCAACAGGAACTATTCTCGAAATAGTGCTGCCACTGACATTTCCTCCCCGCCCCCCCAATGGAACACACTGAGAAATCATTGACAATATTGGTATTTTTGACACCACAATATGGTGCTATAGCTCAATTCTCCACCCCTACCCCCCTGCTGCCCCTCCTTTCCCCCTCCCTCCCCCCCCCTCCCCCTCCCTCTTCTCTTAGGCGGTC
>VZRU01007625.1:764499-776201 GCA_013398155.1 Pedionomus torquatus
TCCCCTCCCCTCCCCTTCCCTCTTCTCTAAGGTGTTCTTTTCTGGCCCATTTTGTTCCATTTCAGGCATCTGATTACTGGTTTTAGTATATTAATAAATAGTCTAAACCAAGTTATTCAGTAGTCTTGGTTCAAAGCATTACAAGGATCTATGCTGAAATGTTCAAAATACCTGTTCAAATGAAAATGTCAAGGTGAGTAATCCTCTGAATAAAAGAGAAGGAAAAAAAGTCAGCTTTCCACTTGAACACAAATTATGTTTAAAACAATGTGATTCTGAATGAATAACAAATCTGTTTCAGAAATGCACTTTGCTTCAATTGCTCAGTCACTAGACAGATGCATTATCCAAGGTCCATGTAACCCTGCACTGTATCTGTGATGCAAAAGGTAACTAATACTTGAAGAAAGGTGTAAGAACAAGGGAGGCACAGGCTGATGGGCATATGAAGCCTTCAGCCTTGAAAATGTGCCTGGTAACTTCCTGAAACTGTAGCAAACAAGGATTTCATGTTCATGTTAATCACAGAATTTTCATGGTTGGAAAGGACCTCTGAGATCATCAAGTCCATCCATGTGCACTCCAAAAAANNNAAAAAAAAAAAAAAAAAAAAAAAAAAAAAAGCAGCCCAATAGATGAACCAAATCTGGTAGTTTGCAGAATCTAGCCCAAATTTTTATGAGAAACAGTTTTCCAGCACTACCAAAAGAAAACGGTAAGGTATGGTTTTCCAAACAACTCTGATATTTAGGTGCAAGCAGGATTTGTCTTTATCAATGGTAGGAAAAAGTACTGCAGCCCCTGCAAGGTTAATGTTAATTATCATCAATACAGACTGAATCTACTTTGAATGCAAACTCTTTGTAAATCAGAAGAGCTGAGACTGTGATACAAACTTGCTAAAAGGAGAACATCCTCCATAGACGTGTCTGATTTAGGGTGTTAAAAACATTATTTGACCAGTTTCAATGCTTCCACATCCATTTGCTCTCTTATGTTGTTAGCATGGTAAGAAGTGTTCTGAAGGAATTGCTACAATGCGGGTGTTCTCCGTTCATTCTGGAAAGAAATGGTCACAGTGACTGTTCACAATTCTACTTTTTAAAGATGCAGTGTGGATACTTACATTGACATGTCCATTCCACAGATTTCTTCACTCATAAAATATTTAGTGTAGCTGGCCTCAAAGCTTTCAGCATTTGGCCATATGACAGTTCGCTTGCTTGAGCTGTCTGTGACAGGATGCTACCCTTATTAATCAGCGGCTGTGTGTGGAGAGGGGATTTGATGAGGTGATCTGGCTTGAGCTGTCTGTTTAGTTTGCTGCAGGCACTGAATTTGTATTTCACTGGGCTCTAGTAGTGCAGGTAATTCACTTGTCTGGCAGTCAACTACACACAGGCTTAGTTTTGAAGCAGATGGCTGCCACTCAATCTTGGCAGGCTAACATCATGCCACTGGATTGCAGAAATTACTACATAATTATCAGGGAAAAGACTCATCCCTTAACTGGGTTTAGAGAACTCTACACTTTCTTGAAACTTACAGCTTTGTTCACCTCCAGAGAAAGCAGAACCACCATCTTATGTACACAGACAGATGTACATCTGTATTATGCCATTAAAGTCCCTCTGTGCCTGTACATCTATCTTGTCCCACTAAAAGCCCTCTAGCAAAGTTTCTGTCTGCAAATCACACTGATCAAGTCTTGCCCTCTTCAAGAGATATGTTATAGCTTCTAAATCTTTTCCTTTGCTGAACTATTTCTGCGATGACCATGTATGTGCTAAGTCACCTTGAGGTTTTGCCTCTTCTCTTGCAGCTTGAGTGGCTAGAAGCCTTTGAAGCACTTCAACCTTATGAGGCTTGAGATGTATTGTTAATCTGAGCTGCTGACTGAAACTCCTGAGCAGGAGTCAGTAACTTCAGAAAGCAACTCTGAAATATGACAGGGTGATGGCATGGCCCTGCACCAAAGACCTGTCACGCCGTGTGCTCTGTGGTGAGAATGCAGCTAACCAGTGAGAGAAGGATATTGGTATTCCTTACCATGTTACGGAAAGCAGCAGATAATGTTGTAGAAGAGATTTGGGGCAGTGAAATGAATGGCAGTGTAAAGAAAATGCAACTGTATTCAATAGCCATTGACCAACAGTTCAGCACCTCAAAGGACTAGGGAAATCTGGAAAAAATAAGTTGATAAGAGAAAATAAAACCCCATGTAACCACTTAGCCACCAGGAAGCTTCCTTTGCAAGCTCTGACTTGGAAGGAAAGCAAAAGAAATGAAGTGGGAGATCTAAAGCTGGTGCTGCTGGTAGCTCTGCTATCTGCTGTGTTTTAAACCAGAAGCTGGCTTAGAACTCTTCTCAGGTTGCAGGAGATTTGTGCTCACTCTTCAACCTGTCTCAGAGAACTTGAGCCCAGACACACACATACACACACACAGAAGCACATCCCAACTCCCTGAAATCAGAATTCAGACAGAACTCTCATTTTCCTTGCACCTCTAGCCACCACCCCAGCTTTTCTTGTTTCATATAGAATTTTTTGTTCTTCTGTGTTTGAGTTTAAGCTCTAGGAAATTAGAGTTGTAGAAGTATTAGCAATGTTTTTGCAAAGCTCCATTGCCTCTCCTCTATGACAGATGTTAGAAGGAATAGAGATGAAAAATCGTACCAAAACTCTGAGACATCTTGATTAGCAGAACATTTTACCATAAACAGACTTATATTTTACAACATTTGAAACCTATCTAATTACCACAGAACAGCAGAATGAGTTCAGGATGTTAAGAGGATCTGGAAGGCTGTTATTTTACAGTAAATGGCTTTAATCATCCTGATAACAGAGCTGTGTTTTGTGTGTAAGAAGTCTTGTTTCTCTTTTTTTTCCCCCTCCCTTAAAATGTTCTGTATCAGCTTTCTCTCTGAGCTCAAGCCACAGAGGATGCAGCCAGTCATGCTGTATGTCATTTTCTCTGTCTGCTGATTAAACAGGAAAGATTAGACTCATGTCATGTTACCTTTTTAAAAATCATTGCTTTTACAAGTATGTGTTTTGTATTTTAAAGATGTTTGCTCTTTGAAAGAGAGAGAGGTTACAAGAATATAACATCAATGTAAAGAGCAGTTATAATTGTGCCTAGTCTACATTTTTGCTTTTAAATCAAAAAATTGCCTTCATATCATACTGTATCTTGCTGTTCTTCCACAGCCTTAGCTGGATGCTTTGGAACAGATCATCTTTCGCACTCCCAGATGTGGATCTGGCAAGGAGCTTCTGTGCTCAGGCTGAATTCTGGGAAGTCTGAGCTCCACACAGTTTGCTTCTGTCAGGAGGAGGAAGGTCACAGATAAACTTAATTGTGATGTTACTACACAATTAGGGTTATGAGACAATGTCTGAAAATAATTTAATCAGCAATTAAAAACCAAAAGGCAGAAGAAAGAATGTAGTATCTTTATAAAAACAACAGAAGACAGAACATCCTAGGTATTGAGAGTCAGTTGGACAGATGCTGAGTATTTTTGGCTTGCTTGATAGTTCAGTTCATGAAAGTGGCTCAAAAAAGTGACATAAATTTCATAAACTGGATTTGAATATTGTCACTAGTCTGGGTATTTGCAAAACCAACAAATACTTTATCTACAAAATTATGCCTGACAGTGGAAAAGTACATCTCCCCTGGGCCTTCAAACCAATTCAAGCTGTGTGTCTCACGCAGCCCAGGGTCTTCTCACTCCTGCTGCCGCTGTCGGTGAGCAGCTGGGGATCCCGGGCTCTCCAGCAGGGAGACAGCCTCTGATCTGCTTCAGGTCCTACTTCTCAAGATGTGCTGAGTTCTAGGGAGGCCAAAAGTGATGGCAGAGGAGGAAGTCCTGCATGAAAGGTCTCGTGCCAAGCACTGGATGAACTGTAACTTCACCTATGTACTTCCTTCATAAAGAATGCTCCTATGGCACCATTTTCAATTGTTGCTTGCTTGCTACGTTCATTACCACAGCTGGCAGCATTTTAAAACACGCACAGGTAAGGCTGAAGGCAAATCCCAACAGACAGTCAGAAAGCAAATCCTAACAGATCACTTTGCTTTCGTAATCCACTATCGTAAATAAATGCACATGGTCAAATTGATTAATTGCTTCCTCTCCAGTGCAAGCACAATTATTTGTTGATTCGGTTTTGTCAGGCAAATTCCGGGGTCCACTTTACATTTCACAGCTCCTCATAATGGAAAACAGAGCTTTAGCAGTCATGTGAATCACTTCACTTCATATTTAAGAGCAAACAGGCTGTGGAAGACAGCAGGTAGCCGGAGGATCCAGGAGAAATGCTGTTGCAGTTGGGGACATCCTTCTGTTGCACTCCTCAGCAGGGCTGCCGCTGGGCAGGCAGAGAGAGAGGCACTGCTTCCTCTGCATTTGCACTCACTTTCCACAGCTATTTTACAAAGAAACAGAGAAAAAAAAAATCTAATACTGTGAACATCTGCTTAACCTTTTCATTTTCAGGTGGTCTTTTTCCTCTTACTTTGTAATCAAGACCTAAATGTATCAGCAGGGCTGCCTGAAGAGTGCTCAGATCTGCTCCAGGACCTCAGCATGCCTTTTCTCAGTTCCTTCCAAGGAAGCAAAGCAGGCAAGAAACTCGATGGTGTAGAAATCTAGCTTGTAGATTGGCCATAACTGATATCAGATAGCTTCCATGTTTTGTTTTCAAATAACAAAGCTACTTTTGGGGGGGTGGGGTGTTGGATTTATTTTCTTTTTTAACCATTGTTACAAACAATACAATAGTTGCACCTTTGGATGCTAGAGCTGGGATTTCTTAATAAGCAGTGAAGTTTTTTTCCCATGGCCTAAGATCTCTTTTGAGGAAGAACGGAATGCTTCTAGCGCTCCGGTAAAAGACTTTAAAAAAGCCCCAACTAACAGCTGCCAACAACTAGGTTCCAGCTTTCAGAGAAGTATGCCTGCCGTGAACAAATGCTAAATAATCACTGTGGTTATTCACTACTGTGTGAACCTGGGTAGGACTGGATAGGGCTTGATAAGGTGCTATGACTTGTATCTTGAAAATGTTTTCTATGTCTTAATAAGAAACTAAACTAGACACATCCCTGTCCTGCTGTTATTGAGTTTGCTGATACCAAAGATCAACTCTTCAATGATAATGGCAAGGGAAGTATGTAAGTAGCTAATGCTTCTTATAAAATTGCACCCAAGAAGGGGACTATAAATTCCCATGAAAGTCTGTTTAAGGTCAGGCTTTCTGAGAGGTGATGACTGCCATGTAGCAGCTCAGGTATGCATGTTCCTCCAGAGATTTGCTCCTGTTCTCAGCTACCTGTCTGAACGTGAAGACTTATGTCCTTGGTTTGGTGTGATGGGTCCTACAGCTCTGCTGCTTGTGGTACCTGCTTGTGTGTGTGGCCCTGGTTCCTTATGCAGTTTATTTATTGTAGTATTTCTAGCAGTAAAACCCAAGGAAAAGACATGCAGACCAAGGTAATGAAATACATAAATTGCTAGATGAGTACATGGTCATATTTAGCTGCTCTATCTGGCCTCAGAATCTGATGGCTTTGGGGGATTCTAGTAGAGATTATGAATTAATTGCTTTATAAAGAGGTATAAAATGCTACACAGTTTTTGTTACAGGAGTTTGGCAGCTGGTATAGAGAACACCCTCCAATGTTTTGGTATTAATCACATGCAGTCTTCAAAACTTAGCGAGTACAGAGATCTGGTAGAAGATTAATTTACTATTAGATCTTCTACACTTATGTTCAGTTATTTTTATTTTTTCCCGATATTTCTGAGGATCTCTGGGAGCCAACAGGCAAGGGTCATGTGGACAAGGAAAGTTTGACAAGGAAACTGCTGCTGCAGATTGACCTGCACAATCTGGCCTAAGCGTGGGAGGTAGGGCATGTTTCTGTGGCTGTCAGATGAGGACACACTTGGTTTTGCTGGGATTTTGAGGACTAAAGAGGCTTTTAATACAGCACTTTCCACATATCCTATGTATGTCTACGGAAAAATAATGAAAGAACAAAGAGAAGGGGAGAATTTCCTCTTGTGACAAATGTTTCTGTGGCTGAGCAGAAAATGCCAGGATGATGGAGGGTTGGGTCTATCACAGTGGTTATCCGTATCTCCTGATGAAAGTTGCAGTGTTACTGCACAGCCTCCCACCCACATCGCAGCCACAGGCAGCTACGTCCTATAGCAGTCCTAAAATGTGTGTCCAAACACAGCTGTGAATAATATTTTTAGACACGCACAGGAAGACTGACTATTCTGCGTTGTGTGATTGGAAGACTATGAAAGGTCCTGGGATGCCTCAGTAAATCCAGAAGGGATGCTTTCAGCACAGTGGAACTTTACAAGCTCCCAATATTTTTAAAGTTTTATAATGCACTGACAAAAACTATCACTCAGACTAGGCAATCTTCATGGAAATATTTAGTCTTCTATCATGTGGGAAACAGACTGTAGCTCTTAAATTCTATTCTGCAAATTCAAAGTCAAAGGGTAATGATTTCCCATGTGGGATAAAATTGATGTATTATACCCAGTTGCTGAGAGCAATGATTAAGAAGTCCTTGCAAGACTCCTGAACTCCAATTTTTAAACATGTTGATGATATTGCTTTAACAAAGATAATTTAGTACATAAGACAATAAGATAATACAGTCCCTAAAATGGACATTCTACATTTTTTCCCAATGCTTTGGTCTTTCTCTTGCATTAGACATAGTAGCCTAAATTCTTTCTTGCCATAATTTCACTGGTGTGACTGGAGTAATGTGAAGGATGTAGGAATATGCCAGTTTGCAGCCATTACACGCTGTGAAACTCTTCATAATAAGTTGGACAGCCTGGATTGTGCAATGTCTGGTGGTTTTCCAATGCATTTTCATCCTGTTTAAACTGACTGCAGACAGGGATGTGCAAGAAACCTCCTGCTTGGATGATTGTGTTGTTTGGACGTTCATTAGGACCCCAGTATTTCCTAATTACTTTGTGATGCTCAGGTTTTACTTTATGCTTATGTGCTCTAATGGATTTATGCAAAGATACTGTATTTCAGGAATGCTCATGACTTCATTTCATAACCACAGCATAATTAAACTATAGTAAGTTAAAAAAAAAAAAACAACCCACAACACACTCTTGAACAGTATATTTACGATATTTTTGTTTTTCATGAAGCATATTGCTATTTTATACCAGTATCCTACATTTCAGCAGTTTAAAGACCTTTAAAACAAAGATTACTAATATAGGTTTGCATATACACCCACTCAGATGACACCGTGTATGTAACATCTGGTAATCACACTTAACCTTTCCAGACTGCCCAACAGAGTAGTCAAATGGCACCAATCATCCAGGTGCCTGGTTATGCATATATCTAGAGGTTATTGAATTATAGTCAATGTCTTATTTGTCTCTCTCCATTTCTTACCTTGAGTTCACAGCACAAACACCCCCAAGCCCCCCAACTATTATGCTGAATTAGATACTCTTAAAATATTCCTCAAGTACCTTTTAATTCAGATTACTAATATTACAGTGGGTACATGATCATTTCCATGCTAAATAGGAAGATAGAAAGAGATCCTATAAGATTTTCATAAACAGAAAAAGGTGCTGCCACATATAAAGCTTTTCTCTCTCTTCCTCCCTAGAATCTGGTTTTGCTGCTCTGTATCTCAATACTTTGAAAGGTGAGGGTTTTTCCGTGCTTGGGAGAGAAGTAGATCAATTTTAGTCATAAATCTACCATATATGCAGGAGGAACTCTTCTTCTCAGAACACATGAAACACAGACCTTGGGGAAGAAGGAATGACTAAATGACATAGAAAATCTGCACTTCACCCAAGGTGGTAGGGAAATGCATGTTTTATGTCTGTTACAGGGAGCCATGGGAGAAGACTGTGTGCAAATGAGTATGGGGATGTCAAGTCTCCAGGTGGCGACTGTCACAGGTGAGAGATGTTAATCAGGCAGCCCTGCCTTGCAGTGAGCCCCAGCTCTTTCTCACTCTCCTGGTTCACACAGAATAATTTATTAACCAGCACTGCTCTTTGACTGCCACAAATAAATCATGGGCTGGAATTTTTTGTATCTTTCTCTCCACCTAGGAGACCGGATTTTGATTATAATGAAATTTTGGCATTGCAAATTATTATTTTTTTTAGGGCAACAGGTTAAGAAATACATTTTAAATACAGTTTTATTTATTCATACAGCATCTAATGCACCCAAATATCATACCCACTTGAGGGAAAATCTCTCCTAAGGTTTTATTGGGTCACTGAATTTTTTAAGCTGTTTTATTTTCTGTTGCTGCACTTACTTGTCTTACCTAAACCACAATGTCTCAAGGCAGTGCAGGAGATGATGTTCTCTCTCTTCAGAAATAGGATGCTAAAAAAATTTTGTAAGAACTCTCAACAAAGATGCCTTTTATTAATGACCAAAACCATAGATGAGCATGTGATTATGATGATGATTATTCAACCAGAAAAAGAACTTCTACAGTTGTCTCCTGTCATTTCAAGAACTACAGGGCATTTCGCTGCAGTAGTAGAGACAACTGCATCATGTATTTTTAAATGATGGAATTGTGGACCTGAGTCCCTTATAATTGGGAGAGCAGAGATATATATGGAAATGTAATTCAGTGATGCACTGGAGCAGTGATTAATAGTATTAAGAATTGCCTGTTATGGTGCCACTGCAGTGCCCACATGAGATAGTTCCAAGTTTGTAAACTATGAGCACCCGGGGAGGTACTTTAACTGTATGGTGACATTTAGCACAACAGCAACACTAGATTTTTGACCTTTTTTACCCTTCTCTGCAGTGCTGAGACATCAGTATTGGAAAGTATGGAAAGCTAAGACAGGGACATTTGGACTTAACTGTACGATGAATTCTTATTCTAACATACCACCACAACGATTACTCCAAGATAGGCAGAAATTATCCCACCTACAGAGAGCCTCAGCAGGACCTCAGAAGATCAGTCTTGCAGAAGCAGCTTAGGCAGAAGAGCTGTTCAAGGCTCCCTTTTTTCTTTACACTTCCCAGGAACTTGTCTGACATTTCTAAGGTGGAGAAGAGTAATATTCCTCATACTATGGCAAGCGCAAGCTATAGTGTTTTCAAGAGGCTAAGTTACAGCTCTGAGCGTTGTTCACTAGAAAGGGGAAATTTTTTCCTCCCCACTAACTGCAGCGTTCTCAGCCACAAACAAAATTTTCTTGATTCACACAGAAAATTGAAATAACTTTATTTCATCCTAAAACTTTTCATCCTAAACCCTCATCTTAAAACATCTTGAGACTTTTTTTTCTTAGGGTGAGAACAGTTAAGCTCTTGATTTCCAAAGGGAATTCAATTTGGCTCTCAACATTTTATTTTTGCTCTTTCACCTGCACACAATTATGGTTAGAAATTAATATAATTTCTTTCAGTGGTTGAAGCCTAAGTGTGTATTTGTTGGCATAATCAGATAATGATCTATCCAAGTAATATAAAACAATTGTAAAGATATTTGCAGCCCACTTTGCTTTATTCAAAATTACCATAAAACAAAGGGAATGTGAGGAATGAGGTCTGGCTTCAACAATGAACAAAGCAGAGACTTCTAGAAAATACATTTTAATTACATTCCTCCTCTTGTTGGAAAGGTTTTACATCAGGAAAAGTCTTCTGAGTCTTTTTTTGGTGTGGCAGAAATGTAGCCACCATATAAAACCTGTAAGAAAAATTGTCAAATACAACAATTTTATGATCTCTGTTCGTCATCTGGGCAGTAAAAGGAAACTTCCCTTAACAAATGCATTGATCTGATAGCTGAGGGCCAAGGAAGAAGCAGCACAAAAGCAATACCACGTAAGAGCACAGAGGTGAATATTTGAAAGTCAGAAGCACAAAAAGGCTTTAATAATGTGCAGTTGTTTTCCAATTGCTGGTGGCAACAGTTTGAAGGTAGATGCCAGGTATGAATTCAGCCAGGAGGACTGGGCAGAGCTAAGAGTCCAGCCTGTATTACCCAAAGAAACAAGGGGGTTGGTAGTGCAGGTTATTGGGTACCTTAAAGAGTACGTAAATCAGGAGTTATGCTATTGAAGTTTGGGTTCTTGGATTTGTTTAAAATTAGAGTGAGATTACAACCGACTTCTGTAGATTATCTGTTTATAGTAGATTACATAAAATAGCGAGGATTTTTGAAAAACACATTATTTTCTCTGTCTCCATGCTGAAACAGAGATAAAGCCTTTGTGTGAGTGCTTAAGAGAAAGAATATTATAGTGTAAATAAAATATAGGAACTTAAAAAAAAAAAAAAAAAAAGCAAACTTTCCAGAGGCTTAGACACATTATAATGCAAAAACAGACAGGACTTGAGTGCTGCATGTTTCCACTAACATCAGTACAAGCCTGCCAAAGTGGCTATGCTTCAGTAGGATGAGATCCTGCTGGCCATGTCTCCGGTTGTTTATACAGGTGTAAATTAAGTGTGAATCTACTGTGGCCAGCGCAGGCATTCATCATCATGTCAATGTAATAGAGAGTTGCCTTCAACCCTTCATTGAACTTGTTGAGGGTCCTGTCTCATGATGAATGTACCATACTGAAAGTGGCATGTAAATGCTTATTATGCACCATGGTGCCCTTTCCCATGCATGCAGGCATTTGGAAGCTGGTACCTTGTTTGGGCTCCAAATCTGTTTGCTACTACAGGAGACCTTTCTCCCTCTCCAGCAGCCTTTACGCCCGATTTGGTAACGCCAGCTCCTGAGGAGCGGCGGCTCAGCTCAGAGCATGGAGCAGATCTCCAGAGGACGATTTAGGTCAAGCCCCAACTCTGAAGCCGTACTGGCCCTGAAAGACAACGGTGCATCAGCTGCTTGGAAAGGAGCTGCAATGCCTGGTAGAAGTCAAGATTTACATGGTAAAATAGCCTATTAGTTACTACAATAAAGTATCCGTAGGAAAATGCTATGAATCCCTAGGAAGATAGGCTTCTAAGACAAATTTAGTATTGCAGAGGTCTAGTTTGTTTTCTTTCTCACTAAGCAGCAAAACAAGTTTTCATGTTGAGATAGACTTAGCTAGTTCTTAAAATTCTTACTGACGTTAGTAGTACAGATGACAAAATACAGCTAGTTCTCGTCCCTCTTTAAAATGCAACAGACCAACCCGATGTTCTTGAGTTCAGACCGAAAAGTCGGCTCTCTCTCACTGTAAACGCACCTACAAACCCAAAGGGAATTTGCTTGTACTCGAATGTTACTGAGGAGAGCAACTGCAGCGGAGGTCAGGGGCACTGAGGGAAGGGATTGCGACAAAAAAAAAACTCAAAAGGACGGGCGAGGAGCTCTTTTTAGGACTCCCGAAGCCGGCAGAGGCGCCCGCCCGGTGCCCAAGCCCGGCCGCTTTTGGG
Source organism: Pedionomus torquatus (assembly GCA_013398155.1). Lineage (NCBI taxonomy): Eukaryota > Metazoa > Chordata > Aves > Charadriiformes > Pedionomidae > Pedionomus > Pedionomus torquatus. Next base: position 775,968 of record VZRU01007625.1, read on the forward strand.
CGGGTCGCGGAGGCGGCGTGTGCGGAGCCGGCACCACCGGCGGCCAAGTTAAACCAGCCGCAAGCGCATGAACGGTCCCGTTGCTGAGGAGAGCGGCTGCAGCGGAGGGAAGGGCCGCTGCGGGAAGGGATGGCGGCAAAACCGCCTCGAAGGGACGGGCGAGGAGCCCTTTCCGAGGGCTTTGGGCGCCGGGAAAGGCGGCGGCCGCGGCCCGAGCCGGCAGCTGGAGGGCGG
>VZRU01007627.1:0-14562 GCA_013398155.1 Pedionomus torquatus
CCCGGGAGCTCGTCCGGCGGCACCCCTCGCTCGCCCTGGCCGTGCTGGAGAAGGAGCCGGAGGCAGGTACGGAGGTGAGGGCGCCCCTGGGGCTCCCTCAGCCCGGGGGCAGCTGGTGTCAGTCTGTCTGTCCCGAACCTCTGCCGAAGGACCACGCTCGCCAAAGCCTCAGTGTTCCATGAACACACGTGTAACGGCTTTTGGGTGGACAAGCAGCCATGGGAGAGCATCTCTCCTTGTCGCTGGAATGGGAGAAGAGAAGGCTCCAGGGAGACCTTAGAGCCCCTTCCCATCCCTACAGGGTACAAGAAAGCTGTGGAGAAGGGCTTTTCCCAAGGGCGCATAGTGGTAGGATAAGAGGTAATAGCTTCAAACTGCAAGAAAGGAGATTGAGATGAGATCTGGGGAAGGACGACTTTGCTGTGAGGGTGGTGAGACCCTGAAACAGGTTGCCCAGAGAAGCTGTGGTTGTCCCATCCCTGGAGGGGTTCAAGGCCAGGCTGGATGGGGCTTGGAGCAACCTGGTGTGGTGGGAGGTGTCCCTGCCCAGGGCAGGGGGGTTGGAACTGGATAATCTGAAAGGTCCCTTCCAACTCCAGCCTTTCTGTGATTCCCGCTGGGAGGAGCATCTTCCTTCCTGGCTTTGACCTGATGGGGTGTTTCTTTCTGATGGGGTAATGGTTTTAAACTGGAAGAGGAGAGATTTAGATTTGATATTAGGAAAAAATTCTTTGCTGTGAGGGTGGTGAGGCACTGGAACAGGCTGCCCAGGGAGGTTGTGGATGCCCCATCCCTGGAAATATTTAAGGCCAGGCTTGATAGGGCTTTGAGCAACCTGGTGTGGTGGGNGGTGGGAGGTGTCCCTAGGGCAGGGGGTGGGGTTGGAGCATGATGATCTTCAAGGTCCTTTCCAACTCTAACCATTCTATAATTCCTCACTTTGCCTGAGGACACATCATTCAGTGGAGAAGCAGAGCTGCCATCAGCCCATGCTTTGCTGCTGGCACTTCAATTTGGGACTTTAAACTGAAAAAACTGAACATCAAGGCTTCATTGTGTGAAAGCGGCATGTCCTACTGACCTGGGACTTCAGGGACAAGGGCAAGGATGGTGAACATCTAGGAACATCTCCAGTAAGGAGCAGTGCCAGCTGCAGAGGGGCAAGGACAGGTCTGATTTAGTGCCACACGGGGCAGGAGGCAGAGGAACAGCTGAGAAATGGTGCCAGGACAGCTTTTTGATGGGACAGGAGGAGAAGAGTGAAGAAGTGACCCACAAAGGGTGGTGGTTGGTGGGTAGAGAGGGAGAGCCAAGAAGCAGACCTGCTTGAAGACGCCTGAGAGCTGCTGGTCTGGGCAAAGTCTACACCTGGCAATTAATTGTCAGAATGGTGAACAAGAGTCACTTGCCCTGTGTTTCTGGCGTGTGAGCGCCCAGCAAGAGTGACCTTTGGGTGTCAATCTTTCAAGAGGGAGAACCTGCCCAAATTACTTTAGCGAAAATGTTTGTGATGTTTTTCACCTCTATTTTACTGAGTTACAAGGAGAAAATAGCGACCCAGTCCAGTTCACAAACACCCAAAAAGCCCACCAGCCCTGCCAGCATGTCCAAAGAAATGGAGGTGTGCACAACCATTATGTGAGATGAGGCCTTTAAGGATGCCTTTCTTGAATATCTTAATTCTGACATGTAGAAAATTTGGATTGATTGGCTGATTGGCCTCCAGTTGCAGCTGTAGGAGGGAAAACTTGTGAGTTTTTTTTTTCCCTTTTTTTTTTTTTGTCTTTCCCAATTACAAGCTGAGATGGTTTATTATTAACTGGGTCCCACTGAGTCAGTATTTTTCTAACCTTTTGAGACCGAGGGAGGAATTGTGTTTGCCGTGTGGCTGGTTACCTTGTTTGAGCACCTGTCTTTAAAATACTGGTTTCATAGAATCATGGAATGGTTAGAATTGGAAGGGATCTCAGAGATCATGGAGTTCCAACCCCCCTGCCCTGGGCAGGGACACCTCCCACCACACCAGGTTGCTCCAAGCCCCATCCAGCCTGGCCTTGAACCCCTCCAGGGATGGGGCAGCCACAGCTTCTCGGGGCAACCTCTTCCAGTGCCTCACCACCCTCACAGCAAACAACTTCTTCCTAATATCCAATCTAAATCTCCCCTCTTCTAGTTTAAATCCATTACCATTACCAGACCATTAGAGCAGGACCTCAAATTGCTCTCTCTTCTGACAGCTGAAGTCATTGAGATAAAAACCATGGGAACGTGTATTTTAATACGGTGTTTTTCTTTCTATTTAGCTCATCACCAGAGTGGACGTAACAGCGGTGTGATTCACAGTGGGATTTACTACCAGCCGGGGTCTCTGAAGGCCAAGCTGTGCGTGCAGGGGGCAGCCCTCTGCTACCAGTACTGTGACCAGAAGGGGATACCCTATAAACAGTGCGGGAAGGTACAGGAACTGCTCGGTGTTCTGTTTTACCTTTGGAAGCTGAGACTGTATAATGTATGTTCCGATGTATAGCCCAAGCCTGCTTGTGGCCTTTCTCCCAAGAGAAGAGTTTCTGCAACGCTTGCTACCTTCAGGATGAAAGTGCCTCTTTGTTTTCTTCTTCTCAGCTACTCAAAGCAGTTCCTTTTCTGGGCTTAAATAATACTTGTCTTTACCAGGGGACTGAACCCAGGTAAATGCTGGAATCCAGGCCCCGTGGAGGGGCATGTGTCTAATTCCAAGGCACACAGAATCACAGAATGATATGGGGTTGGAAGGGACCTCTGGAGACCATCTAGTCCAACCACCTCGCAGAGCAGGTCCACGCAGAGCAGGTTGCACAGGAAAGTGTCCAGGCTGGTTTGGAATGTCTCCAGAGATGGAGACTCCACCACCTCTCTGGGCAGCCGCTTCCAGGGCTCTGCCACCCCCAAAGGAAATAAGTTCCTCCTCATCTTTAGCTGGAACTTCTTATGTTCAAGTTTGTGCTTGTTTCCTCTTGCCCTGTCACTGGGCACCACTGGGAAAAGCCTGGCCCCATCCTTCTGACACCCACCCTTGAAGTATCTTTAGGTGTTGATCAGATCCCTCCTCAGTGGATCACAGGGGCTCTCAGTGTATAAATGCCATACTTTTGGAGTATCAGGCTCCAAAAAGACTCCATGACTTGACAGCAGCTCCAGGCGTCACCCAGCTACATGCATTTATGCTGTTACACCCAGGTAACTCAGCCTGAGATGCTGGGGACGAGTGTGGCTGCACTGATTCAGCCTGGGGTCTGCCCAGCCCTATCTCCTGTTTCTGGAAGCGTCTATAAACAGAGACCAGGGATGGAATGAGAAGAACACAAGCAAGTTATTAGTTGTTCCAGCTTCCAGCATTTTCCAGCCCAAGTTGGAAACCAGCGGGTTGTCTCTGAGGCAAAAGCTTTAAAAAGCTTTAAAATACAGCTGGTCCCTCTGCTGTTCTTTACAGTCACTTCTAGTCTGAAGCACCTTGAGTCACTTTAAACCATCATTGGGCTTTCCCACCTCCCTGCCCCTTTCAGGTTACTCGTAAACCTCTTGGACAGTGTGAGCCTTTCTCATAAAAGCGCGATGCTGATGTGACAGGCGCCCCTTCAACATCCCATAGCTCAGTGCTCGCTGGGAGCTGGGTGCAGATCCCTGCCAGATCCCTCTGGGGCGCAGAGCAGAGATCCCGGGATGTGACAGTGTCCCCGGGCCCTGCAGTAGGGCCGGTAGTGGCCTTTCTCTGCAGTTGGGGCTGAGCTCCCTTGGATGTGGTGCTGGTCACAAGGTGGCACTGTGGATTTGCTCAGCCACACGCCTGGAGTTAGAAGCCTCCTCTCAACAAAAAGCACCAAACCAGCAAGATTGCTCTGTAGGAACCAGTTTGAGCCTGGGCAAGGATGGCACCAACCCAACATTGTTGGTCCTTTGCTGGCACCAGATTTGTGTACTTCTCCATCACCTTCTCTGCAGCATTTATTCCAGGGAAGATGAGGTCCCACCTTGAATGCTGTGTCCGGTTTTGGGCCCCTCATGACAGGAAAGACATTGAGGGGTTGGAGTGTGTCCAGAGCTGGTGATGGGTCTGGAGCACAGGTCTTGTGAGGAGTGGCTGAAGGAGCTGGGGGGGGAGCCTGGAGAAAAGGAGGCTGAGGGGAGACCTTCTCACCCTCTACAACTTCCTGAAAGGAGGGTGTAGCCAGAGGGTTTGGTTTCTTCCAAGGAACAGGCAACAGGACAAGAGGAAATGGCCTCAAGTTACCCCAGGGGAGGTTTAGGATGGATGCTAGGAAAAATTTTTACACAGAAAGCTTTGTCAAGCCTTGGAACAGGCTGCCCAGGGAAGTGGTGGAGTTGCCATCCCTGGAGGTATTTAAAAGCCAGGCAGATGTGGTGTTAGTGATGGTTTTTGTCAGTCTTGGGTTGTTGGTTCAACCGAATGATCTCAAAGGTCCCTTCCAACCAAGACAATTCTATGATTCTATGATGTTGAGGCTTTACAGGTTGTTCTACGTAAAGCAGCCCCAGGTTTGGAGATCGTGGTGCCCTCTCAGTGCAAAGATGCCCACGTTGGCAAACCTGAGCTGGGCCTGACGGTTGTATGGTCTGTGCAAACTTGGCACAGACAATTCATCATCTGGATAAACCTCTCATGATAGTTGTGAGCTAACTGTGGTGAAACCAAGTGAAGCTGGTGCAGTTCAGTTTAGGCACCGGGTTGGAACGTATCCTTACTCTTGTATCAACACTGCCTGGGATTTGTATATGTTAGGTTAAGGTCAGTTTTAGTTTTGGAAGCATCCCACTGGCTCTTTAAAATCATGTTCTCTTCTTTCACGTTCAGATTTGTAGTCTCATGGTACTTCTAGCAAATATTATCCATCAGTAGTAACTTGAACTGCAGTTTAGCGTTTGTTTTTCACTCTCCTTAATATATTAATGCTTTCTTAGCAATAATAGGTATTTATAGAATCTTGTGCCACTAAGGGCACAAACCACATTTTTCCCCCCAGTTGAATTACAGTTTACTGTTCACTCACTCGCTGTTGCTTGCCTTGGGCTCGGTGCCAATCCCACACTGGCTCTGTATGGTTCGCTCACTGGTGCGCCTCGTTATCTTTTCTGAAGCTAATTGTAGCCGTTGAACAAGATGAAATTCCAAGACTCAAAGCTCTGTATGAACGGGGGCTGCAGAACAACGTCCCAGGTCTGAAACTGATTGGACCGAAAGAAATACAAGCGAAAGAACCCTTCTGCAGGGTAAGGGACTTGCTTATTTTTATTTGGCCTGTCAGACCTCAGTTTCTTAGGTGGTGTTATAATTTAATTTTATGTAAATATGTGTCTGGCCTTGAGGTAATTGACAAGTTCCAAAGAGCCTCAAAACCCAGGAGAAATACAACTCAACAAAAATAAATGTGTCTGTTTATTTCTGGAATTTTTTATCCTTTTACTCATTTGCTGTTCGGTACTCTCAAACCAGGTGTAACCAGGTGATCTTGCAGAGGTGACGCTTTTATCTCGCTCACCCGTTCTCATTCCCGTGCTCGTTAGTTCATAGTTCATCATCTCTCTGGTAGAACTCCCAAGTGCCCATTGGAAGGTGGAATTGTATAGTGCACGGTGCAGAATAAGTATGCGTGAGCTGAAGCCGAGGTTAGGTAACCTGTTTGATCACGAAGTGCTGTGTTGAGAAGACTCGTTTATGCTGTGATTAAGACAATGGCTTGATCTTCTGTGAGTAGTTTTTACCATATTAGTTGTCAGCAAACAGGAACACTGGAGCTGGCCCATGGAGGGACTAAGAAGCAGCAGCCAGGGGTTAAAAGACGACTTTACTCCCTTCTCAACAGCAATGCACATTATTCTGGATGAAGTAGTCTCTGTATTGAAGACCAAAGTCCATGTCCAAAGTCCTTCACTGTTCTTCTGTATCTTAATACTCTTCCAGGGTCTGATGGCCCTTGATTCTCCATATACCGGCATCGTGAATTACAAGCAAGTGGCTCAGTCGTATGCTGAAGACTTCCAGGAAGCAGGTGGGACGATCTTGACTGATTTTGAAGTTACAAACATGGAGATGGCTAAAGAAAGTTCTTCAGAAAGTGAAGTTGGTAAGGCAAGTTTTTTGCCCGTGTATTTGATGGGGTCCTGCCGAAGATCTTGCTCAAAACACATTTGCTTTAACTGAAATCACGTTTGTGTACCTTTCTGTCTCATAAGAAGGCAAAATTATGCAGAGCATTGAGCAAGCTCATTTTTTTTTTCCCAGGCAGGTCACACTTCAGCTGAAATATTTAATGCTGATGAAAGAAAATCACAGTAAAAGGGAGAAAGTAGATTGTTCTCTCCTATTAAAATCAGATTTAGCTGAATATCACGTGTATTCTTGTGATGGTGCTTTTTCTTTACCCTAGAAGGCTGTTGGTTGGATCTGTGCAGGTACATATATGGAAGAATTTAAAAAAACCCAACTATTAATTCCTAAAAACAGTTACATCCAACAATATCAGTTACATTAGCAGCAGTTGTTCCATGGCTTGGAGATCTCCCAGTAGAAGAACCCGTAATGGTGACGAGTTGCTTGTTCTGTCAGTTTTTTATTACATATTCTATTAGTTCCTTCTCTCATCTAATTCTCTTACAGGACTGAAATACCCAGTCATTGTTAGGAACTCAAAGGTAAGAACAAAAACGACGACTCAGTTGCTTAATTGGAAGCTGTTTCTCCTTTTCTTAAGAATTTTTGTTGAGGCCTGGTGGATAAATCAGCTCTCAAACAACGCGTTGCTGTTCAGTAACAGGGTGGCTGTCACCTAGGACTGCTTTTATAAACCATCTGCAATCAGCTCTTAACAATGAGCATGGTCAGGTTTTACTGAGTACTAGGAGTAATAATAATAATAATAATAATGACAGTATAACTTTCACTTTCTGCTGCCTGGCTTCTGTTTGACTCTGTATGTCCCTTATCAGCTTTATTTGCACATTCTTACGCTTGTTGGTTCCAAGCACCCCTTTTATCACTTACTCATTTGGTGAGAAACATCTGTTTTCATGTTTGCTTTGGCTCTTCAGCATCAATAAAAATGATACGGAGGCATCTAGAGTCATTTTATAGTCAGAAAGCCACAAGGAGAAAACACCTGGACTCTTTTTTTTTGGGGTGATGAGTGGTTTTTTAATAGATATGTTGAATTTTTTGGTGTGTTTTGTCTTGGGATTATTTTTTTTTCCACAGGGTGAGGAAATCTACTGTCGGCACATTGTGACCTGCGCAGGTCTTTACTCAGACCGGCTCTCAGAGATCAGCGGCTGCAGCCCTGAGCCTCGTATCGTGCCCTTCCGTGGAGATTATTTGGTGCTAAAACCAGAAAAGTGCTATATGGTTAGAGGAAATATTTATCCGGTATGTGCTCTCGTGTTTGTCTTTCACAGTGCGAAAACTAGAAATAAGTTTCTAGAACTTATTAAGAACTGCTAAAACTAGAGAAATAAAGGCAATATTACACGGTTATTTCTGTTAGACTGCAGAAAGTGATGACAGCGATACCTGTGGTCGTAGATTCGGTTGCTCTCTGACAGAACACCTTGTTTTTGTTAATTCTTGAGGAACGGGTAGAAGTACCACGTGGGAAATTGTTGCCAGTTGGGTTTTTTTTCTTTGTGTTTCTGGTTTTCTAATAGGGAAAGAATGAAATGTTTAGCGTGAAAGCTCAATGCTCACAAAAACCTGGTTTCTTCCTTCATGTTATAAAATAAATCTGTTGGCAGGATTTAGAACTCAATGAGGAACAACAGTAAATAATTAATTACTTAAAGGTAAGGTTTATTCTTGTGTCCTAATAGCCAAAGCTCGGATTTAGATGTTTGCCTCTCAACCTCATCTTTGAATTAGCTTTCCTTTGTATGACAAAAAATTGACATGGGAGGAAAATGACGAGCTCTCACCCATCTATTATAGATAAATACTGTGATGAAGAGGAGCAAGCCCAGTCAGAAAATGAAGCTAGCAAGCGAGAAGAGAGGATTCTGTTAATTCTAGTGGGAGGTGTCCCTGCCCAGGGCAGGGGTTTGGAACTTGATGATCTTTTAGGTCCCTTCCAACTCTAACCATGCTGTGATTCTATGATTCTGATTCCTAGGGCAGCATTTTAGTTAATTCGTGCAGTATGTTGAAATAGTACCGTTCTGAATATGAACTTAGATTTGCCTGCGAAACACTAGAAAAGAGCATGGTTCTTAGCGACGTGTTACTGGAAATGTAGTGTAGTTTGTGGAGCGGTTGCACTAAGCTTCAAAAGTATTAAAGGTGTATTTTTAAGGAAAATCAGTGCACTGAATATAGAAAAGGAGTGTATCTTAAAGCACCTTTTAGTCATAGCAGTGCCGGATTTTGAGAACTACCCAATACTTGCTTATTTTCAGACTGTAACAGTCTGCAGTCACCTTTTCTGAATGGCTAAAGATCTCCAAGTGTCAGGATGTGTAGAGGTGTGTTTATTTAATACTCCTGCCTGTCCATAGATAGATGGCTTATTTCTGTTTCAGCCTTTGCACACAGTTACACTGTGTTCCATTTGCGAACAGAAAAGAAACTGCAGATAGTTATTAGAATTAATCAGGCTTGGTAACTGCACCTTGTTTTGAGCAACACAGGAATGGTGAGGTTTTCCCAGTATTTTATAATCTATTTTATTGCAGTATAATTACTACTGGTGAATAGCATTAGCATGTCACTGGTTTTGTTGTGGGCTGATTTATATCCTGAGAAATCATGGGTACTTTTTCTTCCCCCCCTTGCCGTTGTTTGTTTTGCTTTTACCTAAGATGCAGCCTTATTTGGCCCCGCTCAGTTCTGCAGTGTTTGAAATGAGTTATGTGCTACAGCTGCACAATTAACAAGCAGAAAAACCACGGTGGGAGCCCATTGTCTGGTTCTGTGACTTGGATTTTGGTGTAATGATTGGAAACAAAATGGCAAATTTCATTTATTGCCTTTTTCACTTCTTCATTTAAAAATAGTTATTTCCATTTATTGGGAGGACAACTCCTTTACTGTGTTGTGGTCTGTTTTATTCACTCTCTCACACTACAAACTGTAAATGTCTGTGTTTTCCTTTTCACAAAAGTTTTCCATCTTTCCTGGATGAGTTTGTTGTGTCCCCTTTCAGGTTCCCAATCCCCGGTTCCCTTTTCTGGGCTTTCATTTCACGCCAAGGATGGATGGCAGCGTTTGGCTCGGTCCCAACGCGGTACTCGCCTTCAAGCGAGAGGGCTACAGGTTGTTGGACTTCAGCGCTGGAGAGTTTTTAGATGCTGTGACATACAGGTATTATCTTCTCTTTTCATCTGCTGAAGGCAGTTTTTTAAATGTCAGCTTGGGACCCCCTGGAAGCTACTTTCTTGTCAGAATGCCTGCCTTTGTCAGGTTTTTGGTGTCCTTAAAGACAGTTGTGCTGATAAGGGTGGACTTCTCCAAAACGCTTGACTTTATGTGATCTAAGATTTGAATTTTCATAAACTACCCAGACACGTCTCAGCTGGTCTGAGAACGTGGCTGCTCATCAGAAGGTGCTGGTGAGCACTGGTGATACTGGTGGAGCTCTTCCAGGACTGGTTTTGGTCCGATGCCGTGTAATGTCTTAATCAGCCTTGACAGTGTGATTAAAATACCTGCAGGGGGTGCTTGGAAGAGAGAGCCCAGAATGGTCTGAGTTGCCACGTCAGAGTTTGTCAGACCATCAATATGCATTTAAAAAATGCCCAAGTGCAAGGAAATAAGTTGAGGGCCACAAAAGCATGTCAGAGGATTTAGGAATCACTGCTAAAATTGCAAACAGAAATGAACAAAACATCTGTAGAAGGTGAGAGAAATCTTGCTTCTCTATGAAGGGTTAGACCAACCATTACCAAGTGCTCGATTTTAGAAATTAGACATTAGAATGTGAAAATACTGGGGAGGATCCGAGGAGACGTTGCAGAACAGGTCAGAGAATGTGGGGAAAAAAAACCTGTTCTGGCAAACAGCTCAACTGAATGCACTTTATTGTTGATAGATTTCTATACTGGAAGACTGGAGGAAAGCAAAGCAAGCAAACAAGATTTGCAAAGACATACCAAGATTTATTGACTGAAAGCTGAGGGTTTTAGGTGCGTGATGATCTTTCCAAAACGATTGTGAAAAACAGTCTCGAGGTTTTCAGTCTCTTGCCATTTGACTGGACCAGAGAAACATCCTTGACAGAGGAAGGACGAGTTTAGAGTTAATTCTCAAAGAACGAACGTAAATGTGATGCTGCAGCTCTGTAAACAAGGTCTGTTGAAGCAGAGAAGGGCAAACATCTATTTCTCAAGTAGAAACATGACAGGGAACTGGCGTTGGGAAAGGGAACTTTGGCTGTGCGGTTCTGTTCACTGCCTTCTTAGTGCTGGTTTGACATGGCAGCATTTATTATGGAAGACTTGTTCTTACTGCAGTTATTTTTTTGTCTTGACAGCGGGTTATGGAAGCTTGTGCTCAGCAACCTGTCTTACGGCCTGAGCGAGATGTACAGAGCCTGTTCCCTTAGTGCGCAGGTGAAGCAGCTTCAGAAGTTCATCCCTGAGGTCACCGTCAACGATGTGCTCAGGTAAAGTGAGTTCTAGTTAGTAACACCCAGTGGCTTCTTAAATCACTTCTTTTTAACAGTAACAAGTGTAGCATTAGCTTACTCCCTTCCTCCACCAAAATCTGCTAGGGAAGCATAGAAGCATTTAGATACTTCCTACAGGGAGGCCTTTTATATTATATTTGCGTGTGTTTAGGCGTTTGATGAATATTTGTGTCACTTTCTACACTCTCCATAGGCTGAAATTCACAGCTGTGACACCTTCACCAAAAAGTCTCTATTCTAGCGAAAAAGTTCAGTAGCTTGAAAATAATATGAGTTCACAAAGAAAGCAAAATATTAATGAAATTCAGAGGGGAAGCCAGACTGTGGGTCATTACTGAGTGAATATTGGCTTGGTTTAATCATTTCAGTAAAATCATATTTGGCTTCTTCCTGTGTGCAGAGCAAGAAACTAATTCAAAGGTGTTTAGAAAAGCCAAGGAACTGAAAAGACTTAAGAGGAAAGACGAGGCCTTCAAGTGCATGGAGGTGGCTTTAACAATGATTGCAGGGAGAAAAAACAGAATAAGAAAAGCTGGAGCCTGGTGAAAGGGAGTTATCCAGCCGAGGCAGTATGCCATTGGCATGAAATTCATGTTTGACAAGGCTCACCATTTCAAAACAAAGAGTTTTCTTTCTGAAAAGACATGGCATGTAGCTTGACGAGCAGGAGGGATACAGAAGATCCTCTGCTTGGCTTCCTGCCCTTGTTTTACGGTAACGACTGTGAGACATCTCCTACTCTGCCTCACAGGTGCTAAACTTCCTGCTGCTCCCCCAAAAGCTTGATGGGGCTTTTGACACCATAGTCTGCCTTCCTTACTCTTTCCCTGGGCACCTTCATGAGGTCAGAACAGAATCAATTTGCTGACTTCAGAAAACGTTTTCTTGCTAATGGTGAGCTCCTCTGTTTCGCAGGGGTCCATCCGGGGTGAGAGCTCAAGCACTGGACAGTGACGGAAATTTGGTAGATGACTTTGTATTCGATGGAGGCAGCGGAGATATCGGAAGCAGAATTCTTCATGTCAGAAATGCCCCGTCTCCTGCTGCTACCTCCTCCCTTGCCATCGCAAAAATGATTGCAGACGAAGTGAAGCGAAGATTTGAATTGTGACTGATTGACAGGTGTAGCGCGATTTATCCCTCTTGTGTGCGTAGCAGCTTGTCTGCACCGAAAAACTTTGCATCCTTTAATGACAAAAGATAAAACAGGCAACGTGTTGCTTCCAAGACCAGCGCTGGTGTAGCCGTGCCATGCGAAACCAGCCTCTGAAATGTTTGCCTTTGCCAGCCCACAGCATCTCAGCTTGAGGAATAAAGGAGTTACAGTGCCTGGTGCGGCACCGGCGTCTGCGAGAAAGAAGCAAACAGCCCCGTTGGCAGTGAAGGTTTGTCCACCTGAGCAGAAACAACCTGTGTTGAGCGGAACAGCTGTTTCCAGGCGTAACATGAAGGTCTCTCCAACCCTAGCGGGCCGTTGGGTGGAGCAGGAAGAGCCTTTGTGGTGGGGTTGCCCACACGGACTTCCCATGTCTCTGCTCTCAGCGTTGTCTCCTCCTCGTGCTCTGGGGAGGTGGTTGATCCTCTGAAAAACCACAAGCGTGGGGTTGGTTCTCTGTGTGCTTTCTCCCTGGCTCCATTTAAATTGGAGCCTGCAGTCCTGTGGCTTACATTAAAGTAATGGAGATAGAAGGATAAACCCTGATTAAGGGTTCTGCTGATAGGGAATTAAGGGCTTTATCAGAGGCTGAAAACAATATTCAGAGCCTTCTACATGAACGTAGAGTATTTCAGAGAAAAATGAGCCTAACAAGGGATTACCAAATCCAAGTCAATTTAGATACATAATTCAGATATGCTGTCTATCTCATCGCTGTCTCTATTTTTTTATAGAGCTGAAAATTAAAATGTATACATAAACAGTCATTTTTCATTTAACTTTAACCTGGGGAGTCAGCACCCATCAGAAACTACTTCAGTCCTTTTGGGTTATTTTTTTCCTTTGAATACCGGTAATGCAAAAGGAGCTTATCTCTGTACAGCGTGTTGAGCAATCCAGGGGAAATGGTCTTTGTGTAAAAGCAAATGTGAAGGGAGGGAAGCTACAGAAACCTGTCTTTATTGAGTCATGATGCTTCCCTTGGAGCCCGAACGGCAGTGAGTCAGGAAAGTTGCCCTTTTCCCACACGGCTGGCAAAAGGGGAGCTCAGAAACTGCTGGTTACTCTTCCGAGCCCTTCGTGATACTTGAAGTTGTATCAAAGGTACACCTGGATGAGCGTCCCTGCGGAGAGCGAGCTTTAAAATAGAGAGAGGTGTTAAAGGTGTCCGGTACCGAGCTAACCCAGCAGCTTGGCGTGTTCTGCATAATTGCTACAAAAAAGAATTATGTGGCCCCAGGGACAAAGTACTTGAGAATACTTCTCAAGCAGATGTTCACAGGATGTTGGGTAACACAGATAATTGTGGGTAGTTTGCTACCAGGCAGTTTGCCATACTCTTTTTTTTTTTTTTAAGTTACTTTCTGTACTCCTGTCAAGCAGGAGGGAGTGTGAGCAGGAGGGGGTGTGTTGGCACAGATGAGGTGTGCTGGCTGATGTTTTTACTGTACAGGACTGAGCCACTTTTGAGAGAGAAAGGGCTTAACCTGCCTCTTTTTCTCTTTCCTTTTTTTTTTTTTTCCCCTGGTGACATCTACTTTACTAAAATAGCGCCACCCGTATAAGGACAACCTGGAAATTTAAGTAATAAACCCTTCAAAGAAAAGCTTTGGTCGTTATTCTTAGCCCCAGTGACACGAGATGGAGATTCAGATATTCCAAACGCTAAGATGCCGTACGGCCGTGTAAAAGTTACACCTTCACAATGGAACAATCGTATCTTCGCTCCCCGCCAGAAGTGTTGCCTATCAACAGTAAATACTACAAAAGGATTGCAAAAGCAACTTCCTCCCACACGAGGTGTGGCCCTAACAAGTATTAACAGAATAAAGAACATTAAAATGTGAAGCGGTCGTATACCCTGATGAATCTCAAGTCAGCACATTTAACTCCACCGCCTGCTGCGCTTTTTACTTGCAGGAGGTGATTATTTCGGAGAAGAGTTTAACAAGCTTTTAAATTCTGAATCTTTATGTAGCATCCTGTGCAAGATTTATATTTTTCAGAGATACATGTTATAAGCCTTTTTTTTTTTTTAAAGCAGTAATTTCAGGGAATTATGACAATGGGCTTTCACACCTCAGTCGTGTTGCCCATGAAGTGTGAAAATGTACGAATGTATTTTCTGAAAGAGCTTTATAAAAGTGAAAGCCGTTCACTTGGATGAACTTAATAACTATGCCTTTCTCTACTGTGATTAAAACAGTGTGGTGGGTGGTTTTTTTTTAAAATTGCTGTGAGGTCTTGTGTGTTTCTCCCGACTTCCAGAAAAGTTTCACTGCTATTTGCTAATTCTCAGCTGGCTTAGGCAGGATACAGCTCTGCGTAATAGGAATTACTTTATTTGATGGGAGGGGGACACACATGACCGAACCTGTCCTCCCAAAGTACCTGCCATCTTATCTGTCCTTATCACACTTTGCAGCTTTTTTTCATGCAGGAATGTCTGCAGCGGACAGAACTAGTCCCAAGCCCGAGCTGGACCTGTAATGGCATGTGGAATGGTAATTCTTGAAATTCTGAACAAATGCATTAGGACAGCTTTGGACAAACACAGTTTCTTTCCCCTAAAGCATCCTGTAACATCAGGCTTAAGCTCTGGGAAGGGTATGAGGTATCATACCTATTGGTTTTTTTTAAAATGTCACGGGGAATGATGTGCTCCCAAGCACCATGGCTTACTGGGTGGCTGCTTTTGGAAAAATGAGCCTCTTTAGAATCGTAGAATGGTCAGAGTTGGAAGGG
>VZRU01007628.1:0-81147 GCA_013398155.1 Pedionomus torquatus
CCTGCGGGCGGACACCGCCAGCGGTGATTTGGGGGAGCCCCCGAGCAGGACCCCCGGGCGCGACCCCCCGCCGCACACACCGCCCTCCTCTTTATCGATGAACTGAAGTTGGTTGCCCTCGAAGCCTTGTTAATTAAACGGTTGCTGTTTGATTAGAGTAACCTGATTAACGCTGTCACTGATGGAAACTAAGAAATAACTGCAAGGAAATAGTTGCAAGGATGCTTTCCAGTTAATGACAAAATGAGTAAGAGATAACAAGATAATAGTGTTTTTGCTTTATCAGAGGCACGGTGAGCTTCAGATGAAGTTTTAAAGTGACATAATGGATGTTCACTGAAGAAACACAACTGAATTCTTTTAAGATACAAAAACGTCCCAAAAATGAAGATCCCCATTAACGGATTGGGTGCGTTGTGACTGCTCTTGTTGGGATGGTGTGAATTGTCGGGGTCTTCTGATATTGTTCTTCTTAATAAATAGTGTAATTGAAACAAGGGAAAGAATAAAACGTGACACACCACATATTCCCTTTATTTTAGGAAAAGACACGTTCCTTTGTAAAAAATGAAAAAAAAAATCCATATTAAATGAAATACGTGGCAAGTTTGCATTATTTTCTATGAGTGAGTGGTAGAACAGGGAGGTTGTAAAATAACATGTTTTTAAATGCAGTTGTTTCAGTACTTTGGAGTCGTAGCAGATCATGAATGAAAACCCTGGGTTTATTTTAAATGGAAAAAGCTTGTTAGAGTGGGGCAGACTGGGGCTGCTGGTCCTCGGTAGCGAGGAGCTGATTTTCAACGTGCGATTGAAACTTTGAGGAGGGGAGATGGTGCAAGCGACCACCACCGTCCCTCCCCTCCCGGGGATGCAGGCCGAGGGATTCGCTCCAAAGTGAATCAGACTTTAGTAGGATTAGCTTTTGCAGAGCAGAAATTGTGAGTGGTGAAAACCCAGTTAAGCTTTTTTTGTTGGAACTTTAATTAGCAGGACGGTTTATCGGTAAGTGAGGGAACATCTTGTGTGTTATTACTGATAAAATTGACTTCTCTTTGTAATTTGTTATGAAAGCAGAATTCCTCCCCCCCTCCCAGCTGAAATCACATTTCTTTTATCACTCCTCACCTCTCTGAATTTTTTCTGACTTACAAAATGTGCAGTGTGTATTTCCCCTCCTTTAATTCGTATGGACACTGTGCTTGTTGAAGTGAGCCAGATGAACTTTTCTGTGAAAGAGACCACTTTAGGACTGGTTTTGTTGGGATTTTGGGGGTTTATTTTGTTTTGGTGTTGGTTTTTTTTTAGGAGGTGGTGGTAGTGTTACGGTGTTCTTGTTTCTCCACAGAAGACTAAAAGTTAAAGGGAGGTATGGAAGCAGCACCTTGATCTGTAAGTTGTCCCAGTTCTGCTTGATCTGTCATGGAGGATCCCTTCCCTTTGTGAAATATCACTGACTTCAGAGAAGTTGCTCCTGGGGTCTGTATTAGTAGATGTGGTTGCAGAAGGGCTGTAGTTTGCAGAGAACTTCTGTTCAAGGGTTAGATTCATGCAGACACTCCCATCTTGAAAAATGTAAGTAACAGTGTCTGGAGAGTTTGAAGAAGTATTATTTCCAAGTGGATAGGATACAGGCCTGGTGCTTAAGACATCTGGACAGCCTGATGCAGATCACTTCACCTGTTTATGCTTCTTTTTGAAGGAGTTTAAAATAGGAATAGTGCATCTTAGCAGCTTGTAGAGAGTGGTGACTCCTGAGGATGAAAGAGGCTATGTAAGAGCTAGACAGTATTATTACTAATGTTTTCCAACTCTGTTAATTTAGTAGTCTTATGAAATACTTTCTCCACTGTTGGCAATTATTTCTGTTACTAAAATCCTCTTTGCAATTATAGCTGGATATTCTTTCTGACTTTCAGCATATTTTTTTTCTTTTTATTCATTGTTCACTACCATCTTACACTTGCTACTACACTTTATTCTAGGTGCTTCCATTTTATTAATGGCTGATGCAATTGCCGAAGCAATTCAGGTTATTAGTTGAAAGCCCTTGAATCTTTCACCTCGCTGACATTCCCTCCTGAGGTCAGTGGTACCCAGGTCGGTCTGGTAGCAGCAATGAAATCTAAATGCAAAGAGTCTTTTATAAGAATATAGATCCTGTCCCCTGTGTAGAGCCTGAATAACTAGGGAAAGCCATGGGAGCTGGCTTGGAAAACAAGAAGGTAGGATGCTGTCCTTCGGCTCTGCCTTGGGGGTGGAGTTGTTGGACTGCTGGCATTCCCAAGAATCCCAGTAAATGCGAATCCTCATGGTTAAAGGCTGCTTCCCGAAAGCGAGTCTCCAGCGTTCCTCTTTCTGCAAGGTTGCAAGTGGCTCATTGTGGGGATGAAAATGGCACATTCTGTGTTCCTGCTCTTCCCTCCTGCTCACCTCTCATAGCTGGTTAATCACTTCTCGCTTCTTTTGATGAGGTCCTAAGGCAAGATCCCATTACTAGTACAGAGTATATGTATTTTTCCCCTTTAAATGGGAGTATTGTGGGTTAGATTATCAGAACAAACAAGACCTTCCTTTTTTTTTGTTCTTGTTTGTCTTGCTGTTTCTTCTGTGGCTTTTGGCAGTAGTCAGCACTTGTGTTTATGTATATATATCAATGACATACATTTAAAGACATTGTACTTACTGTGGTTGATTTCTCTCTCCCTTTGGTAGTCTTCTGTATTTGTCATTTCTTTTTTCAGCAAGGAAGAAAAGAGAGAGAATAATTAAAAAATTACTTTTTTTCAAAAGCTTGCATGCAGCACTAGAATGAAGGAATGCTTTGTCTTCTGGAGAGTTTGACTGGGAAAGTAAATGCTTGGTTCCTCCTAGTGTTTGGGTTTTTGTGGGGGGAAGAAAATAAGTAAACTTTTTAGATAGTGAAATGGGGAGCCTGCAAGGTCAGAGCGCTCTGTGGAGACAGGCCAGCTTCTGGAGATTTTACTATGGTGGTACTGATATGTGACTCAAGTTCCTCATTCAAAAACAGTCTCGCTTGCTGAGCTTTCATCTCCTCTTCACACAAATGTTTACAGCGTGAGGCTTCAACCAGAAGCAATCACTCATGTCTGAGAAACATAGAAAAGCGAATATTACTGTAGGGAAAGAAGTGCTTAGAAATTTAAGCAAGGAGGTAGTAATTATACACGGGTGAGGGTTTGTTTTTCTGTTGCGTTTCCATTGCACTGCTAGTTGAAGTTAAAGGATACTTAATGTAGCTATAACGTAGTATCTAAATATGTCTCTCTAATTTTATATGCAAATTCATTGTCATAAATTTAATAGAAGTGCTCTGGTTATTTACCCAGTTGTTTCTCAGAGTCCTCCAAAATACCAAATTGCAGACTTATTACAGGAAATCCAGATGAGAAATCACAGATTTCAATCTTTTTCCTTCTGAAATGTAGCTTTACTACATTGAGAGGTTCCATTTCATGATTAAAAAGTCTGAGTGACAACTGCGGCCCCATCCTACTTCTGAATGAGTACAAACTAATGAATTTTCTAAGTGGCGTGGAGTCTTGGTTGGATGTCAGGAGACTCCTGTGTTAGCAAGAAGGTAGTTTAGAACTGACAGCACTGAACTGTACAGCTTTTCCAAGAAGCAGCAGATATGCAGTGCTGCTGAATTGGTAGCAAGAGGGTTTTCCTAAGTTTTATTTTATGTAAAGAGACATTTTGGAGATGTTACCGTAAACCGTTGCACGATTTGTTTCTGTTAGCCTCAGGAAGTACCACTTGGGTGAAGAATGATGCGACTGAGGTTTTACACCTTTGGCTTATGCGTGGTCTCTCTTGTTTGTAAGTAGGAAGGCTAATGATTCTCAGAGCTGTAATGACTAAACATTGGAAGAAAAAGATAGAATTATGTTAGGTAGGGAATTTTCTCTGTTGGAGCGTCAGGAAGTGAAGGGCAGGGATGTGGGCAGTGTGTGGACTCATCTGATCTGGTTTTATGGTAGGTAGGATAAGTGTTATTTAGCAATGATTTTCAGTCCGTGAATTTTACATTGTTGGTTTGGTGGCTTTTTTCATAGTTACATGTAGCAAAATACTGTACTCATCAAAACACTAAAAATGACACTGCTGAAATGCTTACAAGGTCTTTCAGAGCCCTTCAGACCCCATGGCAAAAGAGAAATACGTAACACAGCAAGAGCTGGTTTTGAGACTCTTGGTTGTTAGTAATGCGGCACGAGTGTTTAATTTGCTGGAAAATATTTAGTGGTTCAGCAAACCAAGAAAGTAGCAAATCTTTGTGGACATAATAAATGCAGAATGCCACAAATGAAAAGTGTAGTGGTTTTGGCAGCATATAAAATAATGCTTCTTCCTTATATACCTTCTCACTCAATGTAAGATGACCTGTCGTTTTCTCCGGGGATAGCCCCGGGGAGGCAGGGTCCCGCAGTGTGCTCCTCTCCCTGAGGAACGTTCCCTTGCTGCTCTCACCTGAATTCCCCGTCGGCCGGCTGGGATCCCGACTGCTGTTGACCAGGCACGGTGGCTGCCTCGCCTTGGTCCTCTGCCACCTCGGGACTCTGACTTTGTTGGGCTTTCCTCATTCTCTACTCGGGAGGTCATTAAGGGGAATGTTTTTTAGCATATTTGTGAGTCTGTGTTCACGCAGTGCTGTAGCTGAGCGCTGTGGGTATTTTATTGATGTGATGGGTTGGTTACGGTTGTTTGTGCTAATGGTTTTGAGGTAACTGTGCTGTGGCCGTATGCTAAGACACTCACAGGTCTGGAATGGTGCAGGACGTTTGTTTTGTCGTGTGAACAGAGTGATGCTACTTGGCTGCAGTCCTGTTTGTGTTTGTTTGGTTGGGCTGCACACTGCTTTTCTTCTTCCGAAGTTTGGTGAGGATTGTGCCATTAACCACAGTAGGATCGTTACTCATTCCTGCTGATGTCTGTTCTTCGAGTGGGGTTTCAAATACGTGACTGAATCTCTGATGTTCGTTTCAGAAGGGATGAGTAGGCTGAATGCTGTTGGGAAACTTGTGTTTTGGACACAAGTTATGGTGTTGCCCGTAGGGTTTGCTGTGTGAGGAGAACTTGAGAACACATGATGTATTCTATCCTCAGGAGAGGTCTAAAATTATCTCTGTGCATTTGAGGAGAGGAAACAGTGATGCTATAAAAACTTTACCTGGATGCAGAAGGGTTAATATCATTAAAATACAGAGTTATAAGACAACTCCCCAAACCAGGCTTAGCTGTATTATGCCAAACTGTTCGAAGCACAGTCATATAAAAATGAATTTCAAAGGTTATGTACAATAACGGTAGCAATTTTTAGTGGTGGAGGTTAGTTATTGCTTTGAACTTTCAAAACAGCACACAAAAATATCACACACCGTTACATAATGGGTATGGTTTGGGAAAGATGTGTTTGCAGTGTCTGTGGGTGGCACGATTGTGTTATTAAATCTGGTAGGGTAGGACCCTTTTGTGTTAAGCACTTACAAATGCGTAACAACTCAGGCACAGTATTATTAGCTGCTATGATAAGCAGAAGTTCATTATAATGCTGCAATGAAGACTGAAGTACATTGAAAGAAAACTTTCCTGGTTTGTGTCCTAACTTTCTGGCTTATTTCTGTGTTTGGTTTGTGAACTGTGCACTATGACTGACACCCAGCATGAACATTTTTACATTCTTTTGCTTCTTGAGTGGATTGAAAGAGTGATTTGTATTTTGCATCTCAAACAGAAAATGAACTTAGGGCGCTTTTTTTTTTTCCCCCCATCCAACTGTAAACCCGTGATTTGTACCTGTAGCGACTGCATTTGCTCCTCAGAGCCGTGCTCTGGAGGTTGATTCCCCCAGTGATAGGGGTGTGCTGCTTTGCAGCACCGGGATGTGTCAAGAGTGGAGAAGGCTCTTGGATGAAAATGGAAGTTTGACATTTGAGCAAAGACTGTTTCAGCATCGCTACAGTACGCCTGTTAAGAGGAGAAAACTTGGAGTGAACCACCGAGCCTTGGAGCTGCTTAGCTGTTAAGCTGGGGGAAGAGTTCGGGGCTTTCCAAAAGGGGATATGCTGTGATAAGTAATACCCCAATTTTAGAAATACTTTTATTGCTGAAATCAAATACAGCTGTATTAGAGGAAGCTGTGAATTGAGCACAAGACTGAAAGTTAGGAACCAATAATTTTGATTCTGTCTGATTAAATTGGTGAGCTTTGGCAGAGGAGCTGTGGTCAGGTGCTTTCTGGAGATAGCGCTGTGTGAGTGGCAAGCTCAGCCCTCGTCGTGGAAAGCTTTGTGACGTACCTGTTTGTATTGAAAGTTCTGAAATACATTTGTAAATATCCTGATACTTATTTTGTGTTGAAATGCTTGGGAGTCGCCTTTGACTCCCCTTTGCATTTCTTGTGAAGACAGTTTCGTACTTGCTGGGCATTTTTAAAATGAGCTGACAGGTGTTTAGTCACACACATGCAGATGTACTATATATC
Organism: Pedionomus torquatus; assembly: GCA_013398155.1. NCBI lineage: Eukaryota > Metazoa > Chordata > Aves > Charadriiformes > Pedionomidae > Pedionomus > Pedionomus torquatus. The sequence continues at coordinate 6,509 of VZRU01007628.1, forward strand.
ATACAGCAGGCATGTCGCAAAAAGGACTTTTGGCGGTATCTTATGACTCAGCGGGTAAGAATGGTGGTAATTGCATGACTCTGTAAGTCCTTAAGACTAACGGTGTTCACTTTTTTGGGTCAAAACTATTACTAAATGTATTGTGAAATGTGCTGAGACACTTGGGAACAAGGCCCTCTGCTGTTATTCAAGTGTTTAAAAGGGAGGTTCTGCCACAAGTAGATTGTTATTTTGAAAGTTGTGGATGATGCTGTTTGAACCAGCTTTTAGAACAGGAATACTGTGTTCTGCAAAGGGTGTTTGGGTTTGAGACTTGCAGGTTGGTCCTGCTCCTCGGAGAGCTGGCTGGTCGTGCAGTGCTGATTTTTCCCTTTGTTTTTCTCAGGCAAATTTCATTAAGAGAGGCAAAGATTAAATTACTTTTCTAATGCATTTTTTTTAAAGTGAGTAATTGGCGATGTTGTTATGGGGATGAAATGGTAACTATGGGACAATGTTTCAATTAAAATGCCCTCATCTTGGGTAAGTGTGAGAAACTCTCAGAAAGGAGAAGGAGCACATAGGAATACGGAATACAAACTGCTGCTGTTAACTGGTTATTATGAAAGATTGTTTACGTGAAGATTTTATATGAAGGAGCCAGAAGAACTTTAGGTGGGGCAGAACCACCACCTATTATTATGTTACCTGATGCTTACTATGACACACTCCTCACTTCAGGTAGTTATTAGTTGCCAAATTCCAATTATTTGGCTTCAGATTTCTCGTGGTAGGTGTCTTTTTGGATGCTGTGGAAGTAGTGAAGGCTTCTGCTACCATGATTCTGCCTTTTCTAAAAATTTGGCAAAAAAGGTTTTGTTATCTTCACAATAAAATAAGAAACTGTAATGTGCTGTAGTGCTGCTTTGTAAAAAGTTGAGGTGTGGTACAGTATGATGTTTCTGCCAAGGATATACTCGTTATTAACCCAGTGAAAATCTTCTCAGTGTTGGTCAAATTAGCATTTAGTACCAATCTCAAAGATCATCCCTGCAGTGAACATTCCTCATCCGGAGCTAAATGTGATTTCTGTACAATTTGAAGATTAGGGCTTCTGCATTCCTCCCTGCTATGATTTTGGGCAAGAATGAGAGCATAGGGAATTCTGCTTCTGTACTCCCAATACCCAGTTCCACTTTCCCACCAGCTCTGCCTTCATGCAGCACAGAGGAAGCAGTGACTGAATTTAAACAGAAGGTGCAAAATGTAGATTTTCACAGAATATGTGGAATAAATGTGGAGATGGGAGTAGCTGAACAAGGAGATTGAGATATATTAGTATTAGAAAGAAAGAAATAGCATGGAGGCTATACTGTGTGCGTACATAGAATTTATTTTATAATGCTGATGCAGTTGTTTGTTGGACTACAGTTTTGCCATTTACATAAATTAGTGTTTCAGAAATGGCATCGGGAATAGGAAAAAAAAGGCAAATCGTACTTAGGTCTATCTTTGCTACACTTTATTTTGTGTATTCCTGATGAACACTGCCAAGTCGTGATGTAGAGAAATGCTGAGTGCTCGTAAGTCACTCTACAGACACGAGGTGCTTTGCTTTGATCATATAAAGGACTATATAGTACAGGGCAGAGCATAATGGGGGGAAAAAAATACTTTTAGTTGTCTTAATCTGAATATAAGAAGTTTACAGGAACTTTCAGCTTTAATGTGTTTTAATGTCCTAATTCTTTGTAAAATGGGAGTAATGTCAGAACGATAAAGATCTCTTCTTAATCCTTGTGAAGTGCTCAGTCACAATGTTTGTAAGCATCATTGAAAAGAGAACATTCAAATGCCGTCTCGAGAACCATATTTGGGTAGTGTGTGGTAAAGAAGGCTCAGGGCCTATGCTGGAGCATCTGTCTGTTTGTCTGTCCATTAGCAGCCGCTCTGCCCTCTCTGCTCCTTCTGCCAGGTAGCTCTTGGGAAGCGTGGTGTGTGACTAGCACAGTTCGAGGCCGTGTCGTAATGCAGACACGCAGGGGGGCAACGGGAGCTTGTACAGATCCTTTGGCATTACGCAGCCTGTGAGCGTCAACCTTTACAACCTGGTGTACGTACTGTAACTTTACTGAATGCAGTCAGGATATATATTTGCTTTGTGTAACTAGGAGTCCTGTATCTGTCAGTTGTGGCTGGCTTTGGACCAAGTACGTACATGGCAGGAAGATGCTGTGCTTTGACTTGCCATGTATTCTGCATAGTTTCATTGAGGTAGGTGATGTTCTCAGACAGCTGTGTGAAAAAGCATCATTTTAAAGGCAGCTGAAGACGTTAGGGATACTCAGGTGGTGGACGAGGTGGTTACAAGTGCTGAGGCCATGAGTTATTTTCAGATTTTGAGCCAAGGATAGCCAGTTTGTCCATGTGTAGGTGTTGCTGCTGCTGTGACTGTATAGGTTGTCCTCTCTGCTGCTATTTCCAGAATGAAAACAAAAGAGACTAGTGCAGGTAATAAAGTGTTAATAAAGTATCTGTATCAAGATCATAACTGGCACATGGTGATGTAGGCAAAGTGATTTAAAGAACACGGAGGATCCAGATGTGGAAGGCGTTTGCTCTTAATCTCAACTGCTGCTGTATTTTTGTTCCTATTGTTATACGGATGTTAAGCCACCCACAGGTACTTCTTCCTTTCTCAGTAAATCTGGTTGTGTTTATCCTATACGTTAAGTTTACAGGATCAGACTCAAGGCTCCATTTTTATGTGGCCAGAGGCCACTTGGCCTCATAATTTATGGTACGTACTTTGGCTTTTCAATGTGGAAGGATAATCTGAGTGGTTAATGGTAGGGGGCATCATGAACCTTCCTGAAATCATGCATACCATGTTCCTTAGAGGCCACGGAGCAGAAGTTTTTGCTGCTGTTACGTTATATAACAAAGCCTCAAAATAAGCTTTCCTCATTCTGTATGCTCCATTTCAGATTTAACATCATTTTTGGAATTTAAAGTAGGGCCATTTTGCCTGGAGTTGTACAACATTAACCAGAGTAATTCAGTTATTTCAGAAAACTGATTAGATTGTCCTCTCTCAAGGGTGGAGGCTTTTGTATTTGTTCTGTAAGGTGTGCGGTACATTTCTGAGTATTGTGTGTAACTAACATGACTGACTTCAGCCATAACTGCAATAAATGAGGGCACAGGATCTCTGCTATTATATTTTTCTTAAAAAAAAAAAATAATCCAAAGCATCTTTCATATAATTCTTTTCTGCACCCTGCATGTGGAAGATGTGCCATCCTTTCTCACTCTGCTCTGGGAAGTCTTTCACATTGGTATAGCGCACACTATCATTACCTACTCTCATTTCATTAAATTATTTCGGAATGTGGGATTATTTATGGTATCTATGTCATGGCACTATGAAAGTGCATTTTTTCAGTGTGTGTCTGAGAAGTGGCTTCTTTATTTAGTGCAACTGTATTTTACTCCTTTCTGGAGGCTTGAATAAAATGTTTTTTTTGTCTTAAGGCAAAGATAATGTTTTTTTTTTTTTATCACTATAGGTAGGAAGAATGAATAGATACTTTATTTTACTAATCTAAAAGTTCTTGAGTGGTATTTTTGAGTACTACAAAACCAATTACATAATGCTTTGTATAGATGGAAGCATCCCTTAAGGTGGGATCACTAGAGATGCTCGAGCAACTGTGTATTTTAGTATGTGGACTGACAAATGCAGTTGGTTTCCAAAGTCTAGATAGCTGAATTTCAGTGAGCCATCATTTTTAATCGTAACATTGGCAGTTGCCAGTAGCTAACACTTGTTGGGTAGTGTACTCAAAGTATTGTCATTAATCCAGATCTTGCCATACCTGTGTAAATGAATGTATCTTGTTACTCTTTTCCTGATAATTTTGAGGGAGAGGGGACCAGAAGACTCGTGAGCCACAGGGATTGTGTCAGTATCAACTTTCTGGCTTACCAAATACTATTTCTCTGAGTTATGGAAACCAGAGACTTTTGAGGCCTTCAGAGGTGAATTGTTTACAGTTCAATTTTACCAGTAGTAAATTTCAGAAAGAAAGGTTTGGAAATTCTGCTTTACTGAAACCTGGAAACTGCTGGATGGATCTTTGAGCAGACCACAAATACAGTTTATGGCTCTTACCATTAAGGGCAATAAAAGTCAGTAAGGTTTTTCTTCTACTGGTGAGTGGTGTTTTGGTACAGTGCTGTCTCTCTCACTGGGTGAATGGCAGCATGTGGCAGTAATTGATGGGGTGACTGACCTTCTCATACCAACAAGGGGCTGAATTAGACCTTCTCTTTTCCCTGTGTGGACTTAAACACCTGGGTCTCTGTTACCTGTCTCGTTACACATCTTTCGTAAAACTTGCAGTATCTTTGTGACCCTTTAGACTTTTGTGGAATTCAATTCAAATTGACTTCAAGTTCAAAAGTGACTGGGAAAGGACAGAGCAACCAGCCTCAAAAATAAATTTGGTAGATCTCTTCTTGTCTCTTAAAAGAAATTGCTGGGAAGTTATGATAAAACGGCTATCTTTTCTTGACACATTACCTGAATTTATTACATGAACCCACTGATCTTTAATGCCCCTTCCAACTCCAGCCGTTCTATGATTCTGTGTCTAAAGCTCGTGTGCGGTGTGGTGGGCATCCTCCCCAACTTGCCAGAGGGGCTGAAGAATCACAAAGGGTTAGGACGCGCAACACGGTCACTGCACGCATTTCCTTAGCGAGCGGCAGGATGAGTTGAATTCCTGCCCTGCTTTCTCTGAGCCCGTGCCAGCCTGACCGCAGTAGGCAATGGAATGGCAAACCCTTCTTCTCCTTTCCTGCAATGCAGCGAGCTCTTAACTGGAGGACGCAGCTGAATAGCTTTGGCAAGGAATATTTGGGTGCTTATTTCTCGCAGCAGAACTGTTTGAAGGGCTATGGATTGTAATGGGAGGCAGCTGCAGAGGCTCTTCCCCTGCATCTTCCCCATGGCAATGGGTCTCATTCATTTGCTTCAGTTTGTGAATCCCAGGATGTGGCTCTTGAAGTATATTCAATTGACAGTAAATTCCTACCAGTCTCTCTGTAGGACTGCGAGTTGAACATCATCGCTTTAGCATAAATCTTTACAAGAGATGTTAATGTCTGGTTAAAATATGCAAATATTTACTGACTTGTCTACTGTTTGTCAGCTTGGCATGCGAGACCTTGGATCTGATCCTTCTGTCTTGGCAGACATTGGGAATTTTGCCAGTAACATTAATAGGAACAGCATTGTGCCCTCTAATCTGTTTGTTTATGAAGTACAGTGAGAGTTATCTGGCTAGATGTTTTACAGTGAATTGGAAAAGCATCTGTTTGAAATTTTTTAGGAACTGTCACGTGCTTTAACTTGTCATTATCTTAATGTTTTGACCCTTTGATTCCACGAAACACAGTAAGCCGTGAAGTGTGAAAGTGCAGTCGTGAGTTAAACGGCTGTGAAACCCTAGAATTTGGGTTCATGATGTTCTCTCCTCCTACACTGATTTTTAGTTTGAAGTTGGACTCATCAGACTGTGGAATAATTCTTCAAAAGCGCCCTGTGCACCGAGCAGCAGTAGTGTTCACTGGGAGATAAGTGACCGTGTAGCTCACCTTGTTTATCGCTCTTCTTCCTCACTGTCCCTTCTGCCCTTCCCAGCCCCCTCTGCAGTTCTGGAGAGGAGATGTGCAGTTCTGTTTGGAGACTAGATTTTAGTTACTCTTTTCATGTTTGTTTACAAAAGAAGGAGACATACTTGTTAGGATTATTAGGCCTGGAAATGATTGGTTATAGGGAAAAAGGAAAAGAATCCCTCACAGTTCATTGAAACGAACAGCACAGTTTAAGACACGCCAGTTGGGATGAGGTAGATCTTTCACGTGATGCCTCATGCAAGTTAAGCTGAGCATGACTTGGCCTTGGAAGCAGTTACAGTCAGTAAGTTTTCTCCTGGTGCAGTGCTTTGGAGGTGCGAAGCCAGGCTTTAGACTTCTGGATTAGCCAGTGAGGAAGAGTAGTGGAAACTTCTGAATGTACTCCAGTCAGTAGGATGCTCACGGTCCTATCGGGTGGAATTCGCAGGCACTGTAAATACTGTACTTTGGTGCGTAAATTTGGAGTCTTTCTCTAGGCAGTGGTGCTGCTGTGAGATGATTCAAAGCTCAGAAATGCTTTCAATTGACCACTGATAATGAAGGCTCTGTTGGTAAAACATAAGGTAGGGTTGCCTGTTTTGGATGGATAACTTCAGATAGTGGGAATATGCCTGCTTACTGTTCCTTCAGAATTCTGAAGAAGCATTCAACTTTGCCACTAGAATAAGTTTTCTCAAATTTGAATTTAGAATTCTTCTGCTGCGCAGTTCTCTGGGTCTTTTTGAGAAAATGAATAATCCTGACGTTTGTTTCATTACATGCTTAGTATTTTAATCTCGGTTTTACAGACAGAAGTGAAGTGCATAAGTAAGTTGTTTGGTTTTGCAAAGAGAGTTGGGAGTGTAGCACAGACCTCGTGATGTTTTAGCTTTAGTTCTAATCTGTAATGTTTTCTAATCGTGGAGTTCATGTAGAAATTCCAGTTTTACATTTGAAATTTGTGAAAATAAACATGCATGGAACTCAAAATAAATTTCCTTTGACAAGTGTCTCCATTCTTCGGCTGTTAAAATATTAACTATTCTGAAATAATACTGAGCATGGGTAGGTCAGGAACTAGAATAGTCTAGATTTTAAGAAAGCTGGTTGCAGTTCACATTCATGTCTCGGTTGCTAATTTAGGCACAGTGCAAGGCACCAAAACGAGGGACATGAGCTTTTAAAGAGCCAGCAAGAAGAGTGGAGTGCCTCCAAGGAGCAGTTTAGAGCACCTGGTTTGGAGTCTGACGTGGATGGTGCAAATACCCAATGAATGTGCGTGCTTGTGTCTGCAAAGGCAATTGAAATGAAATGTGAGAGCCTGAGCGTATCGTTTTCTAGATGTTGTCTGCATACTGTTTTTCTTCGTTACGATTAGATTTTTTAAAAACTAGTTTCACTGTAGCGGTTCCTTATCTATCAGTGTGTCCCATGTGCTGTGACTTCCATGGTTTTTTTTGATGACATTCTGAAATAGTGATAGCGTGACTCAGTTCAGCCCAGTTACCCACAGGGCCTGGTCCTGCCTTCCCTTAACTCCACTCAACTTAATCCACGGGTTTTTCTTTCGGGTCAGGGATGGCCCCTGGAGCGTTCCCCGAAGTCCTGGAGTTGGCCAAAGAAAACGTGTGGCCTCTGCAGTATGGTAGGCCGTGCTGGGCTTGTCAAACCTGCCTTTTCCTCAGACGGGCTAGTTCAATGTTTATTGAAACAGCCACGTCCTTCTTTTTTGTGGTGCTGTGTTGGAGGGAAGGGCAGGACTCTGTGGCTTTCCAGTCCCGTCGGCTCCGTGGGCCAGGTCTGTTCCCGTGGGTCTGTTCCCACGTGTATAAACAGTTCTTTGGGAATAAACACACAGAAGCTCTGCTGAGACTTTTGGTCAAAGTAATTTTGGTTATGTGTCAGGCAGGAAGTGAGGAAATCAGAAATACAGCAGAGTTCATGAAATCCTCTCTTTTCAGTCCCTTAGGAGGAAAACCGAGTGTACGTGAGAAAAACATCAGTTAACTCTTGTGTTACTGTTGAAGCAAATCCCAGATTTGTGAGATTCGCTGTGGCCCAAAATGTCACTGCAGTGGGAGTCAGTGTAATTTTGGTGGTATCTAGGCAGGATCCTTGCAAGAGCAGCTTGAGAAAGTTCCTGCCGAGGTGGTCCAGCTGAGTGTCTGTTAACAGAATTAACGAATGAGCTGACCGTCTGTATGGAAATGCGAAACCTCCTTGCCTGCTCCTAGTCCCATTGAAGATGGGGGCTGATTTTTAGCAGAAAGAAATACCTGGATGAAGGAGGTGGTATTTTGAAAGATCATTGTTAAGTAAGAGGCATGTGTCAGATTTGTGTCAGGATGACTGCAAAATACTCATGCTTGTGTTCCTTCATTTTTGGGAAGATCCATTGTTGTATGTAAGAATTTTTTAATGTAAATGCTGTAAAACGGAAGGTGATTTAAGTCAAGTTTATTGACAGATAATGTTCTCTGTCTTGTGTACAGATTTTTATCCCAGCTGTTTCAATTCCCTCCCTGCCCAACCCCCCAAATAATTACTTACTTGAGCAGCTCTGTGCGAAGGTGGTGCTGTGGCAGGGGTGTCGAGGCTTTCTCAACAGAAATGGAAGTGAACCAGGAGGCGGAGGAGACAAGTGGTTTCCCGTTGACCTTCAGTTCTTTCTCATTCATCCTTGTCCATTGCCGGGGGTTTGGCGCAGCCGAGGGAGCGGCTCCGTCCCCCGAGGTCCCCCGTGGCAAGAGGAGCTTTGTTGCAGGGTGTTGTGGAGAAGGGGCCGTTGGTGGATGAGTTGTTACTTCCACAGCAGAGCCCGTGTTGCCAGTGAGGACGCAAAAGCCCCTGTGTAGCAAAGTGCTTAAATCCATGCTGACTTAAAAATTTGAAACCAGTACTTACATTCTTAAAATCAGTCGTGGGCGTAAATACCTTCGTGAATTGGAATCAAAACCGAAAGCTGGGAGCGATGGGGAAGACTGGGAAGAGGTTAGTTAAGAAGAAAGCTTGGGATAGGAACGTGACTGGCATCAAACGGAAGGGATGTGACAGCCCCTTGAGATGGGAATGGAAGTTGGTTGGCAAGCTGTCACTGCCAGTACCCAGCTAACCAACGTTTTATCGTCCCCTCTGCTCCCGCTCTAGGATTTCTGTCCCTGAGTCATGGCAGACAGAAGACCAGAGAAGTCATGTGAACAAGCATGTGAATCTCTTAAGCAGCAGGATTATGAAGTGGCAGTGAAGCATTGCACAGAGGCTCTCCTTTCCCTCAGCCAGTACCCCCCAGCTCACCTCCCGGAGCCATGCCAGGCACAAATCGACCGCATCAAAATCGAGACTCTTCTGTATAGAATTGCTTCCTTTTTACAACTTGTGAGTGTGACTCTACTAGTATCGAGTGAACTGGGAAGAGCAATCAAGTATCTCCTACTGTCAAGATTTAAATCAAATTCATAGTTTTCCTGCGATTGGCATGGTGGTCTGCCACAGAATCCTGCATGCTAAAGCACATATGAGGTTTCTGTGATGCAGTCTTGCCTGATCTGTTAATCTGCAAGATCGAGACCTCTAGTTTGGGTCTGAATCACAGTTATGTAAAAGAATGAGGAAAAATACTTTTAAAAAAAAAAAAATATATATATATACACATCTTTAGAATGTTCTCCAGGAAGGCAAAATATCTGGTTTTAGGGTATTTATTACATAATTACCTTATGTTTAAGGAGTATGAAATTAAGGTTGCAAGTCTAATCACTCAAAGACCAAAATTAAGAAATGCCAGAATTCAGGCAGCCAGTTCGTACCTAATTTAGCTGCACTTGCATAGGTCTTTAAATATTTGATCAGATACTAGTTTTCCATTGCTAGTCTAGAGCATGTTTCCTGAAAAATGTAACTTCTGGGTTCTGGCAGATTTTTAATGGAAAGGTGAAGACAGGTCTGTGTAAAGGTTTGGAAGTAAGTGTAAGGCGAGAGGCATAACCCTGAATGAGGTGATGCAATTGCCCAATTCCTGTCCTTCCTTTAAAGCATCAGAGACCTTCACTTTCTTAAAGGAAATGACATTACAGTGCTTAAGGATAAACTTGCAACCTGCTTAATGCACCTACGTTTTTCCTTTTCTGTTTTGGAGATGTTACAGATTTACAGGGGTCTTGTCCACCCCAAATGCTCATGTGTTGGGTAGGAACAGTTTCATCCTAAGTAGAAAAAATTTGGCCAAGTTGTAAAACCTTGATGGGCAGCTTTAAGATAAATCTTGCCCATCTGATTAGGGAGCATTTTTAAGCATTCTTTAAATAGATAACTGAATCAGACTATTCAGTGTGCAAAATAAGAATTGGGAAATCTTGAAATAAGACATGACCTATCTTACGGTTCCTCGGGGGAAGAAGTCCAGAAATAACTCAGGTTATTTTTTTGAAATGGAAGTTGTGTTGCTACAGACTTCTCAAAATTATTTACAAAGTCGAGTGGTCAGATATGTACTAAATACTGGTAAGCACCTATCTGAATGTCTTTGAAATTTCTGTGAGACACCTATCTGGATATTCATCATAGTGAAATTATTGCAGTAAGTTGTCAGGGACTTTGGAAAAATACTGTAGTCAAAACCTTCTTATTAAGGACTTGCGTTGTATAGATATTTGAAGGTTTATAAGTATAAAAAAAAGGAAATTTTTATGTATTGTTTTATTAAATGAGGTAATTTTTAAAATCACCATTGATAAGACACAGTAAAATAAAACACATACTGTATGGATTTCAGCAGCACTGTATTAGTGCAAGTTTAAAAAAAAATGCAGTCCCTAGAAAAGAAAGTTAAGTTTTTGTACTTTTTCCTGGGTATTGTGAGCCACCTGCAAACACATACAAAATGTGCCCATTCATGTTGCTCTTTTAAAATGTTCATTTGCTGAGAATTTGAGAAGCCAACATTCTAAGAATTAATGAAATTATATTTGACACGTGACAGTTCTTTACACGTTCCACCCTGGAGACAGAATAATGAATTCTAAAAAGTTTTAAGAAACTTGTAATTCAAGCATATAGTTGTTTATGCTAACTGGAATAATGACATTTTAAAATTTCTCATGTTTTACCTTTCAGAAAAAGTATGGGCAAGCAGATGAAGACTGTAGGCATGGTATGCTTATTTCTTTTTTTTTTATTACATGATGTTATGAATTGCAATCAGTTGTTTGAATTTTTAAGACTGATGCCCGCATTTGTTAATTTGCTTACAATGTTCTTTTTTCTAAGTTAAAATTATGTATTTGCTTTATAATACTTTTTCTACTGTTTTATTTGTTGTTGTTGTTTGGTTTTTCTTCTTTGTATAGACCTCACTGTTTTGTAACTTGTCTTCAGGTACCAGAACTGAAATTCATGTCTTTGGCACAGTGATGCTGTTTGGCTAATAGATATTTTAGTTTACTAATGTAGGATGAATTGATAGTGTTAGGGTTCTTTTGAAAATAAAGACAGCTGGTTGTTCCGTCTCTCTTCTAGGGACATGGTGGGTATTTTTGTTTGCATTTTGGTTCAGAGAAAATCAAAACGATGTACTCACATTTATTCATCTTTGTTAAAACTTCCCAAGGTGCATGTGTCACATTGAAGTTGAGCCTTTTGTGTTTCACTGCCTTGTTCAGTCAGGGTATTTTTAAAGGTGTTAACCATCCTTCCTAATGTTCTCTTAATCATGTGTGATGCATGTGATTCAAAACTCTCTCAGAACTCCTTGAGTTTGGTAAGTGTTGGAACAGAATTTATCAATTAGATTGGGAAAGACAAGGTGGGTAGAGCCTGCCTTTCAACTTCTAGTTCTTCAACCACTTTTGAATTTTAAAGGAGACTTCTCCAAAGCACAGTTTTGTTCCACAGCCTGTGTGTTGCTGTTCTGACATTCCTGTGCTAGCAATGACAATCTTTACATTGTTCCTTTCTAGTTTTGGGGGTCCTGGGGGGATGGGTTTGGGTTTTTTTGTTGTTTGGGTTTTTAAAATCTATTTATTTTCACTGATACTCAAGACATAGTCTGGGGTTTTGTGAGGCTCTGCAGCCTCCTTGTGAACTTTGTCAAACATAACTAAGAGAAGTAAACTTACTTTCTGTAGGTGTAAAATTAAAGTTTAGTAATTGTAAAAATGCTGAACATTGCTTAATCAGGACCAGTCTTAAAAACTGTTTTTGTTTTTTAAGCTGCTTCTTTTAACTTCATATGTGCCAAGGGTGTAATATTCCGATTAACCTCATGGTTGTCTTTCGTGGTGGCAAGTAAAGGCAAGAGAGACACATGGAGAGATGAATGATGGTTAAAGGAAGTAGGAGGGAGAATGCTGCTGAATGGATAGTGTTCTCCTTTGATGAGGTCTGATGGGTTTGTCGTGGGGCAGGTATAGAAGTGGGTGGAAGTAGGAGCGCTGATCACTATTGTTTTTTAATTAAGTAGAGAAAACAGCTTTCAAATGTATACTAGTAACAAAGAAATAGTGTCCAGTTTAATGTTAATTTCCTTCATTCATGCCAACATGTTCTGCAGATATTTTCTCCAGATCTAAAACTGAGGAAAATTTTCAGCTTCTAATGCCATATTTTGTGCATGTATATAAAAATGGTGTGTGTGTATATTTTTATAACACAACACCCCCCCAACCCCACCCCCATATTTTTATGAATATATAAATGAACTGTTTGGTCGTGATTCCCTGTTACATGCTGTTATCAGTTGTAGCCCAACATCTTGACAATTTAGAGTATCTTCATTTATGATCCTGAAAGGTCTTTGTTTTAGTTTTGCATTTGAAATATCCTCAGGAATAAACAATCTTATACTCACAAGTATACTTTATTCTCACAATTCTTGATACTCACTTTTTAGTAGTCAAAGCTTTATTCAAGCTGCTGTTCTGTCTTTTTACAAAACTTGACATGTTGCATGCCTGTGACAGTGTTTTATTCTAACCTGAATGAGAAGCACATTTTGGAATAGCTGGAGAAACAGGTGTTCTTTACAGTACCCATGCAAGGAATGATGATAACTCAAAATCTTAAATTATTCCACAAATCTTTACCAAAAGGTACTGGTTGATGTGTTGTTACTACTTACCTGCAACTGTGTCTTTTAGCTTGGTGATACCATGCGGTTAATGATGTGAAATACCATAACTGGACACCTGACGTTTGAGGTTGGAACTGTCAGACATGTTAAAGCTATTTCTGGCACTGCTGCTTCCGATTTGGGAAGTAAGCTTTATTTTTGGAAGCATGGTCAGTATCATCCGAGTGGTGAATCCAGATTCGTCTTTGAGGCACTTTAAACAGGATTTAGTGACCATTTCATTTTGAAGAGATGTCCAGTGGTTTTTATATAAATGTTTTGTGGGACTGTTTTTTTCTTTAGTCTTTTGTGCCTTTTCTGTTAACAGTGTGAATGTGTTTTGGGTGAGGAATTTTGATTTATTATTCTAAAATGTAATCCTGAAGTTGTGGTGAATGTGAAGTTCTTGTTAGTGCTAACAGGAGCTGTTTGCATCTGTGAGGAGCAGTATAAACACAGATGTTGGTGTTGCCTGCAATAACATTATTTATATACTATAATTTCATAATTTAAACAACTGTCCAGCCTTCTTTTCGACTCACTCACTTAGTTTACTAGCTTTTTAGATGCTCTGGCATCTTGTTTTCTGGACAGGTAACATATGGTTAAGTCTGAAGCAAGCCTACGTGGCGAAATAAACCCCGTCGCTATTGGAGGTGTCCGTGGAGGTGTCTCTTTGGCTGGCTAATCTGATCCAGTGCTAGAAAGCGTTAGGAAAGTTTGCTGTTACACGGAGCCTGTAAATTTCTGGACTCAAACAATCATTCCTATATCCTGCACTTTACAGGCTAAGTGAATAAAAGCCCTTTGAAAGTCGCAGGAATTGGCCACGAGGAGGTTGGCTATATTTGGAAACGCCAGGGCACGCGTTTTGTGAGCATGAATGGGTCTTCCTGAGCATGTTTGTGTTACTGAAAGGTTGCTGGTTGCTTTTTTCCCTGTCCCCATTCTGTGAAGAGGAGGTCCTTTGTGTCGGATATTTGAATTTACCCTTCCCACATTTAATTTTTGTCTATTTTAGCATGTAAACATTACAGCCTTTTTTGAGCTCAGGTACAACACTTCTCAGATGGTGAGAGACAAGTTTCAGTTTAATACTAGACAAGAGCAAGTAGTGCTTCCTTTACATCCAAGACTTGTCCTTCCAAGAAGCCGTGGATTCAACCCAAGGTTCAGGCGTTATTTTCCCGTTCAAGGTGAAGGGGAACTTTGTACAACTTGTCCAAACGTGACTGTGTTGACGCTAATGGCTGCTGGTTTGTGTTGCAGTGCTGGGAGAGGGGCTGGCCAAGGGCGATGGATCTTTCCGTGCAGCGCTCTGCTGCATGCATCTTAAAGGGAAGCTGCAAATTGTGTCTAACGTGCTTTCCAAATCACTGATGGGTGAATCACTGGTAAGTGGGTTGCCTGTAATCTACGTAAATTAAAAAACAGTTTTGTATTTATGTTTTTTTATAAAATGTGTTCAGTAACAAGCTTCTGAATGCGTGTTTGGCAGGTTGCAACAAAAATGATTTGTACAGAAAAGGCAAAGATAAGTATATGGGAGCGCGTACGTAATGGGGATACCGAGGCTGTTGCTTTACCTGTCCTTCAGAGCTGATTTTCGTTCTTGGCTCTGAATCCTCGGAGAATGCAAAATAATTTGCATACTGGTGCCATTTAATAGAATGATGTGAAATGTGAAAACTTTTGCTTAGTTTTTTTAAATTGCACCTGACAACTTTGTATGCACTTCAGGAATCGAAACAGCACGATTGTTGATAGGACTTTTAAATAACTGGCCCTTGATAAGTTTTAAGACAGCCCGAAAGCCTGCATTTCAAGGTAAAGACAAAGATAAGGCTTTGGTTTTGCCCTTGAACAGACAAAACTTGTAAAGACGCTTTTAAACCCGTCCATGTAAGCATCTGTTCTGGCTCTTATCTGACTACGCGTATGGGCAAAATTAGGGACGTACTTCAGTCTCCAAAGGATAGTGTCCTTCTTGTTCCTTTAATCTAGGTTAAATAGTGTGCAGTTCATCACCCTGAACTGCTGGTGATGCTAAATGCAGAACCGTGGCCACAGCACAGACAAGAGCAACTCTGCTCAGACCCCGAGGAGCACATAAGTGACATCAGAAGCTTTTCCAAGAGAGCCTGTTACTTTGAAATTGGATCACGTCTCCTATAGCTTGGTTCTTAATTAATCAGTAGGTTGTTTTTGAGAGGGAGTTCTGTTTGTCTGTCTGGTATATATCCTGAATTCCACCCCCCCTGCCCTGGCCATTGGCTGTTGTAAAGAAAAGGTTTTTTTCCTTTGTTTGGCTGGTGTTTTCTAATGAAAAAAATGTTTCATCGAGAAATTCCTGGTGAGGTTGAAGGAAACTTGCATTCAGAAAAAATTAGTAAAATCGCCAAAAGCTCTTTGTTGCAGGAAATGTGCAGTGCCTTTGTTTTGAGCTATTGTGTAAATAAAGGTGGCTTCGTATGTAACTCCAGAGCGTGATCCCAAAGCAGCATTTGAGAGGTTTTTACAAGCGTCGGGTTGTTGGGTACAGTTATTTTCAGTAGGAATATTAAAATTGGCAGCTGATTTACGGACTTGGGCCGTTGTCTGAGAGAAGAAACGAAACAAAGTTTTGGACTTAATTTATTGAAGAGTTGGAATCCATCCAGTTTCATCCCCTGTGCCATAAGGGAATGATTTTTGGTAACTTTTTTTTGAAACTGGGTAACTTTTATGCTCTAATATGATTGAGCACAATGGGTCCAATTTGCAGCCTTTCTGCTGAAGAAGTGAAAAATCATGTTGAAAAAAGCCAAAATGTGAGAATTGTTGAGTGTGTAAGTTTTCACAAAAAGGGTAGTTTCTGCAGGTCAGTAGCAGAGTCCAAACATGGGTAAGTCCTACAAGTCTAGTAGCACTTAATTAAATTTCTGCAAGAGATTGTTGCAATAAAAAACACAGGGTTTGGCAAAGTTCCTTTGATCAAAGGTTTGACTTGAGTATGAAATAGTTACATTTAGCTATATATTTCAGATGAATTCAATTTGAAAGATTTTTACTTCAGATGTACTTGACTGTGCAGTTATTTTAGTTACATGCCTGATCTTTTCTTTTTAGTGAAAGCTCCAGAAGTTGCATAGTCAGAGCAGAGAGAGTTACAGAACCGTAGAAATTGCTAATCTGTAGAGTAGATTCTTAAGAAGAAATTAATCCATCACCACAGCGGCGGTGACAGTTTACAATACTGACTCCTTCAGAGCTGAAGCGTTTCAGTAAATGCAGGCTGTGGCTTCTCAGCAGCAGCCCACAAAGTGCTGGAGACAGTCCCTGTCGCTGCCGCCGTTTGCAGTGGGAGCCCGAGGTCGCCAGCCCGACCAAGCTGCAGTGGCACACAGCTCTCTTGGGTCTCGTCCCTCGGGCTCTTCTGCCTCCAGCACCGCTGTGCGTGTAGAGTTCTGTTCCGGAGAAGGGCAGTCCATAGACGTTGCAGCTTGGGTGGCAGCTCAGCTCCGTGGCCGGTATTTTTCCCCCAAGATGTTTGACACAGGCTCTCCTGCACTGTCCCGTACTGACACTTGCTGTGAGCCCAGTGCGGTTTTTGGCCGGTGTAAAATTCCCTTTTTTGCCGTGTTTGTTATGCAGGATGTCATTTCAAATTGTGTGCTGTAAGTCAAACTCACTTTTCCTTCTTGCCCTTCTCCTTGGAGGTGGTGCAGAGGGAAATGTTTTGTTGCAGTGGTTTAGTGCGTGTGAAGGTGTGTTTGGTGTATTAATGTTCTTTCTCCCCCCAGAACGGGATGGTAACTAAAGATCTGACACGACTGAAAGCACTTCTTGCTGAGACAGAGGTAATAATGAGCATATTATTGGGAAAATAATGAGCAGTACCCGAAACGGCTGAAGGGCTTGTGTTCATGTGTCCCAGGAGATTCGGGCTCGCTCTGAACCTTCTGGTTCAACTGTTGCTGCCACTGGTCTGTTGGTCTTTACCACCTACCTATTCAGGAGCCTTTCATCGCAATCTTGCACGATGTGTAAGAGATAGAGAAAGATGCTAATAGATTGTTGACTCTCTTGAAGTAGCCAGTAGAAAGAATTTATTTGTTGTATTTTTCTCTGTTGGAATGATTCTGAAGTAATAAAGGTGACCGAAGAAGTTGGTTAAAAAATATAAATGCCCTCTCAGTCACCTCTTTTTGTATTAGAGGTTGACCTGTCATGTCTTTATTAGTTGAATTGCCACTTCTTTGTTTTTTTTTCCTTTCTCCTTATGCTTTGTCATTGATTTGGGCTTTATTTTTAATGTAGATTCAAAGCTGAAATACATCTCAATACAGTTCAGAATTTTTGCCTTTTACTGCAGTCCACATTACAAGATCAGGCTCCACCCTATCATTGTTTTAAAAGTCTCTAAAATCTTTGAACAATGAGTGGACTCAATGATCCCTCCAGAATTCCTTTTATCAATGACTGCAGTCCAGCTGTTAGGTTAATATGAAATTCGTGTTTGTGACTGGAAGTGATTCCAGCCTTCTGATTAATGTTCTTGTATTAGTTATTGTAAAACACAATTTGACAGAAATAAACCAAGGCAGTTCTTGTTGATGAAACTTTTAAATTTCCTTTATAACTGTGGCTTTTTTATGTGATTGTAGGCAGCTGGTAAAGTATCATCAGGATATCATGTAGAAGACTTAGAAGAAGGTATGTAACTCAATTCTAAAGTTACTTCATTTTACAGTGAGAAGACTTGGATTCTGCTGATGCTCAGCACTGCCTAGTAGTCAAAAAGCAAAAAAGGAGCTTGAGGTATGGTGAGGAGCCCTGGGGACTGAGGTAGAATTATCTCATCATTGACTGAATTTGGAGGCAGAAGTCTCTGTTGGTCAAAGTCCCGGATCAGAGCCTGCTCTGTTCTGCAAACTGTTGGAAACTTGTCTTCACAACCTTTGTTCTAAATGACTTTGATAAGGATTGAAGATTATTTTTTGTTGGATAATTTTGCATGTGTGCAAATACGCTTTGGGTTGATGTTAAGAGATAATGGTTCCCTGGACAGATCCTGTCTGTCTTGGGAATACTTGGCAATTAGAAAAGTAACCAAAGTTCTGCTGACTCTGCAGGGTCCCGGGATGGCTGGCAGTTCCGACCTCCACCCAGGGGAGTCACAAGCAGTGAAGAATATACGCTATGTAAAAGGTAAAGTCATTGTCTTACACCAACATCCTCCAAGGGATCATAATGTTTCCACTTTTATTTAGCTGGTGACAGAATGATTAAGAGGTCAGGAAAATGAAGGGGCTTGTTACAGCAGGAGTAGATCCGTTCCCAGATTTTTGGAAGAGTCAGTTTACACAGAAGCACCTCAGTTTATCAAGTGGAATCACTAGTTCCATTCTCCTTGAAGAGTGGTTCAAGGACCATTTTTCTAGTGTCAGGTCAGCTTCTGTCTTTTCCCCCTACATTTTCTAATTTGTGTAATTTCAGAGATTTGAAAAGTTCCACAATGTTAGCAAACTGAAGCAGAGTAAAATGTGCTTTGACAGCAGATAGGGTGTTTGCCTTCAGATAAATGGGCTTTGTCTTTGGATAAAAAAAAGAAAATCCCTCTGAATCTCATTATTTCCATTTTGCATAAGCCCAAATACACAGAGGTGAATTTCCGTGCTGAAGATTCAATGGCTTGTACTGGAGTTTCTCCTCTTTGCTTTTTCAGTTCAATAGTGGGTATTGCCTGTAGTTTGTGCTGTTAATCTTCATTACTTATGTAAAGCTGTATTAATACGTATGGGGAGGAGCCGTCCTTACGCGCTTGATTCTGCCACATGTGTAACTGATGCAAATAAATTGTGTTAAAAACTCAAGCAGTAATCTGACCTGCTTTGAAAATGATGTGACTGAATTGCTGAATTTGGGCTACTTTTGGCATGACTTCTTAGAGATGCCAAATCTCAGCAACCCTTGTTTACTTTTATTATATCTGTTGCTTATTCAGCTTTTTTTTAAAAAGCGGACATTCACAACATTCAGCTTGTCACGATTTTCTGTTGAGGAGCATCTGTGCCACGTTTCCAACCATTGCTCTGAAACTTTTTTCTGCTGAAGCTGTAATTAGCTTTTTGCACACTCTTAACCCTTACAGCAAGAAGGATGCGCGTTACTCAGCAAATCCATGTGAACGGTGTAATTCTGACCATGACCAAATATTTTAGTGCCTTACGAGGAGTCAGTTACAGGTGAATTCTCGAAGCTGTGGTTTATTTTTCCCCCGTGTGCCATAAAGCAACTAGGAGTACAGCATATTTATTCTAGATAATGAAGCTGCAGGATTGCAGGAGATGTTAATTGAGAAACTAAAATGAGGGGAAAGAAGTGTCTGTTAAAAATGTAAACAATGAGAACTTGGAAAAGTTGCGTAAGGATGGCCAATTTTTACATAATATGCTTTCCTGTTAAATAATGTAAAGAAAACCCACTTGATTTTACATCTGCTATTGTAGCTCATGAGAACAGGTCACCGTGGGCTTTCACTCCACTTATTTTGGGCCATGAAAATCTTAATTGTACTTTAACATTCTAAAGGAAAAGTGTATGCTAAAGGAAATTGTAACCACTGATACAAGGCTGGGCTAGATATCCAGGTACTTTTGCTGTGAGTTTTTTATGCCATAGTCAGGTGTTATTTGTTTTTGTGACATAGCTCAAAGTTAAAATTTTATTCACATTACATAGTGCGTTTGCTACAGGAGGTTTGCAGCCCCTGCTGCTGTCTTCAGTGATGGGGAACTTCGTCTTGGTGCATTGTTTCTTTTACAGCAGCTCGCCTCTGTAGGAAGAGATTCTTCATATAAGTATATACGTAGATAAATAGATGTCCACATGAAATTCAAATACATTTATGTTTATGGAGTTTTGATAAACTTAATATCCTGATGAGATCAGCCCGCCTGGGTTTATTTATAAGAAATTTGACGCTGATGTTTATTCTGTATATCCAGTACTTTTTTAGTACCTTCAGAATTTATTCCCCCCACCCTGTTTTAGTCTTCATTTTGTCATCTATTTTTTAAGTGCTTTGGTTTTGAAAAATAATGTTACTGTCGTGCATTTTATAATTTTAACACAAGATTTTATGATAAAAATAGTTCCCAGGTTATACTGGTGTTTGCCCACACTTGCAATGAATTCCGAGAACTCAGATGATTAAGTTGTGTACGGGTATTAGCAATATCATTATTTTTGATGCATCAGCACGTGCCATTAAATGAAAAATGTACTTTAACAAATCTTAACCTCTGCAAAAATAGATCCTTTTTAGACTCATGCATCCTTTACAAAGGAGAAGATTACACCTTTCTCTAGAGAGATGATTTCTCTGTAGGTGTATTTAGTAGAGAGGACCATGTGATGTCACTGTTGCTCCAGGAAAAACTGCTGGATGAGTGTTTATCAGCTAAGAATGTAACCGTGTGAGGAAATTTGCTATATCTTCCCTTTGCCTTGATTAACAGCGTTTTATTCATACTAATACAGTGCCTAGTCATTTCAGGAATGGTCCATGATCTCATTGTGTTAATTGTTGTCCTTTCTTCTTTGAAGTTGGAAAATTCTTAAGAAGAGTTGTGTCCCTCTGTTTCAAAGAAATTCGATATACTTTTCTGGACTTTGCAGTAAGAGAGGCTGCTGCCTCTCTTATGAAATGCTGCGTAGATGTTTCCAAATTAGTTCACATGGACCAAACTGCCTTTAGTTCTATGAGAGAGACTTAAAGAATGTCCTTCTGGCTTCAAAAGTAAAATTTTGATGGATTTATTTTTTTTAATTGGGGACCGAAAAGTTCAAGGCATAATCGTTTTTCCTATTTTATATAGATTTTTAGAGCAAGGGATCTGCAGGTACGGTGCACAGTGTACTTCAGCACATTCCCAGGAAGAGCTAACAGAATGGCAAAAACGATATGCTTCCCGCTTGATCAGATTAAAACAGCAGAAGGAAAACAAACAGTGTTCGGGCAGTTATATGGAAACCTTGATTGAGAAATGGATGAATTCGTTATCTCCTGAGAAAGTGGTAAGGAAAATATACTACTTCCCTGTGTGCTCATATTTAAAACTATCAGATGAGCCTGGTTTTGGCCCTTACTGTCAGAGCTGGTCGAATTACTCCTTACCAAGAAATTGTCCAACCAATTTGCTCCTCTTTCCATTCCACCCGGTGTCTTCTTGCAAAGATGCCAGAGACGTAGGCTGATTTCTGCAAATGTACTCGTTCTTTTCAGAAATTCAGTGGAGTTGATGAGCGATAGCTTAAGGGTTCATGTCGGCGTGTTTGTTTTGCATATTTGCTACTCCCAGTGCAGGCTGGGTCGGCCAAGTCTCCTGGTGGTGTTCCTGTTCCTTGACTAGGCGGCAGGGCTTTTTAAGCTGGAGAACAATAAATGGCGAAGCTTCCATGACTTAGGGGAGAGAACTCTTGTCTGTGCATGGCTCCTTTTCTTTGCCTGCAGCTGCAGAAGAACAGCCAATCCCCCAAACGCTCAAAAACGTTTGAATGCTGGGGAGTGCAGGTGTGGATATGGTCAAACTTAGCAGCTGCTTGGAATTCCAAAGAACGTTTTTGTGGCATTCGACCAGCTCTACTTACCACTGACCCTAAGGAGTTTTCGGTCCATCTATTGTTGATAAAAATCTGGGAAAAGTGGACTTTCTGCAAAATGCACTAATGAGTAGAAAGCCTGATTGTGTTTTCCCAGTGTCTCTAGTAGTCTCATTGATGTCAGTGAGGTCTGGAGTCCGCTGGAAATGCAGTCTTTGAGCCTCATTGTATCACGTCCTTCTTTTCAAACGGAATCCTGTTCTACTTTAAACTTTTACAATTAAGTTGACTTTTGAAAATCAATTGGCTTTTTGAAAATCAAGTTGGCTTTTGCATCAATCCTGTATAATCTAGGGAACCATTCTTTCCACTTTCTGTTAAAAAATACTACCTTTTCCTGAGTGTTTGCATTTTGATTCTGTCTGCAGGAGTTTAATGTTATCTTCTTTTTCTTTTAATCTAGCTTAGTGAAAGTATAGAAGGAGTGAGAGTAGAACATAATCCTGAGCTATCAGTAACTGTCACCACCAAAAAGTCTCATCAGACGTGGACATTTGCTCTCACTTGTAAGGTAGGACTACTTATCTTTTGAAAGTAATATTTTGAAATATAGCCTTCTGTGACTAAGATATCAATTGCATAATTCTTTTTAAAATAGAGAAACTTCCTGGCACCATCCCTTCTCTTTTCCTCTGCTGATTGTGTATCAATTGCCCAGGTTTCTGGAAAGCAGGGCTTGAGCCTGCTCTGAGAAGTTTAGAGTTCATTTAAGCTCTCATTATCTGATTGCAAATGAAGATATTCCTGAAACAATTTCAGTTTTCCAATATACTGTCATTTCAACCTCTGCCTTTTTTTTATAGCCTGCAAGAATGCTGTATCGCGTGGCATTGCTTTATGATGCCCATCGCCCACATTTTAGTATCGTTGCAATATCTGCTGGTGACAGCACTACCCAGGTATCACAAGAAGTTCCAGAAAACTGTCAGGAATGGATAGGAGGAAAGATGGTCCAGAATGGAATAGATCACTATATATACAAAGTCAGTATAGCCTTTAACACAGAAATCTTTGGGACTTTTCGCCAAACTGTTGTGTTTGACTTTGGATTAGAACCAGTCCTCATGCAACGAGTAATGATTGATGCTGCTTCAACTGAAGGTAACGTATTAAAACTGGGTTTTGGTGTTGGTTTGTTGTTTTTTTTTGTTTTTTTGTTTTTTTTTTTTGAACAGTGAAGTCTTTCATGCTGTATCTTTCCACATTTCTGGGTAGAAAAGCACCTGTGTCAACAGCTAGTGAATGTCTTTTACTCCATGTTATATGGATTGTACATATGAATATAAATAGTGGACAGAAGTGTCAGAGGCCTAAATAAGGCAGATAACTGGAGTATGACTGTAACTCTGTGTTGGGATATGGCTCCTAAATCTTGTCAGAATGCTGGGAATTTCTAGTCTAGTATGTGTCTGAAGGCATCCCTGGAAGTTCATGTGTGTTTATGTTTTTATAATAATTTTTGCATTGATGAAAATGCTAAGCACGTAGAAGAAGGTCAGTAGACAGAGGAAGTGTTTCTGTGTGAGAATATACCTGGTAATTCATTCATTAATTAAAGCAGACTATCTAAGAAGCTGAGAAGTTGTGAGAAGTTGAGGTTTGTTGTTTTTTTTTTTTCCCCTTGCTATATGTGACTAGGGTTGTCAAAAGCAAGAGGTAAAATATGGACTTGTAATTCAGTGAATTGCTGTTGATGTGAATTTTGAGAATGTAAAGGAAGTGTAGGTGTATTTTTGTGTTCAAGTGAAAAGAAAAATTAACTGTGTGTTACTGTAAGGGTTGTTTTCTGTTTATTAAATTGATCTGTGCCTCTCAGTCCAAACCTGAAGTAACTCCATTGTCAGAAGGATGTCAACAAATTGAAAGGTGTTGGATGAAGTGCAAGAAAGAAGGAAGCACTTGGATTTGTGGTAAAGGATAAGAGAGCTTAATACAGGTCACCGTGTCGCTTGTCAGCAAACGAGGGCGTGGGATAGAGCATGGTAATTGTCTATTAAAATTGGAGAGAAGCAAACACCAGAGAAACAGAACTGTAGCATTGGGGTGTAAGCAGGAAGAAGAAAAAGGAAAAAGAAAAAAAAAAAGATGAAATTAAGAAACTAGCGGTTTTGAGTTTTCTGTTCCTGGCCTTTATTTTCATAGACCAGGTTAACGTTTGCAACGTTAACAAAAAACAACTGTAAATAGCAAATACCAAAGATCATGAACTGATCTTTCCAGATGACCCAAGTGCTCGTAGCCGAGAGCAGGAGGACTGTACGAGCCGTAATGGCTCTTGAAGCAGAGACTATTGCATTGCCAGTGAGAAACTGTGCTTGGAAGCAAGGCTGTGGTCTTTTCACAAACTATTAGCGGGTCTCTGTGTAACGCTGTGGGTGATCACGGAGGGCAGGCTTCCGAAGAGACCGAGCCTGTAGAGAACAGGCATCCTTTTAGTGTAAAAACCTGTTGAAGATGAAAAAAACCAAGCCATTACATATTTGCAAAGTCCGGGTTACTGCCAAACCAGTCCACGGTCTTGGCCCTTGGTGTGAGCAGCTCCTAACCAGGTGGTACGTGGAGCGGCCGCTGAAGTCCCTGTGCGGCTGACCCATGAAGCTGAGGTAGCTTTCGCTACCATTATCGCTGCTGCTTCCCTTCAGGAGTTGCTTGTCTGGGTGCGAAGGGATTCTGAAGTCTTCAGGCTGGTTGTTACTGATACTTAATTCAAATGAGAGGACTGTTCTGTGTTTTCAGATACATGTAAGTACAAAATCCTGGACTTTTCCCAAGGCCATCTAAGAAGTGTTTAAGAAGGAAGTGAAAGGGATAACTAACACGGAATCAGTGTGAGCTGACACAGGCAGGACACAGAAAGAACTGCAAAACCATAAATGAAAAGCAAAGCACACTTGAATCTCAATACCTTGTGGATCCAGGGAATCTCCAAAGCAGCACTGGGCTGAGAATGTACAAAATGGTCTTTACTAGAGCCTCACCGTTTGAGCAGTCTGTGCCAGGAACTGTTCAGATCAGGCTTCCAGGGGAAGCCTCTCCACTGCTGGGCATTAAATGGCTGTGTTTCAAGCAGACAAGAACTCAGTCCCAGTGTAGTTACCGAGCTCTAATGATCTGAGGCATTAGTACCAGATACAGCCTCCGTTCTGGTGAGATGTTTCAGACACAGAAACCACAGGAATATGGGCTGCTTCTTGCTGTACAGCTGTAGCTCCTCCTGTGTTTCAGGCTTGAGGTAGACTCTTGAATGTGGCTTCTTAGTGAACACACCCTTGGGTGATTGGCCGTAAGATAAGCTACGAAGTCAAGCTGAACTGAGATTTCTTTTGCTGAAGAGCTCTTTTCCTTACATTTAGAATAAAGACAGTCAAGATGATGTTCAGTACTTAATTTGAATTGGAAAATGTCTTTTTGCACATTTTTCCAGTGCTGGTGTGATATCCTGGATACCTGTCCTACATCTTACTCATGATATCTGAACGTATTATCTCTAGCTTCACTACGAGTATGTTCAGCTCTGCAGTTTACCTGCAGTTCTGTTAACTGAGGTGCTCTTGTCACAGTGGTGTTTTGGCATTAGTGGATGTATTTTGGGTGGCTGTAGACAGTGGTTAGTCTTCATTCAAGCTATGTGGTCCCCGAAATTGGGGTGTAATTTCCTCTTAGTTTTCTAACTTTAAACCCTGTTAGGTTACGTTTCCCAAGTTTTTCCTAGCAAGCCAACTCTAGCTGTCTGTAGTGTGATTGTCTGCAGAATGCACATATTACAAGAGTGTAGAATTATTTTAAAGGCTCTCACAGTGTTGAAAATATAACGATTTCTTGTCAGTTTATCAACTTGGTTTATTACCTTCTACATTTTAAAGTATATTTTGTAAGCTTCCTCACTGATTTATATTTTTTAAATGACATGATGTCGCAGTTAGGCTTTGAAAGCATATTGTGATGCCAAGTCCTTTGAATTTGCTTGTAGTTATTAAAATAAAAGTGCTTTCCTTGTTTGTCTCTATTCATTCCATTTTCTGTCTGTAGAATATTACGTTTTCTGATATTGTTTGAGAATCTGCTTGCTCTCTGCATACGCTGCAAAATAGAGATGGTAATTACTAGCAGTTCACTTACTAAAGCTGTTGTAGGCGGAGGAGATTCTTACCTACATCTAGTTTATCTCTCGTGGTGTTATTTTTAGTAGTGTTTGGGGGTTCTTGTGTATTTTGGTTTGGGTTTTGTTTTGTTTTAAATCGAACTCTGTATGCATTTGGGTTTTAACTTAATTTCTTACCCCGATATGTTTCTACCTCCAGATCTTGAATACCTGATGCATGCACGGCAACAGCTACTAACCACAGCGAAGCGTTGGGATTCTACTTCTAAGACTATTGTAGAATTTGAGCCTAATGAAACTACTGAATTGGAGAAGAGCCTTCTTAGCAGATACCAAATCCCTCTGTCTGCTGACCAGCTATTTACACAATCTGTGCTGGACAAATCATTGACCAAGACCAACTATCAGTCACGGCTACATGACCTCCTTTATATTGAGGAAATAGCACAGTATAAGGAAGTTAGCAAGTAAGTAATACCTTTATAAAAGTACCCCTTGGGTATTTCTTGCTGTCCTATTGCAATGGGGATGGCAACTGTTTTCATTAAACCCATGTGATTGTTTAAGAGTCTAAGTCTTCCTGGTTCTTGGAAATGAAGTTGAATATGAGCCTGGAAAGAGTAACTTGTGATAAAGGTCGCTAGCACTTAACAAACGTAGTTTACTGACACTAATTTAAAACAAATTGTATGTTTCAGTCTCTGCTCATGACTCCAGGCACTAAACAGCTATTGTACAATGTTTGTTAATGTCTGGATAATAATTATTTTTCTTTCTAGATTTTGGCTCTATACAAAAAGATACTAATAATAGGAGTCAGATTTTTGTTTCTTGTTGAAAGTAGATTATAGCAAAGTACTATGTGAAGTCTGTGTATAAGGCCTTGGGAGAAGTGTAAAATGTGGGTTTTTTCTTTTTTTAAGAAAAAGGTTGAATTGTGAGTGGATCAAACTCTGATCCTACAATGGATGTGGCAGCTGACTTTATTCTCCAAATAGTTTGAAAACGTGCTTCTGAATTAAAGTTTCTAAGGAGAGGCATATGGTCCACACTTTCTGTTTGTTTTGTTCTGCAGTATCTCTAGGTACTACGTACCTGTTACCCAGCTGGATGTGCTGCATGAACAAATACAGAATTGGGAAAGAGATGTGAACTTCCCATGCATAGACCCTCACGCGGCCTTTTTTCCTGTAGTTTAATACTTGTGCTGAAAAGTTTTGCCTGCACTCTTGTGGCATGAAAGCGTTTTAAAGCAGTGCACGATTCAGAATGGAAAGTCAAAAAGGATTAACATCCCTTTAACATAATTTAGTAGCAAATTTAGTCCTATTAATTACTTAAATTCCAAACCAGAGCTGTGTTTTTAAGACAAGGCCACTCCTGGAGCTGCAGAGGTTCAGCTGACTCAACACTCCTTCATTTAGGAAGAAAATACTATGAGTAGTTATTTTCCTAATGCTTTTAAAGCAGAAAAATGGTTCCATTTATCCTTTGTATCTTGGATGAAGGGCAGAGTATGCCAACAATTTTTTTGTATCTTTCCTCACTGCTGCGTTCTGCTCTTCAGCTGGAATCTGATATTCGTGCTTGAACGCTGTTTTCAGCATACAGAACTTTCTCCATCATACATATTTATAATCAGGTTGAGCTTTCTAAGGGCTCTTAAAAGTGGGTTTAAAGTAAACTTTATGAAATATGATGTAAAAGCAAACAGTATTTTTACTGAGTGAGTTTCCACAATGAGAATTACACTCCCGTGCCTCGTAGGAAACCAAAGGGCAGCTTGCCTGCAGAAACAGAAGGATGGATAGTGCGTTCTCTGGGTAATGCTTCCCCTTTGGACAATTGGGTGCAGTGATGCAAGTTCTCTTCTTTTTCTGTCTAGCAGATGAATAAAAGGAAGTCTTAATAATGTTCTTGAAGTCGTTTGTTTTGATAGTGTTGATGACAGAGATTCTTTTGATCTTGTAGCTGACCCACTTTATTGCAACAAGGCTCAAACTAGCACACTTTTCTGATCCTCTGCAGCTGAGATCACACACTTGCTATTCTCTAGTGAAGTGTCAGGGTTGCAACAAGCCTAGGAATGGGCCCAGAAGCACAAAGCAAGTGGGTTGTGGTACGTCTGAAGCGGTGCTGCGAGCGAGGATGTTGATGAGCTCTCTGATGGGCTGTCTGCGTAGCGCAGAGCTCGTGGGGTTGTCAGCATGGTCTCTTACGACATGACACGAGTGTCTGCAGCTCAGATTGGAGGGGGTTGTTGGGTTGTAAGACTGTTGATGATGTCTGACTTTCTAGGAAAACACTGTTTCCTCCATCTTTCTGTGGGGTCGCCTGATTGGAACTGCTGAGAAGTATTGGGTGATGGTTGTGGTGGCTTGAAAGAGCCTTGAACGTAGGTATGAGGGAGCTCGTTCTGGATAGCCTCAGAGAGCTTGACTTTTGAAACATGTTCATTCTAGTGTTTCAAGAGGCATTCATAAAAGGTTCTCCACGTGAGTACATCATAAAGTAGAGTAATAAAGGGTAGAATAAAGGAGTCACTGCTGTCTAATTTCCATATGTAAATATACTCCATAAGAAAACGCTAAACAACGTCCTGATGTTGGTACTTGTTTGGTTTTGCAAAAATTTGCCCTACGTACTTCTGGTGGTGGTTTTAAAACTCTTCCCTTTCTGTCTTGCCCATTCAAAGGAAAAGCAGCATATAAGGGTGCCTCTGGATGACCTGTGTTTCTTGTGTGAAGTTGTGTGAGGTGGCACCTGGCTCCTCCAGCAGCAGGAATCTACTGCAGGGAAGTTATAGATTTGTCCTCAAGGCTGTGAAAACTTAAAACACTGGCTTTGATGGATAATAAATTTCCTGTTGTCATTGCTGTGTCTTAATTTATCAATAGCTAGGTAGGTGTCTGCACGCCCTGCCTGACCTCTGCTCGAGCAAATGTAAGAGGAAACGTGCTGAACGTACGTGCAAGAAAGGGTTGGATGGGCTTCGTTTAGAGTATCTTTATTTGCC
This sequence comes from Pedionomus torquatus, assembly GCA_013398155.1. Lineage (NCBI taxonomy): Eukaryota > Metazoa > Chordata > Aves > Charadriiformes > Pedionomidae > Pedionomus > Pedionomus torquatus. The sequence goes on from VZRU01007628.1 coordinate 35,039, forward strand.
TTTGGGGAATTTATTATTTGCGTTGGCACTGAAGTGATTAATCATTTATGAAGTCTTTCTTTAATTTCTGTGGTTTTGAATATGAACAACAGGCTATCTTTTAGCGGGTTTTATTAACACTGCCATTAGGTTGGGGTTTTGCAGTGTCTCACAGGAAACGTAAGGTTTTGTTTGATTTCTGTGAGCCTGACTGAAAACTTCATATTGTATAAATCTGCAAAGGAATGGATGGAAGAAGCAACTGCTGATTTTCTAAAAAATCTAGTCCTTAGAGGATTTTGCAGTTTAACAGTTTGCCAGAAGGTGTCAGCTTACTCAGTAGAAGCTGCTTGATGGTCTCTGAACTTTAGGTTCCCTTTACCACAGCAGAGTTAGTTGTTTGTGAAGACGTTCACTCGTGCCTTGTCTCAGAATGGCAGAAATCCTGTTTTCATCACGTTTCTACAGTTTCAAAATTGAGAATGAGCTGATGCACATTCAGTAGCATAGGGACTGGACTTCAGGACGGCTTGGACAAAAGACATTCACAACACCAAGTGGTTCTGTCGTGGCAATAATGCTGAGCTCTCGGTTACTGTGTTAAACGTTTTATATCGTAATTTAGCAGTCACCCGAGCGAGACAGGAGCGGTTTGAGGTGCTGCTGACTTGCCGATGGCTCCCTTGGAAGAGTGCAGCATTCCTGTAGGAAAGAGCTTGGGTTGGCTTTGGGCTGGTTCTGCAGCCTGCGTGGCAACTGGAGGCAACAGCCAGTCCTGCCGGGCTTCCCGAACCGGCTGCTCCTCTGCGGTGGCCCGAGCCGCGGCTCGCCGTGCGGTACCGCCGCTGCCGAACCGAGCGAGCCGGCCCGCGTCCCCTGGGGCGGGGGGAGTGGGAGCGGGACGAGCCCCCCGTGCAGAGGCGGCTGGTGCTGCAAGGGGCGAGCACAGCTCCTGTGTGGGACTGGCGTTTGCCTGGCACGGGGGACAAGAGCGGTTGGTTGGTTCGGTGGGTGATCAGCTACCGGGTGTGGTGGGTTTGATTGGTGCGGGCTTATGACTACTGACGCTGCAGGGCTTAAATGCGAAATTACCCGTTTATTTGGTTTAAATGGAAATTACAAGAAGAGCAGGTCAAATAAAAACAATATGAGTATGAAAAGTATGATAAGAAAATGAGGTTTCCCTCATTTCCCCTGTTTCCAAGGGATTTTATTTCATTTGTGAAAACCTTTGGGCTTTATTTTTTTTTTCTGCAATTTGTTGCAAATTCAGCAAATGTTGCTGATGAGAAGAGAACAGTATGGTTAGTGTGACAGACCTGCTCCTCTACAGCCAGGCGGGAGCAGTCTGGGTAACAAAAACCCCAAGACTCTAGCAGGAGGTTTTTATGTATTGGCGAGAGGTCAGTGCCGTGTGCTGATAAATCACTTCAGGGTGTTACTCGGGTGACTGTTAGAAAGTGATAGCTCCAGGGAATTAATTTCTTATGTCTCTGATTACAGGAGGCAGGTGCTGCTAGTGGGAGTTCTGTGATAGGTGCCTCACGGGGCTGAGCCTGTGATCCCATTTCCTCCTTTCAAATAAAATTGTCTCGTTTTAAGGCCTGTGTTCTGATTTTATTTTTTTTTTTTTTTGAGGCATTTTAATCAATTCCTGTAAATTATAGGTATAATACTTGTTTACTTTCTAAGATGTAGGTTATCATCTTTGGTGTGCAGCCAGGAAGAGATCCATGAATAGGAATCGTCCTTCGTTCTTTGCCTGCACGTCTCTCCTTGAATAGCCAACATAAGCTTACAGACTATTTAAATACAAGGTTTTACTGTTTTGGGACGAGCACAGCAACTCTAACTCACCCTAAACTTATTTTGGTCTCAGAAAATCTAGTATTTCATTCTCTCTTGTGAGAGTTCTTTTTTTTCCCTTTTTTAAGCTTCATAGATGTTGGTTCTTTATAATGCATGTATGTTTTATGCACTGTAATCAAAAAGAAAATGTGTGAGCCTGCAACAGCTACATGCTGGCACATGGGCAGTTTGGCTGGAATTGTTCATGTTCAAAAGTTACACAGTGGGAGTGTGAGAAGGTGAATCTTCAGTCTGAAGGCATCAGGCTGCTGAATCTGTGAGTGTTCCTCTGCACTGACTCGCTGCTTTCTCGCTTAGGTTCAACATAAAAGTGCAATTGCAGATTGTAGCAAGCTTCATGCTCACTGGTGTTTCTGGAGGTGCAAAGTACGCCCAAAATGGACAACTTTTCGGCCGCTTTAAGCTGACTGAAACACTTTCAGAAGACACTTTGGCTGGACGGCTGGTGATGACCAAAGTCAATGCTGTTTATTTATTGCCTGTCATTAAAGAGAAGTCAGCACAGAGCCAAGGAACCAAAGAGAAGGTTTATGAAGCAGCTATTGAGGAGAAGACAAAGGACTATATCTTCTTGAGGGTATCCAGGGAATGCTGTGAAGAGCTTAATCTTCGGGCAGATTGCGAGATGCAGGTAGGTCTGACTGGAACGGGCTTTGGTATGGGAGCGGTGTGCACTCTGTCAGTTGTGTCTCTCTCCAAAGTAATTGCTTGAAGATGTGAAAAGGAATGTTTGTTATTCATCATCAAACAGAGAGCAGAGCCCGGATGAGAATTTCTGCTGGGTGAAATCTTTTTATACATAAACATAGATGTGTATCTCTCTGTGTGTCTTATGTGTATAGATGAGTCTTATTATTCCGAAAAGAAAATAGTATTTTAGAGGTGTTACAGAGTAAAAAAAAAAAAAAAAAAAAAAAAACCAAACCAAAAAACCCAACATTTTAATGGATTTTGTTTATGGTGAAATTCTTCTGAGGTTACTAGGCATTGCTTGCAGACTTCTGCTTGTATATCTCATGGTTTTGAGCGTGATCTGTGACTGCTTGGGCACTGTTTTTACATCTCTGGTTCAAATACAAAACCCTCTTCATGGACTTGTAAAGGAAAGCTTTCCTTGTTTTTATCTTTCTGCAGGTTGGTGTTTGTGGGTAGCTCGTGGACTTTCTCCCACCAGACCTGCCCACCCTCTTCCCTCTTGTTCTGACCCTGCTGAACATATTGTTTACTCCTGCTGCTGCCTGCTCTTTTTGCCAGCTTGGTCTCTCTGTGGCTTCCCTCCTTCTGTCCGTTGTAGCTATTCTCACCAGAGACATTGGGAACCTTTTCTTGATGAACTCAAAGTGGGGGGTTTTCTATCCCTGGTTTGTTTTGTTTTAAATATTTTAATTTTTTTCCTCTTAAAAACCAATCATATAGCCCTGTCTGCTGCTCTTGACATAGCCAGAACTCGGTCTTTGATAACCTGCGTCTTGGACTCCTTACTCTGTATCTTCTCATTCTTGTTGTTTGTGTCATTGTGGGTTCCACTATTTGTGCCGAGGCCTGAGGCGAGATTCATTTTTAATAAAGTCTGTTGAAGTTGGGAATGGGCCTTGTGCTGCTTTCTGTGGCCATGTCAGAAGAAAAGGAATATTGCCCTTCAGGGAAGAAGTCTTCAACTTAGAGTATTTCCTTGATAGGGATGATGAGGAGTGGTAGATGGAGGCATGAGGAAGGTGAATAAATACTTATATATAATAAAAATATATATAAATACCAAATGCATATATCCTGTTTCAGAATGATACTAGTTGCCTCTGTGACTCTCGCTGTGCTGTCCACTATATCCGTGACAGATACTTGTCTGTCTTGAAGGCGTTTAGTCACAAAATGAGGAGTTCTAAGGCTTTTGCTAGAGAAGATTGTGTCAGAAGTAAGACCGGGCTTTTATTTACTTTGCAGGTCACATGAAATGGGTGAGGATGCATCTAGAAAATTGTGTGGTTTGCAAAGAAGACGGTGTGTTAGATGTAAATGCATGTGAGGGAAGACAAAGCTGGAGTTAAATTAAATACTTAAACTCCTCACCCATCCCCCTGTGTGGCTGCTGTAGACCTTGGGATTGATTTTGTTACCAAACAGAAATAACCTCATGTTAAGGTCACTGGAGTTGTTTGACATGAGTGCATTTTCACCAAACTATTATCTCCTCATTTTGTTTTGGGGAAACATATGCAAGAATCCTGATGTCTTAATTTAACACAGATAATTGGTCTGGGAAGACTTAGGTTGTTCTGGGCTCTTGGCTTTGTGTTTGTTTTCTTAAAACAATAATTAAACTTACTAATTGATTCTATCAGAGCCTCCACTGGAATGCAAAATGAGCTAGGGCTTCAGTAACTGACTTATTTTCCTTTGAGTGTCTTATAAAACTTTGCCTGAGGCAGCAAATCTATTCTACATTTGAGGCTGGGTCCTAAAATTATTTGTAAAATTACGTAGTACTTCACACATATACCGGTGCAATGGTGATCAGATCCTTAAAGTATCACCTGCATTTTAATGAATTCTGAGGAAATCTTTTCTGATTAATTATTGACTGAAAATTTGGAAAGGGATCCGCAGGGTAGAGCTGAGGATGTTACAATTTGGTTGTGTAGCTTTTTTATTAAAGATGCTGGAAATTCGGCCGTTGTCTTCACGGGAGTTAGCATTCTCAATGTGGATCTTGAACATTGACAAAACTGCTTTTATTTCTGCAGGTTTGGGGTGAGTTAGGTGGTTTGCTTCCTTTCCTCTTCTAGTAATTGATCTCAGAAACTTCCTGGTCACTTGGCTGCCTGTTGTCCTGGCTGAGCTGTAGTGAACACACCGTCCTGCTTTTGTTGGGTGTGCCTGTGGTGGAGGTGGGACGGGGGGAGCTGGTGCTTTAAACCCCCTTGGCCTTTTGGTGACCAAGCTAACAGGCGACTGTTGTATTTCTGGAGTGGTGACTCTGTTCTGTCTCCTCCTCCGTGAAGCTGGCAGTGGATTAACTTCCTTTCCCGCTGTTTTCTTGTATTAAAGCAGGTTATGTGCCTCTCCTTCACAGATGGCCTCGTCAGCAGTCCACAGCAGCAAATATAACGATTTGTTTCAATCCAAAATGAAAACCAAAACAAATCACAAGCTGTTCAAGTGGGGAACGCAGGTAGATAGGAGGTATTTAATGCCAAGCACCTTGCTTGGGCTCCCAGAAGGGGCTTCACAGTTTTTCTGCATTTGCATTATCGTTGTTATATTGGATGGTCTTTTCTTAGCCCTGGATCTGAGGAAAGATGTCTTTCCTGTAGAGAGCAAGCTGTGAGGTTGGGACCGTTGCCATTTGCATGGAATTCTTTTCTGAACATCTGCGGGATTTTGTTGGGTGGACAAATGGGCGCTGGGGAGGACGCTCCAAGAGGAGGTGATAGTCGAGATGAACGTTTAATGTCTTCATATCTGCCAGAGACTGCGAGGTACTGGCTCCGTTCTGCACCAACACAAGCACACCTTGTCTGTCTCCAGCAAAGCCAGTGTCGGTTTTTCATGCTACTTAACAGCATGAACAGAGTAATATTAAATAGACTAGGGAAAGGAAATACGGAGAGCTGTGTTGGGCAAACCCATGTGAAGGAGCTGATCTTCAAGCAGGAGACACCGTTGGTGTGATGCCTGTGCTGGCAGAGGCTGCGGGCAAATGAGGAGTGTTGAGTCCGGCAAGGAGTTAAGTCTGGAAGAGTCTGGAAGGCTAAATTACTCCTTGGAGAAGGTTCAGGAGAGAAGTTTATGGCTTTGAATTAATGTTTTCTTTAGAGAAGTGGTTGTCTGCCTTGCCAGGTATTTTTTTCCCCAAGTTTGCTGTCTCGTTTTGGTAACCACATGTACCTTCAGCACAACAAATTGGTTTTTGTTTATATATATAAGGAAAACTTGCTTTAGTTGACAAGGACTTTTTAAAGTCTTTGAGAACTTTATAAAGTCTTTATATGAAAAGCTAATTACAAAAATATATTCTAGTACTGCTTTGTGTTTGTTGAACTTTCTGGTTGGTGGCAATAATTATTGTGAGATTAAAGCGTGATTAAGTAATAACAGACTGATTAAGAGAGAATCAGTGAGTGCCAGAGGAGAAAATTAATGTATCTGAGACCAGATTCTTGCTTTGGGCACGGGGGGGATGTTTAGGACAGTGTCACCTCTGTGGCGTGGCCCTGGGACAGCAGAGGGTGCTCGTCTGCATCTCCTTCAGTTCAGCTGGAAACAAGTGATGTTTGGGGTTTGTCTCTGCTGCTCACACCACTGACTTACATCATCTGTTGATCTGTGAAAATTTCTCCTCTGTGACTGCTCCAAGGTTGTTCTTACAGCATGCCATGGAAGACTGTATTTTTAAAAACAACCTTTTAGGACAGTAATATTTTCTGGTAGTATTTTTCGTATTCCAAAAAATATTTCCAGCAATGGTTTTCCTTTTTCTGAAAGTGCAGTGGAATCCTACCTTAAAAGTCAAATAATAAAATCACGTTCGAGCAAATGCTGTACTTACCTTTGTTTAAAAAAAAAAGGAAGGAGCAAGTTAATTTTATTGCAAACCTTTCGATTGATGTTTGCTGTCTTCTCAGAAATACAAAAATGTCACACATGCAGCAAAATCTAATGAGTGCTTTCTACATTAGTAACTTTTGGTTCACCTCTTAATTTATTTATCATTTTGTACTGCAGGTTGAACTTCAGTTTCAGTTAAATCGCCTACCCCTCTGTGAGATGCATTATGCCTTGGACAGGATTAAGGACAACAGTATTTTGTTTCCAGATGTCAGCATGACTCCCACCATACCCTGGAGTCCCAACAGGTACACGAGTTACACACATGTTGATACCAGGGGTTGCATGGTAACGCCGTGCTGGATTTCTCGTGACAGATGGCTGGAATCTGCCCTAGAGCAGGAACCCTGCCTCGCTCTGCGGTAACGGGGAGGGCGGCTCAGAGGAGGGAGCAAGCCTGTTCTAAATAGAAAACTGATCCTCTGAGGATTAGAGTCTGTCGATGGGTTTTCCCTGCAGCTGAGCCGGGGTTTTTTAGGTGTTGCAGGTGAAGCTGTAGAAAGCAAATCTCCTCTTGTGATGTACTGTTCTGCTGGTCTCCGCTGAAAGGATGCATGACCCTTCCTAGTGTGTACGTTGCCGGCAGGAGTTGCCGTGCGGGTCTCGGGTGCCCAGACTGCTGCTGGCAGGCAGCAATCCCGTACTGCCCTTTGATGTGATGCACCCAGATTTGGATCTGTCGCTGAATGGGGTGACTCGGAAAGGTGGGGGTGTGATTCCCAGGAGGACCAGCACTGCGATTAGAGGCAGCCCTCAGGCTCTTTGTGTACGTGTCTTACAGTTCCCTTTAGGAAATATAAACCCCTGTGTTATAGAAATACTTTTAAGGAAACTTAGGGCTGATGCAGTGACAATAGTTTGTCCCAAAGCGGAAACTTAAGGGAGAGAAATGCGCAGCTGTGTTGCTCAGGGAACAGGTCAGCATTCGGGCTGCGTAGGGCACGAGGCTCCTGAGCTCGGCAGAGAGAGGGGTGTGGAAGCGACGGCACACGCAGCATGCAACGAGTTGTGTGGGGTCTAGAAGGGGAGAGTGGAGGGTGTGAAGGTAGTTGAGGGATTAAAAGGAAAGTGATCTGGCCAGAGAGCTGAGACAGTGAGATGGCATGTGGCAAAAATCACTGGAAAAAAGGGGTTCTGGGTGAGGATACTGCAGCCATCAAAGCTGTGACACTAAAGGCAGGAAGAAGGGACAACAATCTTTTCACTGAATTAAGTATTGAGTGAATCTTGCAAGGAAGTGGTGTTTAGGAGTAGTTTGGAAGCAAGCAGCAATTTCAATAAAATGAGGGTAAGTCAAGTAAGCTAGAACTTTGTCTTCTTGGTTTTATGTCAGGAAAGTTATATTTACATAAATTTTACATATGGTTGTAGTTGATGTAACTTATTTGTTTGATTTTTTTAATGTTTTTGTATACATAAATGATAGATACAATGGTTGTGGTTCAGTTTAAGTCACTGTAATAAGCATGTTTTTTCCATCTGGGGGCTTGGTTTGCCCCACTTTAAGATCCAGCGTTTCTCTCTGACTGAACTGTCTGTCCCTCTGGTTTTCTTCTATTTTTGTTTCGCATGCCTATTGCTTTTCAGTATTTCCTAGTTTCTCCTGCAAGCTGGTTGTTCATAGCTGTCTTAAAAGTTAGGGATTCAGTCAATTCCCCCTTGATTTTGCTCCCTGTTGCTGACTGCTACCCAGCAGGAAGGCTCCCCCTGTGTGATCAGCACGGTGCTTGTCCCAGAGCAGATCCTGTTACCGGAGCGTGGCCGTACGTGCCGCAGGGACAGGTGGTTTTCACTGTGTGTGTCTACTTTTAAATCTGTGACTGGGAATATTAAAAACTTTGTCTGTGAATCTTTAACCTCTTATACTCGTTGGAATTTTCTGAGAGCATCTTCCTCTTAGTGTGGCATCACCAGCTGGTTACGGCACAAAATCCTGTTCTCAGACTGCTTTCCCGTTAGAGGTTTGTGTCTTGATCTCAAAAAAAAAAAAAAAAAAAAGGACAGAGGAGTTTGTAGTAGCCATTAGTTTTTTTAAGTGTTTTTTAATTTCATCATAGATAATTTTTTACCAAGCCCTGGGTTTGTACAACTGTTGACTTTTAAAGTTTGCAATGTAAATAATGCAGGGAGGAACGTAGCTAATGGGACATTTTGCGCAGCCGTAGGAGAAAGCTATTATATGTCGACTTGCCTCTGCGATCAGGTGACGGTGCAGCATACGTGTTTTCTAAAGTGTTTACTATTCAGCTAAATTAGAGTTGGATGAGATAATGTAAACTGAGAATTAGTTAGATTCCTTTTGAAAAAAGCCTCAACTGATCTATTGCAAATATTATCAAAGTGATTGTTTTGCCAGATCTGTTGGTTTGTTTCCGTGACACGATCAATACGGTCGCATAGAGCTTTTTTAATTTCTTCCAAGCTTTTAAAATCTCACCTTGTTTCTGTCTCGCCGTGTGTTGTCATAGCTTCTGCTTTTAACCTCTGTTGCCTCCTTTTGTGCAGACAATGGGATGAGCAGTTGGACCCTCGACTAAATGCTAAGCAGAAGGAAGCTGTTCTGGCTATCACTACTCCACTTTCGATACAACTGCCTCCTGTTCTTATCATCGGTCCCTATGGGACAGGAAAAACCTTCACTCTGGCTCAGGCAGTCAAGCACATACTCCAACAGCAGGATACTAGGTGAGATGGGGCACTGAATGCACAGCAACACTTGATTAGAGGAGAAGGTGGAATTCTTTACTTAAATTCAAGTGGAAGGTAGAAATACAGAATTTCCATCCACCTTAAAAACAAACAAAACCCAAGCTGTCTGTCATTGTTTTGAATGATAGAGTAATTTTGTTATCTTAGCCTGTATATCCCATTCAGAACAAAATGAAATAAAATCAACAATATGTAGAATGACTGTGATTTGCTCGACAAGGAAAGTTGTGCAGTATGCTAGATGATAAAAGCTCTTCCTTACTTAAAATCAAGTCTAGATTAATAATCATAAACTAAATATTAAAAAATTGTTTGAGTTTTAAATCTTTTCATAATTGAAGGATTTGAGTTAAAGGGTTGAATCATGCAGACTATGATAGGCTAGTTTCATTAAGAGAAAAATGTGCAGGAAGATGGCCACTGTTTCCTTTTTTTTGTATTCTACTGCTTTGAATTGTTTTCTGTTTCTTCATTGCTTTTTGATTTGCACCATTTATTCCAGCAGGATTCTCATTTGCACCCATTCTAATAGTGCTGCTGATCTCTACATAAAGGATTATTTACATCCATATGTAGAAGCAGGCAATCCCCAGGCAAGACCTCTCAGGTATTTTTTTAAGGCTTATTATGTATCTATAAAATACTATTCTTAAGAAAAGGTGTCTATAAAAAAGGTTAAAAAACTTTTAAAACATAAAAGCGTATTGGCATTACCAGCAGAGCTTTTAAAAACAAGCTAAAAGGAACGTGAAGCATTGTCAACATAATTTTGGGTTATTTATTAAGTAAAAATAAAAGACATCCTTTTTTAAGTTTTTATTATTCTATTGATAAATGTGTCTTTCCTAATGAGCAACCTTCTGATATGCTTCCCTAAAAGCTACGATGATAAAATAAAATGAAGTTTAATTGTATTTTAATTTCAGAAAATTTTGACTTGCACTCATAGTGATAATTTGGAAGCTGGGGCTGCCCCCCTGGCTTTTGGAAGAAAAAAAGTTTGATGTCATAGGAGCTACATACGTAGAGAATCATGTGAAAGTAGTTTGGCCTCTTCTGATAAGTCAGTTTGAAGTATTGCATCTGGGGTTAAATGTACTTAATGGTATTTGGGGGAAATCAGAAAAAGATGGAGAGGAGGTGGAAACTTGAAGAGCGAGGAGGACAAACTCGCACAGAAATGGTTAAGGAGGATTTATTTATGAGCAGAAACCTGCTCCAGGGAATGTTTTGCATGACAATCACAATGCATAATGTGTACGGTTAGCTTGGTATATCTTGTTTTAAATTAGGAGCATCATTTTCTGAATGCCAGTTTGTGAGAACATGTTTGTAAGAAAATGTCTCTGCATGTTTACTTGGTAGCTATTAAAAGCCATCCTGGACTTGGATTTTATGCCATGCCAGTACAGCCAGTGGTGGAAGGGCTGGATCTACAGCAGCTGTAAATTCCCTTAGGTGACACTGCACAGACACTGAGGGTCTGGCCAAGGCAGCAAAAGCAGCTTATTTTTCCAAAGTTACCTTTGTCCTGATTGTATTTTATCAACAGATTGTCTCAAGGTGATTTGTAAAGCACTTTGTGGTTAAAAGTATTATGGTGTCTTAATTTTGTAGCTGAATAAAATGTGTGCAGTTGAGACTTTTGGGAAAATTGAAGCGTGATTTTAATAGAGTTTAAGTTAAATACAGTTTTGTTGTGGTTGCCAGGGTTCTGCTACCTTCTTTTATGTACTGTATTTAACCACATAGTCCCGTCTCAGAAAAGCCTATGAAAAACATACATAAACAAAAGTGGTGTTTTCCTTATGGTTAAAATATATTTGCCAAGAAAATTACAACACATAATGGAAAAGTCACTGACTGTTTGAGTTTGAGTGTGACTGCCCAGGGTTGTTAGGAAGCCTCCACAAAGAGCTGCTTGGATTTGTGATACTGTTCAAATAGTCATCATGCCTGCCTGAAAAGTGAAAAGTTTAGAAAGTGGAGGCATCTCTGGAATTGTGTGTGAGTATACATACATTTATGGATCCACAAGTATGTATACTTTCCAATTAAAAATTTTGCATATAATTGAGAAGGATCTGTTGTTTGCAAGCTGTGTGTCAGCCTGATCTGGCAGGAGTTACAGGGTCGGTTTATCTGAATGGAAAGCTGGAGCTATGGGAGACTGAGCAGAAAATTACTTACAGGTCTGTTACCTTTCTTATTGACTGTTGTCAAGATGTATTTTTGAATTAAATTCATTATCATTAGTCTAAGCAGGATGCTTTGAGCCTCTTGTGGTATCTTAAAGGAAAAGTGGGGTGGAAGCAGTTAATTAATAAAACTGGATGCGCTGCTTGCAGCGTTTGATGTTTCTAAATGGCTGAACAGCTTTCTTTAGATTTTTGTTTTATTATTTTCTTTGCAAATGAAGAATTGGCTGAATGGCATCCTTACTAAAAATGTTTCCACAGCTTAGTGGTGAGCACCACAATACATACGTTGTTCTTAAAGAGGGAAGGCTTAATTATTTAATATTGACAGAGTTCTGAGAACTGTGTAGATATTTCTGTAAATTTCTGTGGGCAAGATGTACACTAAATAAATTACCCTGTCAGTGATGCAGTGTAAGAGTTTGAAGCCTAGAGTTTGAGGTTTTTTGTTTAAATATCCTGTGATAATTTCATATTTTTTCTTAACAAAATAATTTCTGTGCCCTCTGGAAAATGTGAAAAGTCAGAATGAACACTAGGAATTTGTTGAGTCCAAGTCCTGCACCTAAATAAAATATCAATGAAGCCTGAAAGCCAAATTCTCGTAGTCCTGATGCCCATAAACAAGTTTGTACCCAGAAAAAGCCACCACAGAAGCCCAGTGCCCGTGGGAACCAGGGACGTACTCCAGAGCCTGAGTCGTCCTGAGGAAACTCGACACTGAAATAGTTTTGTTATACTTGTGTGAATTAACGCAGAAGTGTGTCTGAAAAAACCACCCCGACCTGAAGTTAGGAGGAAAGAGCCTTTGGTTAAGTGCTTCTGTTAAGTGTGAAGACCCTTGATTTTAAGTCTGGAAAAGCACCTCTGGAGGGTGAGGCAGAGCCCTAAGTGGTGCCAGCTGGCTCGAGGGGCATTTGGGGGGCGCAGTTCACATTCAGTTGTGTCCGTGTGCCAGCTTTGTATGTCGTGCTAAGGTAAAGGGACGGAGGGTGATGCTGACGCTGTGGGAGCTAGCTGCAGGAGACACCCAGACTGGAGAAATGAGTCAGTGCTGGGCAAACCAGAGTTTGAATTTAAAAAGCCCCAAAACCAAAAACCCAGCTATTGCCCCTTTTTCCAAATCACCTGGAGTAAAGTTCTGGTCCTGAAAACAGTTTTAATTTGTCTTATTAAATGTTAGATCGTAAAATAAATGTCTCTTTAGTCAATTACTTTTTTTCCTTGAAACTCCAGCATCTATCTTATGCCCATCCTCAAAGGAAGACTGAAAAAGTTGACTTCCAGGTTGTAAGACAGATCTTCCATGTGTCTTCTGCATCCCAAAGAACGTCCTTGTTCGTGAGCGTCAGCCTCTCTTTGCAGCTGGATCAAAAGAAATGGAAGGGGGAAATCAAGTGTTTTTAAAGTTTTCTGTAGGCTTCTTGGGACTACTTAATTTTTTTTATTTTTTTTTTTTAAATAATCTTTCAACAGAAGCATGAAAAGAGACTGCTACATTCTTTTTCCTCTAAGCTTTTGTCTTCTTTTTGCTTGAGGGATTTCAGGTGAGGAATAACTGTACAAAATCTGAGGAGCTGGGGCTGGAGTTCGGCCAGGAAGGGTTCTGTGGAGCCCAGCCTGAAGGGAGATTCCTGGCCTCTTGTCAAGAGCTGGGAGGAGTTCGTGTTTCCCAGTTCAGAACAGGGAAGACAAATTTTGAAGAACTTTAAATTGAGTCCCCATTGACTCTGTTATAAGGAGTTGTGAGAAGTTGGTTTTGGAGTACAACTAAAACTGTTTAGCCGCCCTTGGAGGTTCCGACTCTAGGCTCCCCCTTTATTAACTTTTAGAAGCATATTTTAAGTGATTTATGAGCAATTCCAGCCCAAAACATGAACAAGGAAGTGAATCTTAATTACTGATACAAATTCACTGCTTTTGCAAGAAGTCAGTTTGCAAATTGGTACTTCAGTGGAAGCAAAATAAAAAACAAATCTGCCCAAATATTTCTATTGATGTAGTGGCTGGGAAGTGGATGGGGTCGTAGGTAGGTTAGCTGGCAGCGTGTTCCACTCTCTGCCTCGTTGGCTTCACTGAAATGAAGGCTTCTGTACATATCCAGGTGCTGCCTTTGGAAATAAAAGTGGCATCAGTTTCCATGTGAAACGCAGCTTTTGTGTTAAGCCAGCATCTGTAGGTGCAGGGGATGCATCCAGTGCCTCGTTTGCAGAAGTCTGAGCCCCTAATTGATAATTGATAATCTCCTGGGATTTCCGTTTCAAGGTGATTCTCTTTGTGCCTGCTGGTGATTTCACTGCCCGTGGGCTGGGTAAACCTGAGCCTTCAAGGTGTTAGTTTCCCCAGGAGTAAAGTCGTGGTGTGAGAAAATACCCTCTGGCATGAGCTGTGGCTGGGCTTTGGTTCCGTCGCTGTGGTTTTTGCCCGTCAGGGTCCCGGTACCGGCAGGAAGGGGCTGCGGTCGGCGATGGCTCCGCTGGCGCCAGGGAGCCCCGCTCGCCCCGATGGTGCAGCGAGAGGGGGAGCTGCTGCTTTAGGCAGAATGTAGGGTACGTTTGCAGGGCGAAATGCTATGATCTGCGTTGGGCTGGTAAAACTCATTTTTGCAATGGAGTCCTCTAGCTTTAAGGGAAGAAAACTAATGATGAAATTACAGGAGTTTTCATTAGCCCAGATTCACCTGAGAAAGAACTCCCTTGCTCAGTGTGGCTGGCTTACATCACGACACTTGCGAAGCAGTCACATCTGTCAGGTGTTTTTGTGCCAGTGGTGAATAATAGCTCTGGGATACCTTTTTGATCTTACATCAAAATAGAAGAAATTAATGGGTAAGCAGCAATGCAGTTTGAAATGCTGTCAGCCAGTCTGTGAGTCACACAGAGTTGAATTTTTGTAACAAAAGACAGTGCATGGTATAATAATGTCTAATAACCATAATATTTTGCATTTCAATAGCACCTTTCATCCAAGAACCTCAAAGTGCTTTACAAACATAAGCGCACAATAAACCCCTTAGCGCTGCCAGCCCTGCTGGGGGGCAGCAGGTGAGTATTGCCCTCGGCGGGGGGCTGGGGCAGCAGCGCAGGGCTCCCCTCCCTCCTGCTGCCTGGACCGCGTGTTGTTATGTGCACGTAGTAACACTTCACCAAATAAAGCTGTTCAGGGCGATGGCCATACGAAATAAAGATGCTGGGGTAGCAGTAGAAGGTTCTTGGTCTGAGGCTGGCTCTGGAGGCCCCGTCCTCTCTGGGGTCCGTGGTTGGGGGTGTCCGATGGAGGGGCTCCAGTGTCCAGTGCGGCTCCCCGGTCAGCAGTCGAGGTTTGCAGTTAGGTGTGTAATTACACTTTTCCAAATACTGCATTAATGATTTGGGATTTGTACTATGGGTGCAGGAGATACTAATCAGAAGAAAACAAACGATGACTAGATAAACCAGACAGTGTAAGCCCCATATGTAGAACTGAAATCTGAATAAATAATTTAATCTTAATTTATTCTGGAATAAATGAAAGTAACTTTAATTCTAAATATTACTACCTGTACAATAATTTCCTGGGGTGTAAAGGTTCCTCTTTAGATTGATAGTTCTCACTTGACACAGCTTGTATTTCTGAGGATCCTCCGTACAGAGGCCCTTTGACTGATGCTCTTTGGTTATTTCTGTAGATCCTGGGGGAGTCACTCGTTTCTGGGACATACTGTTGTCTTCCCCGCTCCTCCTCCATTGAGCTAGACGGTCGTAAAATTTTATCACTTGTTAGGAAAAGTTCATCCTCGATCTCACGAGATGGTGATTTCAGTTTACCTTGCGTGTCTTTGGAGCCCAGTCCTTTGCTGATCGGGTCCTGCTCTTTCAGACTCCAGCCATCCTTTTGGCACTGTTTTCTCATTCTTTCACGCAGAGTATCCTAATTATGGCCCTGCATGATGAAAAGGTGAATGTACGTCCTCTTTGGTTCTTAGAAGATGTACAGGGTGTTTGAGGAAGTACGGGATTTTATTAAAGTCTTTTGATTTATGTTCTTGTTTTTTTTTTTTTATAAAGATCCTCTAGCCGCAGGTGAAATGTGCAAACCACTGCAACTCGGTCAGTTCCAAGACTGTGGGCTGTATTTATATTATATCTGAGGAAGTATTTCCTTTAAATGAGTTTACCGATAGTTTAAAATGAAATAGATGTTGATGTGAGGGTCACAAAACTTAATCATTCGGAGAATTTACAGATCTTCACGTGTGGAGTGATCCTTGGTGTCTGTTCCCTGTATGTAGCATTGCCCTGCGGCAAATAAAGGAAGGTAAAGCCAAGAGTTTCTAGGATGTAATTCTGCACAGTTGTCATGTTTTGCTTTCTGAAGATTACTTTTGTTTATGAGCAAACAGAATATTAGCATGTGAAATACTAGGCTGTCACTGCATTCAACGTGTCTAGGAAATAAGCCCCCTCTTTCTCTTTTAGGGTATATTTCAGAAATCGCTGGGTAAAGACTGTCCACCCAGTTGTGCACCAGTACTGTTTGATTTCAAGCACACATTCCACCTTTCAGATGCCACAGAAAGAAGACATTCTTAAGCAAAGAGTAGTAGTTGTTACTTTAAATACATCACAGTATCTGTGTCAACTGGATCTTGAACCAGGTAGGATCATTTCTAAACCAGGAATGTCCGTCCTTTGAGAATTATCTTCCTCTTACCAGTGTCAGTTCTTTAGCCAGTTCTTTGAGCAGTTAAAAAATAAACAATTTTAATCTTGGTTTTCTCTTTTTTAATGAATAAATATTTATTACAAAGGTATAAACTGCTGGTGTTCAAATTAACCTTTTGCTTATTCTGTTTTTTCCTTACTTATAAAAAATAAATAAAGAAGCAATACTGTCTATGATCTGCTGTTTCTGGGAATCAAGAGGGAAAATTCTGTTTGAGATTCTGACTTTGAATGTTATGCTCATTACGGGCATTACTCAGTGGAGCATGTAAGCATAAATACACACCCAGAGCTTTTTCTCTTGTTTTGTGAATTCTTTAGCTTTGCAAACAACTCCCACACATACCAGCCCGTGCCATGTTCACGTGATGCTTCTCAGGTTGTTTTCTCGACTGCAGCATATTAGAGTGATTTCTTGGGGGGCAGAGGATGCTTAGGGTGTGTTGTTTTCTTGATCTCGACATCCGTCTGCTTCTTGGAGAACATGGAATTTCTTTACTGAAGGCGTTACAGTTAATTTTCTATGGCTACAATTTACAGTTTGTTGCAATAAAGAAAACTATTATGGAATTAATGCTGAACATTTTCAGGTCCTGAGGGCCTTTAGTCTTTCAGGACTTTAGGTGGAAGTAGCTGCTTTGTCTGGCAGTGAGTTGTGTGCAGCCATGCCATAGTAATGTGTGCAGCATTATGAAATTCATGTTTTCCAAAGAAAATGGCTACATTTTCAGGTATATAATATTAATTGGATGGCACACTAAGTCCTCTAATAGTTTGGTTTAAACCTTAATATTACTCGGTGTATAAAACCACTTCTCTTCTATATCTCTCCTGAATTTATGTTTCATAAAATACAAACCCACTGTGGCCCAGTTTTCTCAAGTGCGTGTTATCCAGGGCGTAGATTTACATTCCCTCCACCCCCTTCCAACAAACCTTTTGGTCCAATATTATCGTAAGATTGAATTTAAATTTTCCTCCACTTCCTGCTCCTTTTTTCCCCCGACATTCCTTAAAGCCCATAACCAGCCAAGCACTCAGGTATGTGTGCAATTTTAATGGGAAATGTAGTCTATAAAATAGGTGATAGGGCTGGAGGACATGAGGAACTCCTTTCCATTGTCATTGTACAAAGCTCTTCAAGCCTCACGGTGATGAGAAGATGTTCAGGTTTGTGAAGGTTCCTCTCGGAAGGAGAGCTCGGATAAAGCAGTGTAACTTCCCGTATATCAGAAGAGAGAGGCAGACCTGGGGGCTGCTGCCAGTGTCACTGGCAGTGACCACCGCTGGTCCTTAGCTGGGTGTGAAAGTTGTTTGTGTGGCTTCTGTTAGTTGCTAGAAATCAATTTGTATAAGCCATACGGAATTTTTTTCTAGCTTTGGTTACTGTCAGGATACAGAACTTGTAGTATAATTTCTTCCATTGTTATCACTGTTTTTATTTTCTCAGATTTCAGGTTTCGTTTATCTGCTGGTATCTCTGTTTTACAGGGTTTTTCACACACATTCTGTTGGATGAAGCTGCGCAGGCTATGGAGTGCGAAACTATTATGCCCCTGGCATTAGCTAATAAAAACACAAGAATTGTCTTGGCTGGAGATCATATGCAGGTAAGAGGGTAGAAATTTTGAATGCCAAGTGCCTCTATATAAAATTTGTATTTATATATTTGAAGTATTTATCTGCTCCAAGTTCCTGTGGTACCTGAATGCATCACCACCTCCTGCACGTTTCTGCTCAGTGCCAAGTGCTGCCGTCTCCGCTTCAGGGTAGGGCAGCCGAGGCACAAAGTTCCGTGCAGCAGATCTGTTGCAGAGCAGTCGTGGGGCTGTCAGCCACTGGATTAAATGGAGGTGAAATTTCATTCTGAGGTGGGAGAGGCGTAAATTTTACTGAGGAAAGCTGAAGCTTTTTTTTTTTTTACCGAAGCTGAGGAAAATGGAAGAGATTTTATTTGCATGAAGTCGGGGACAGTTGTTATTACAGTCAGGGTAGAAGTTTCTCTCACTTCTTACAACTGGTGTTCCCTGGGCACTTCTGAAAGAGTTGAAAAATTAGAAGAGTTTAAAACGCTGACTGTGCATGTCACTCTGTAAGCTGTAGGCATGAGAAAGCACCCTTACTTGCATTGTTGATTTAGGCCAGATTTATTTGTTTTTGTAGATTTGCTTTTAATTCTCCTGACATTTCACAATGGCAATCAGTGGACGTTTGCTTTGGTACAAGCAGTAAACTGAAAGGAGTGTTGCCACTTGTGATTTAGTACAACTAGGACATTTCAGGCCACGATCTCAGTGATCTCAGGGGCTGGAAGGGCTTTTAAAATACAGGACTCAACAGGCATTTTTGAGAGATGGGAATTCTTACCGCTTTGGGCAGAATTGCGTCGCCCGGCAGGACGCTGTGAGCCTTTACTGGCCTGTGTGTCCCGGGCTGCGTACGTGACGAGCTGTTCTGTAGCTCAGACTCTTACAGAAGCTGGTCTGGGAGGTGTCCAGGGTTATCTGAAGGGAAACTCAAGCTCGGAATCTGAATCATACGTGTTCAGAATAACAGAGTAGATTGGCTTAATTTCTGCATCGCATCAGCTTTCTTTCTATTTCTCTCACTGTAGCAGATGGTGTTTCTGTTGCTAAAGAAGCCCCGTAGTAATTTAGTGTAACAGTAACAATGACACTTGGGTCTAGTTTTTCCAACGACTTTCCAGTTAACTTTTTTAATTGTGTTGCAAATTTCTGTGTTTCCTGATCTGTACTGTTTGTGGTCGTAACACCACCGAAGTGCTTCTCAGAGTGGTTGTGTCATGTCATTCAGAACATGGTTCTGGTGGGGTTTTTTGGTCAAACAGCTCTCTGCTTTGAGTTGCTCATCCGTGCAAGCCACAAAGAAAAAGCCTAGATATGAGGTTCTTCTGTGCTCTCCCTGTGGTTACTGAATGTTTTATTGTTCCTGCAAGAGCATGCTGGTCCCTTTCATAGCAGGAATGGGCATTTCTGTGGAATAGCCATGCTTCATGTCTTCCAACTATGAATGTACAGTAAAAGTAAGGTTCTCTTTTTGTGTTGATGCAAAATGCTTATATTGGGAGCATGAAATTCCAAGTGCACGTATTTAGTTACATTTTCTCTGTGTGTGTGTGTCTATTACAGCTCAGTCCTTTTGTCTACAGTGAATTTGCCAGGGAAAGAAACCTCCACGTCTCGTTGCTGGATCGGCTCTACGAGCACTACCCTGCAGAATTTCCGTGCAGGATCTTGCTGTGTGAGAACTATCGCTCCCATGAAGCTATCATCAAGTAGGTGTGAACTTTTTCACTGTATCATGCTTTTCTTTGGTGTGAGGGAGCAAGAGAACTCTGAGCTAGCATGGCTGAACAAAGAGAGAAGCGCTCTGTGTTTCTGTAATGAAATCATAGTTGTTTCGAAGTTAATTTGTTAGGTAATTGCTTGTTGAAATTCATTCCCCCAGGAGAGATGCCAGGGTTCGGTCAGGCAACAGCATTACAGCGTTCAGGTGGGGATGCTTTTGGCTTTGCACCTAAGCCAGAAAAGAGCTAACTTTCCCTTCTGGACCATTGTGTAGTGTATTATATAGAGTCTCTGGTTTTGAACTGCTTCAGAATTGTAGAATTATTTTGGGTTCTCTTGGCGTGGTAAGCTACGTGCAGTGTAAGGAACATACGGGTGTACAACCCTGAACAAAATTTGTCCTGTTTTTTTCTGGCCGTGTTTCTTCCTGTTGTCTTTTTTTATTACTTCTTTCAAGCCATATTAATCAGGGGTTTGCATTTTTATGCTATGATAAACTAATGGCTGCTAGTGTAATGAGCTCGTCCATCAGCTGTGCTAGAAAGAGTAAGTGCAATCGTGAGGAAAAATGCTCAAGTTTAAATCCTAGCCCAAATACATACCAAAGAATATTTTCTTGGTATCCAGTCACACTAATTGGGTTATCACTGTGCTCAAAACAAAAGCAGAAAGATCTAAGTGCTTGATCTGTCTTCGTTTTGTGGACTTTGCAGTTATGGACTGAGAGATGCTAAATTTCTTATACATTTTTTGAAATTGGAAGTTTGAAATGAGAGAGAATCTGAAAAGGAAGGGTTGGTTTCAGCTCTTGGTTAGAGATCACTTCTATGAAATTTACCTCAGAAAGATATGAAAACTCTCCTCAGCAGCTGAGTTCAGACAGTGAGTTCCTAGAAGGTCCACTGTGTTGACCACCAAGGTGAGGATTGCAAATACCACTGGGACTAGTCAGATGTCTGTCCAGTCTACCTAATTCCACTAGAAAATATTGCTGTGTGAAGTGAAACCTGCTAAATGCTCTCATGGCGGTCCATTTCGAAGGTTGTCTCGAGTCTGCATTTGTTATAATGGGCAAATTCCCCTGACAAATGGGACTGTGACACTTAAGACAGAAGTAAGTGTAGGAGGATGGCTGATGGTGGGCTCATCAATCATAGCGGCCTTGCTGAGTAAGGAGAGCGACAAGTTAAGGAAAGAACAAGCCATTAGCTCAGCCTGACTTTGGAGCTGTGATTGGGAAAAACAGTCCTTGTAGAAAGGGTGTTTTATTGTTTACTGAGGACTCACTACCAAGAGTTAATTTGCAGAAGAAATTGATAGTTTTGTTGGCTGGCGGCAGAGAACCGCTGCAACTCAATTCACAAGAACAGGTACGTATTCTTTGGGGTTGTCCCATGTCAGGCAGTTCTGGTCAGGGTGGGTGGAGGTGTTGGATGATGATCTGGCAGCAGATTAGGTTCTTTAGCTTTTCCCCAGCGTTATTTACCTCTTACACTGCAATAACTGGAAGCCTAGAAGAGCTCGGTGGGCCCACTGACTGGACAGTCCCCTGCTTTTGTTGTCCTCGTGACAGGCTGTGTTAATGGCACTGCATCCACAGAGCTGTATCCCAAGGACATTAGCTTTGGAGGCTGAGCGTTCAGAAGTCAGGTCATACCAGAATTCACTAATTAACAGAAGCCAGTACACCAGCTCTCCCGTGCGTGCAATAGAACACAGTACTTACAGTAAAACCAAACCTAATCTGCAGTCTCTCTTTGCTGGCTTTTTGTCCTCTTCTGTTCAGTTTGCCTTCTTCCCTCCTCCTCACCATGAAGGTAGTTCTTGAGTTGTTTCTTTTCCAGTGATGCCTGCTGCCAGCAGAGGAAATAGTGTGTCCTGGTTGTGTGTCCGATGACCAGCGACATCGATTGGTCTGGAGTAGAAGTCAGAGAGGAAAAGCTTGCGTGGAAGCTGGACTCTTGCCCTGCCTTGTGCTCAGTGCACATGAAGTCTTGAGTCAATTTATTTTCCAAGTTCAACTACTCTTAACTGATACGAGGAGGCTCATATTCCAGTCAGGCTGGGGAATAACCAGTCCCAGGCAGCAAGTGTTCCTTTGGCCCGGTTTCAAGCCACTGGAACTACAGAGTTGAAGCAGTAGTGAGTACGTCAGGAGCTTTGAACTTTAGATCAGAAGGAAATGCTGCTTCAGTAGGAAAAGTGTTGGAAAAGCATATTTTTAGTGCCTTCTGCTCTGTTTGTAGTGTAGGAAAGCCAGTTCAGAGAAATCACTTGAAGATGCTGAGTAGTAATCAGTGGTTCTGTATTTTGCGATTGCGTATTCTGTCGGTGAGATTTACCTATTTTGTCCCTGAGCTCACGTGTAGACTCCACATGTTATTCTGTTCTGCCTTGCTACAGTTACACATCCGAACTTTTCTATGAAGGCAAGTTGATGGCAAGTGGAAAGCAGCCGGCACACAAAGATTTCTACCCTCTGACCTTCTTCACAGCACGTGGAGAAGATGTGCAAGAAAAAAATAGTACAGCTTTTTACAATAACGCGGAGGTAACTCTTCTTTGTCCTTCTTCTTGATTATTTCTTTTTGGTTTTTTTTCTTTTCTTAAAGCTCCCCTCCCCCCAAATTTATTGGCTTATGCTCAGTGTAGGTAGAAGACATAAATTTGTTCTCTGCTAACAAGAGGGAAAGTAGAGTTTGCTAAACACAAAGTAGTGAACATTTTTGTTCATTGTAGTGAACCTTTCCACATTTCCACTGATGTATCCTCTCCTTTTCCTTGCAATTGCAAGCCACGTGCAGTTGTCTTGGGCTCATTCTTCAGGATGTCTTTACTGATAGTTTTTCTGACGTTCTGATGGATGTATCCTAGCAACTGAGAGTAACTGCAATTTGAAGTAAAACTTAGATTTCTTTGACTGTTGTAGAAATGTTCCCACTCAGATAAGAGTCCTCTGGAGTAACATTTCATGTTTGCTTTAATATGGGTAGGATCAGTGTCTAACTGATGGTGTGCAGATGAGATTTTTTTTCAGTGAGAACTTGTTCTCAGTATGTTTGTTTCACAGAGACTTGTTTGTATTCTTTCATTCTCCTTCCTTCCTTCGAGTTAAAAACCCCAAACCTATCAAAACCCACAAACCCAAACGCTCTCCCACCCTCCCCCTGATGTGTGAGTACTTCCCATCGTGGAAGATGCCTTTTTCCAGTCACCTCAGCTTAGGGAGGGCTACTTTTTTCCCTCCAAAAAGATGTCTTAAGGGATGTCCTTGACATTTTAAGAAAGCCAAATGAGTATCACCAATTTTCCTGAATTTATGAGGAATTTTATCTGAAGCTAAGTTGCTCTTCAGCAGCAGTGAAGCACTGCAGAGCTGTCTGTGTTAGCCCTTGCTGATCACGGTGCAGTTCATCTGACATGCAGTTTTCAAGCTTTTTGTTGGTATTATGCTGCTCTTGCTACGTATTCTTTGACGTATTAAAATATCTGCTTAAATAAGAAGCTCCAATGACTTCTGGACACATCATGGGGAAAAAAACGAAGGCACCTGACTGCTGTGATTAATCTACTTGGATTGCTTTGCCATTTAAAAAAAAGTTTTTTAAAATATCTTTTTAAAAAATCTAAAAATATCTTCTGTGGCCAAGTAACTGTCTGAAAACTGTGAGTCATTAATAGCTACAGGCAGAAATGAAGGACAACAGCTGCTTAAACGCCAACATGAAGAACTGAAATTCAGATTGAGGGAGATCTGTTCTGTTTGACCCTTGGTGGACACTTGCCTCGAGGCGTCTGTGGTTCATTGCTGCTTATATTAAGTGTTAATTGGGAAAATGCATTCCCCCCTTTCTGCTCTTACTTCTGAAATTTCCCTGTAGGATGTCAGTTCTAACTGTATCCAGAAGCTGTATGTTTTCTCAAAAGCTTGCCAAAGTACCTGCAAAAGATCATTATATTTCTGCTACAGTTTTTACAGATACCAAAGTTTATTCCAATATCCTTTGTTGTAAAATGAGCTTTTAAATACCAGAATTTATGTTCCAAAAAGTTATATTCAGGACTTGCTCAAAAACAGCCACATATTTTCACTGCCTTCTGAAATATGAAATTATAGAAAGTAAAGTATTTGTGACTTGCTGAGGATTAAGACTTTTTTTGCCTTACTAGATTCCTCCTGAGTGTTTTTTTTTTAAATTCTTGAGTTTTGTAATAAACTTTTTCCAGTTTTGATTAATTTACTTACTGAAATTAGTTAAAGTGTGATAAGAAAGGTCCTGCTCCACCTGACTTTTTTGTAAGAACATAAGCATGAAAATTAAGGTTACTAATATGATTTCCCAGCCTGTTCTTTAAAAGTGACATTTTTGTGGGCAAACTTGTATTTCAAGATTAAAAGAAGGTACTGTGTAGTAAATACATTATTTTAATAGGTGCTATTTTAGATACCACCGTAGCATACAATAGTATTCTTGCTTGTTCCATAAGGCTGTGTAACACTGTGATATGTGAATGTTTTAGAGCTTTAAAATTCAAATTCTCTTTCCATGTCGAAGAATGCTCTTCAGTGGAGCATGCTTTTAAGAATTCTGACTTTCTTTTCAGGTGTTTGAAGTAGTAGAGCGTGTTGAAGAATTAAGAAGAAAATGGCCCGTTGCCTGGGGCAAATTGGATGACGGCAGTATCGGTGTTGTAACGCCTTACGCTGACCAAGTCTTCCGAATTCGGGCTGAACTTCGGAAAAAAAGACTGTCTGATGTCAGTGTCGAGAGAGTGCTAAACGTTCAGGGTAAGTCACGGTTCAGTGTCTCAAGTATGTGCTAAGGAAGTAAAAAATGTGACTGTTAAAGTGAAGTAGGACTTGCTCAAATAATCAATGTATCGAAATGAAACTGGGAGGTGTGCTGATCAGGTGTTACTCCAGCACTGAATACCAAAGCGATAAACTCGGGGTCGTGAGGTTTAGCTTTCTTCAAAATCAAATTTTTTTAAAATTAAAAAATAACTGGAGTGAAAACCATGAAAATTGATGGATTTTTATTGTAAGGAGGAAAACAGAGGTCCAAATAAAAAAGTAACAAGGTTTTAGCCTCTAAGTGTTTTGCTATTTTTGTGTTCATAGGATAGACTGTAAAAATGGGTCCACAAATTCAGGCGTTTGTTCTTGGGATCCCATTGATAACAGGAATTAGGTATAAGCATTGCCTGTTGCTGGCTTGCACTTTGAGTGGATAATAAACGAAGGAAGATAATAAAGTATCTGAGGGACAGCGAGTGGTGTGCTCTGTTTGTTCACAGGAGGTGCTCATGTATCTGAGAAATTTTTCAGTAAGAATGTCCAGAACTTTTTAAGGTAAAATAAATAAATGCAAGATTTGTTATTGGCTGGTGGGTAGCATTGTACAGATAATTAACATTTCAGAAAGTTCTGGAATGATTAATATCAAATGAAAAATACATTTTTTAAAGAGGAAATATTCTTGTAATAGCATATGCTATTTATAGTGCAACTCTTAAAATTTTAAAATCTTATTATTCTTGCATAAAGCCCTTCATGTGAAGGGTAGTGAAGAGTTCTTCAGAGTATCTGGGTGTGAAATCTGGCTGGCACTGCTCTGGTTGTGTTACTACAGAAATAGCTGCTATTGTCTCAGACGATTGTTTTTTGTTTCATTTTAGGAAAACAGTTCAGAGTGTTGTTTCTCAGCACAGTACGAACACGGCATACGTGCAAACATAAGCAAACACCGATTAAAAGGAAAGAGCAGCTACTGGAGGATTCAACAGAAGACTTGGATTATGGTTTTCTGTCTAATTACAAACTTCTCAACACTGCCATTACGAGAGCTCAGTCCTTGGTAGCTGTGGTGGGAGACCCTATTGCTTTGTGCTCCATTGGGAGATGCAGGTACTTTATGTGTGATCCTTAGTTAATCAAGGCTAAATTACCAGAAGACGTGTTTGACTGATGGATGGACTAAAATGATGGATGTTCCTTTAGGTGCCAAATAAGAACACAGTATATTTAGACCCTTAGAATAACTAGACTGAAATTCCTGCTGTGCCCTCTGCCCAGTCTCCCCTGGAGCTGGAGCTGTGAAGCTGTGCAAGGGCTGCTCTGGCCCCGCATCAGTCTTGCTAACAGGGAAGAGAGGGGGCTCTTCCCCTTTTTTTAATGGCAGTAAAGAAAACCACCACAGAGGAGAGGCAGAGCATTTTAATATCCTCTGCAAGTTGGCGAGTCTGGCTTTTTTTTTTTTGGTGACTGGGGGGTTTTGTTCTTTGGTTTTTTTTCTATAACAACCTACAGAGAAAAAGTGTGAGA
This sequence comes from Pedionomus torquatus, assembly GCA_013398155.1. Classification (NCBI taxonomy): domain Eukaryota; kingdom Metazoa; phylum Chordata; class Aves; order Charadriiformes; family Pedionomidae; genus Pedionomus; species Pedionomus torquatus. The sequence continues at coordinate 60,735 of VZRU01007628.1, forward strand.
TACCTATCGCCTGGTCACTGATAAACTCTCTTTTCATGTATTTATAGTTGCTCCAATTTTTACTTGACAGTAACAATTGAAGATACTTCATTTTATTTTCTAGTGTTTTGGGGTATTTTTTGTAAAGAGCTGTTATGATTTTATATATAAGTTAATGTACAGTTTGGAGTTAAAGATTGTGATATATTTTAAGTTGAATATTCTGGTAGTCACGTGAAGATCAAAGGCTTGAAAACCATTATTTGTGTTTTATATATGTCTTCATGACACTAAGAAAAAAGTCATTGAGATTTGAGTGAATTTACTTTTTATAGACCTAAATGAAGAAATGTGAAAAATGCTGGGAGATGTAAACACCGATGTTCAGGATACCGAGTTCTTGTTCTTCAAAGGTTTCTATTCAGTGGAAGAGCTGAAATGTTGAGGTGATCAGAGATAAACCCCGAGGCTTATTTCTCGAGGAGAGGAAGCACCGCACTGACAATGTTGTTATAATACAGCTAAGAATACGTATTAGTCGTTGTTGTATCCACGTTGTATGCTACTTTCCTCAGCAGTGTTCTTCTGTATCGACAGTGGATCTGGGTTTGAGACCAGAACCGCGGAGCGCAGAGCCCGGCCTCTGCTTCCCGCACGTGTGGAACGTGACTTGCATTGAACCACCTCCCTGCCGGGGGAGCATCGAGAGTCACTACATACACTGATACAGTGATCTACCTGAGCTGCTAATAACATCTTACTAAAAGAGAAAGATGCCTGTGGATTTATTTCACTTTTTGCTTCTTTTTTGGACACGATCTGGCCTGTGTAGCTAGCTGATGTGAAGGGGCTGTGTGCCTGCCGAGCCCTCCACCCACAGCCCACGGCGTGTGCTGGGGTCTCTGGTTCGCCCATTCACGCTGCAGGGATAACGTGATGGAGCTGTAGAGGTTGCCGAGCTGTGCTGACAGGCATTTCTCTTACCACTTGTTTAGAAATTACTCTTACTTGATAAATTTTGCTTCTCTTCCCCACCTTTGGTTTCAGGATGTGCGGTGTTACCGAAGTCGGAGAGTCAGTCCCTTGTCAGTCTAGCTTGCAGCAGCTGGGACAGTTGCTGGTTCTCTAGCCATCGGTCTAAATAGGGGGTATGTTGGGGCATGGCCACGTCTCTTACTCTCTCCAAATCCCAGTGGGTAGGGTAGTTAAATTTTCATGTGTTGAGGTTTTAAAGTAGGTCCTCCAAGGGGACCTGTTTGTCAAATACGGGGGCTCAGCAGCTTCTCCAAAGGTGGCTCCTTCGAAATCTCTGAAATGGGAAATGTAAAAGCTTCCTGAAGCAAGAGGGTAGGCTGTCGGCATGTGCAAGTTACAGCCGTGGCAGTAGGGGACTGGGTTTGCCTTTCAAAGACCAGCAGCTGTTTATATACGTATAGCTGTTCAAAATTATAAAACAAAAAGGTAATTAAGAAACAAGGAGCACTGGAGCTTTATTAAGATGTATCTCAGGCTTTCTCTTTAACACACCATTGTCTTGTTTCACTGAATAATTGAACATGTGCTCTTTGAAAACTGCTGGAGGGGCTCAGGCTTGCCGCTGGAAAGATGGTTCTTTTTTTGTACAACAGGAGTATAGAAGTCTGAAAGAAGTGACATTTCGTTAGGAAAAACAGACCTCAAAAAAGTTTAGAGAGTACTTGAATTTTATAAATATTCTAATACCTGTCAAAATGAGTCAGGACTCTGTAACGGTAGTTCTAGAGAGCTTTGTGAAGTGTGCCCAGGGTAATCATTACCTTTCTGTGTGTTACAGTCAGACTAGACAGGGCTGTTCGGGCAGACTCCCTTTGAACTGCGGCGCTCGCTGCAGGACAGAGGCAGAAGTGGTTTACTCTCCGTTCTTACACCCCAGCACAAGTGTGCCATGTCTGGAGAGGCTGCTCGGGGCGCTTGGAGCAAAAGTAGATGGGTCTCAGTGGATTTGTGGTAGTAGGTTGGCAGTAGGTTTGGTGGCTGAATTGATCAATCAGAGGGAGTTCCATCATTAAAGCACCCCAGTGAAGTATTTCATTGTGGCTTTTAATCCTCACTTGAAACCTTGCGAGATACATTTGCCTTACAGCAAAATGCAGACAAAGGGCTGTCTTGAATCCTGAATTTTAAAGGAGCATTTCTTGGCTCTATAAAATCACGACAGAAGATGGGCTTTTAGGGAGAACTATTTTGAATTCTTTAATCGATCAATAATGTTACAGTATTCTTCCAGGAATGACATTTATTCCTTCCCACGAGGGGCAGCTGCTCTGCAAAATGTGACACTGCTGTTAAAATCAGTGTGCAGCAATCTCTCACTGCACAGATTTTGGGGAGACAAGACTGAAATAACAGCACTTGCTCATAGGCCAGACCTCATTACTAGAGGGGGAACCAGAAGGAGTTGCAGTCAAGCTCACCTTTATGGTAACCTCCATCACTCATAATTTCTTTGAAAGAGAACAGGTCAATCGGTGTTTGGTTTTTTTTAAAGTGACATCTTCAGACCTCATCTAAATATCTTTTATTTAACCTGGAGTAACTTCACCCCAGAAAGTTTCTTTGGGATTAACGAAAAGTAAAGAAAGCCAGCCTAAGTGTAAAACTTTTGCAGAGATCCTGCTGTGGATGTTAAAACAAAGACTATTTTTAGAAGCTTTAGAAAGATACGTCCTGAGAAAGCAGAACACAGGTAGGAATGTCCTTTTCTTCCATGGGTTAATAGCCCTTCCACCCCCAAAAGAGTTGGATACAAAATTTTCATAGAGAAAGCCACCTGTCATCTGATGGTTGTCTTTCTGACTTTATTTTCTTTGATGCATTACAGTAATATATGACATGCCATAATATTTATGGTTATGTTTATATAACCATAGTTATGTTAAATCTGTTTTAATTTTAACAACAGCCTTTGAGTCTTACTCCTTCTTATTGTTTCTAAAAATTGTTTCCATAGGAAATTTTGGGAAAGGTTTATTGCCCTGTGTCATGAGAATGAAAGTCTCCACGGTATCACATTTGAACAGATCAAAGCTCAGCTGGAAGCTTTGGAGTTAAAGAAAACTTACGTGTTGAACCCACTGGCCCCTGAGTTCATCCCCCGAGCTCTGCGGCATCAGCATTCGGCGAACGCCACCAAGCAGCAGCAGTCGCCACCGAAGGTAAAGTGCTACTGACCGTGAGCTTTGTCAGCACGCGAGCGTAGGAATGCCTTCTGAGAAGGGATGCAAAAGGTTTATGGAACAAGCTATCACTGAAAAATGGCATCAATGCCATCAGAGAGGAATGCAGATCCACAGGGATCCGTGGCACTTCAGCCGAAAGCTCTCGACTTGCGTTACAATACGGTACTTGGCAGTGTAGCTTGGGGCTGTCCAAGCCTTGCTTTCACGCCAGTGTGTATACCTGGGTCACTCAGGCGTGTTCAGTGACTGTGTCTCAGTGACCCTGGCAAACTGCAGCCACGGGTCTCAGCCTCAGTGAGCGGAGAAGCCAAATAAAGCCCCTGAAGAGAGGCCGTCGCTGTGCCAAGCGGCTCGGGCTCTGGCTGCGCCCCAGGAAGCAGCAGGAGGAGATAGACAGTGGTGGGGAAACAACAGCGGAGCAGCCAGGGGTGCTAAGGCTTGATCTGAAAATCACATAGGAAAGGACTTAACGTAAGATAATTGTCTGATTTAATTAAGAATAAGTTGTAAACCAGTATATCGCCTAGACTAGCTCTCTGGTCATGTCCTTCAGAAGGCCGGATTTCATTAGCACCAAGAGGTCAGAGAGATGAAACCACTCAGGTAACTTCATCAGCTGTTTTTATAAAAGCAGATAAAAAAGTGATGAAAATACATACCTACCTTAGGATCAAAAAGAATAACACTAAATTCTGGAAGTTTTCTGGGGGTATTATATTATTAATCAATTCTATTGTAATAGTTCTTTGTAGCTTATTTCAAAATCATTTCAGTTATTGAATTATAAATTCAATTTAATGGTGTTTAGAGATGTGACTAAAATGCAGGTTGTCAGCTGTGATGAATTCTGTTGTACAAGAAGGAAGAAATGTACATATTTTCTGTAGCTTTGGATTTTAGTTGAAGGCTGTACCCTTAAACTTGTACAACAAGCTTTTTAACTTAAACAGTACAAAAAGGAAAGCCTTCACTTTGGCAGTCTTTCCCAAAAGAGTGTCAGTGAGAACATTTGCTTTCTTCGTGAAGATGCATTACTACCCGAAACAGACACCAGATTTCTAAAGCATCTAGTCTTGTGTCAAAACACTGGGCGTATAGAAAACTGTAAAATAAAAAATATTGTCTTTACAAAGTCATTGCTGCACTCTCATTTTTCATGAGGACTTCAACCTTGGATGCATAATAGTAACAGAACCTTAGTATTACAATGTTTTGTTTCCTTAAACAAAAGTATTTGAAAGTGCAGGTAAACTACATTTAAAAAAGAAAAAAAAACAAGAGTGGGTAGGGGAAGTGAGAGTCTTGTGAAAAGACTGTTCTATTTATCTTTCTGCAGTGTGTTAGTAAACTAAGAACTTATGCTTAGAAGAGACACTTTCAACCTGCCAGCACTGTATTTTCAGTTCAGGATGTGAATAATGATATCATAATTAGGATGAAACCTCTTCCTCTGGAGACAGCTGGCAGCTGCTGTGCGCGGTACCCGCAGCATCGCGAGCAGGTAGCGCTCAGAGACGCCAGAAAATGGCTGGGATAAGTGATGCAGTCGCCTGTGCTCAAGTTTTAAAAGCAGATGTTTAGCTTTGCTTACTTTAGACCTCCTAAGTACAATATTTAACATTAAAATCTGAAAGATTAAGAACCCAGTGCTGATGTATTTTTGTAGCAAGAGATGGAGAACAGGGACGGGGCAGCCACCGCTGCTCTGGGCAGCCTGGGCCGGGGTCTCACCACCCTCACAGCCAAGAGTTCATTTCTAGCATCTAATCTAAATCTCCCCTCCTCTAATTTAAAACCATTACCCCTTGTCCTATCGCTGTGCTTCCTGACGGAGAGTCCCTCTCCAGCTGCTGGAGCTGCCTTCAGGTACTGGAAGGATCTGAAGGAAGTTTCACTTGAAAGAAAAGTTTTGGTTTACATATGAATGAAGCATTACTATGATTGTTTTTCCCTTTAAAGGGCAAGGTCCATCATCATAACCAGAATGACCATTTCCCACCTGATGGAATTGGTGAGTACCTCTGCTGCTCCTGAAGGAATTCTGAGCTCACACTAATTGACCTTCAGTGACGTGGATATTGGCTTACATCCAGTTACTGTCTGCTCTGTTCTCCATTTGAAAGCCGTTTATTTCTTGTGTGCTTGTGTCAGATGCGAGGCTGTTAGGTGGACCCGGGATGTTCCCGAAGGTACCCCGTTACAGGCACTGTGCACACTGACTTCAGAGCCTTAACGCAGCGCTGTTGTTCTTGGGCTCTTGAAACTGGCTGAGTTTGAAATTCATAGCGTCAACTCCTGTTGTGTGCACTCAGGCTGTGGGTCAGGACGCTGCGTTGCCCGCACTGCGTGTAGGAGGGTGCCTTTTGCAAGGCAGTGTGCAACAGTGTAATCGTTTTGTTATTAGTTTGAAAAGCCACTAATTTACAGCTTGTCTTCCCTGGTAAAGAAAGGAGCATGATTTCAGCTTCTGATGCACTGTTTAACGGCTTCACTGACTGTCGCTGTATTTAATTGGTTTGGGCCAGGCCCTCATTAATGCAGTTACAGCTACCTGTGTCTCTGCACCTCAACTCGCATTTTCTGCCTCTTCAGATTTTTGAAATGGGAGACGGGATTTGATTAATGCTTTCTCTGTGTGTATCAGACCCGTGCTGTTAGAGTTGCACACGTGCTTTGTAAAGATAGATGCTATTAAGATGAAAAAAGAAGGAAGTAGGTACTCCTCATATTCTTTTTGTGTATGTGACTTCTTTTATTTGTATGCACATATATATATCTTTTTTAATTTCTTTTTTTTTTTTTTTTCAGTTCAGCCCAATCCTTCTGTTTTAATTGGAAATCCTATTCGAGCATATACTCCTCCTCCTCCTCCTCTGGGACCTCACCCCAATCTGGGGAAATCTCCAAGTCCTGTTCAAAGGATAGATCCACACACTGGGACAAGTATTCTATACGTACCTGCTGTCTATGGAGGAAACATGGTCATGTCTGTGCCTTTGCCTGTAAGAAAACATCTCTGCTTGCACCCTTCCCCTCCCTCCACCCCCTAATTATTGTATGTACAAAAACAAATGCCAAAATCAGTTAGTGAATATTTTGCAGGTTTTATCAGTGCTTTACTTCAAAGAGGGGGGCTTAGTTGACCCTAGGAGTGACTGTGCAGAGGACCACCAGAAAATCTGGACTTAAAAACGTTGTTCTCACAAATAACTCCAGGCAGCCTAAAAGCAATTTCATGTTCATATAATTTGGTATATTTTCTCAGCTCTAGGTTTAAGCACACCAGTGGGATCTGTCTCATTTGACTTGAGATACCTCCATCTGAATTAATTGCCTAGTCCAGTTCTTAATCATTGCAGAGACGTAGGTGATTCAGACAGCACTTGTTTCTCTTTATTGGCTTCATACAGTTTAAATTGCCAGCTTTGGATGTCTGCAGTGCGAGGTGTCTGAAGTGAAGTGATAAGAAAAATAAGCATAATGGGATGTTTTCCCCTTCCAGAACTTCATAGCAAACCAGTTTCCTCTCCAATACTTTTCCTTAATGACATTTGAGAACAGAATGAAGATCCCTAATCAGGTGTTTTAGCCAACATTTAGGTTTGGAATTTTTGCATTACAAATAAAACCATCTCACCAAAACTTACACAGATTAAAGGAGCTGGCTCTGCTTTATTTGTAACCTCCAGCAGGAGAACAGGGAGGGAAGAATAAAGGCTGCAGGAGCGATGTTGGGGAGTAAATGTGGGTGTTGAGCACAGCTCACAGTGTGGAGGATGTGGAACCCACATGTGAGATGTGTTCAACTCCATTTGTAATGCTGAATGTTGGCATACAGTTAATTTGGGGTTTAATAATTATCTGACTCCTTTATTGTAATTTAGGTTACGGGTGCTTTATAGGGGACTTGCTGTAGAAACTCCAGTTGCAGTTATATCTGTTGGATCAGCTGGCAGCAATAGGAGTTGCTATGTATTGGTTTGTTTATGGATAAATTTGTATGCAATGAGAAGGCCAGCAGCTGTATCTTTGTCATGCTTGCTCACATTATATTAATATCAAACCAAGATAATTTTTAAAATTCTGTCTTAGTGTTCCAAGGTTAATATATTTTTATATATTTCCAATCAGAAGAAATATATTAAAAATAAGTATTTTGAGCTCAGCTTCCCTGAGGATGGATTTTTAAAAATAATTAAGTGGGAAGATGGAGGTACTAATGATTCTGCTGCTTTTGAAAAGAAGCTTGTTGGAGGCAACTTGAGATTGTACAGATGCAGTAGTAGCCTAAAGCTGAAGTTCAAAGTGCACATTTCAAGGGCAAATACTAATTTTCAAAAAAAATGGCATGGAAGTTGTTACACTTAAAGCAAGTAGCAAAATGGATTTATGTTCATGTAAGATTAAATGATCTCTTTGCTTTGTTTAAGGCAGTTTCCAAGGTAAAAACACGAGGAGGTTGTCTGCTCTCATCAGTAAGGGATGCTTTGTCAGCCTGAGTGTTGATGGTTACTTTCCATGCACTCTCCTCTCATTCGTACATTTCCCTGCTTTTAATGAATTCCCTACAGGGTGAGAGTGAACTAATTTGATCCAGAGCTCTCTTCCTTTGCATTCCTTTTAGGAATAAAATTTAAAATGTTGTAAAAACTCCTGACTTTTTTACATGCTTTCGGGAGGTGGATTTTGCTGCAAATATTTAGGAAGACGACCTGCAAGACGTGTGTCACATAGTGTAGATGCGTCGGAGCGCCCTGTCATTTTTGACACACCGACGGTCTCTGGGTTCTGCCGGTGGTCCCCTGGCCCTCGCCCGCTGTCCTCCCGTGCCGGGCACGGCGCCTGCTCCTGTTAGACTGCACGGGTGGTGGAGGGCCGTAGCGAATCCTCAGGCTGGTGAAGGTCTCTTCTAACTAGCAAGAGAAAAGACTTTATTTTCTTGAACTTCGCACACTTCCATTTATTTAGAGAAGAGATTAATACAAAGTTTATTAAAATATAGTTCATCCATCAGTCTTTTCTCTCTGAACTTCTAAGCCACTGAAACAGGAAAGGGTTTTGATACAAATGTTTTTTTTCCCAGGGTAGTCCTGGAAATTTTTGCGCCCTGCCCCTTGCTGCTAAATCTGCCCTTACTGCTCCCCTCTTCCAGCACCAGCTGTAGTTGTGTGTTAGTGTGTCAGGTCCCCTCTTGTGTGGAAGACAACTTGTTACCGGCCTGACACCAGTGTGCCTGTTACTGTACTTCCTTTAATGGGATTGCATCTTTTTCCTCTTCTTTCTTTTCTTCTTTTTTCTCTTAAATCATGTAGGTGCCGTGGACGGGGTATCAGGGTAGGTTTGCAGTTGACCCTCGAATCATTACTCATCAAGCAGCTATGGCATATAATATGAACCTGTTACAGGCACATGGGCGTGGGTCTCCTATACCTTATGGCCTGGGACATCACTCACCAGTTGGGCTGGGGCAGCAGCAGCCACTTCAGCATCAGGACAAGGAGCAACATGAACAAAGTCGAAATGGTTAGTTGTTGAAATTGCATTGCAAATTGGCCTTGGTGTGAGGTTGGTTGTGCCTTAAATAGGGTATTGTGGATTATTTTTTTTTCTCTCTCTTTTAAGTGACGTGGAGGGATCTGCAGAGTTGGGGAAATACTCTATTTGCAATGGCAAATGACAGGTTAACTAGGATGGTGACATTCAGAGGAGGAAGCAGACAAAGCTGGGATGTTTGTGTGCTGAGGGTATTACCAGTCTGTTCTGCAGCCTAGGGCTACCCACTGCTGTTTGCAGTTGAGTTGGAAGAGCTCCTTAGTGATAATGAACAAGGAGCAGAGATTGAAGGAAAAGGAGAAGTGTTACTTGGGTAAATTATCTCAAATGCCTGTGGTGCCATAAATGCCATATTAATAAGTCTAAATTTTCCTGTGTCTGAGGAAAAAAAACACCCTGAAATAATAATTTTTCATTGAAACAAATTAATTTCTTAAATGTTTTTAGGTAAAAGTGAAAACACTTCTGGACCTGAAATCAGTAAAATTCGAACACCCGAGAAGAAACCTCTAGAATCCAAGCAGGTGGGGATTGTCTTGTATGGGTTTATGGGTGGGTTTTGTTCTTTAATGTGTTCTCCATTAATGAATTTATTCATTACTGACATGTTTTTTATTTTTTTACGTGCATTTTCAAAGTTTTTCATTCTCTTTTTCTAGGTTGACTTAGAAGCAAATCCTCAGAACAGAAGCCCAGAGTCCCGCTCCGGTGTCGGTTATCCTAACGCTAAATTTCATCGCAAAGATAACCTTAACCCCAGGCAGCTGAATCTGCATCTCACCCCTCCCCACTCACAGTACCCGGTTCCCAGCCGCCACTTCCAGCACCTCTCGCAGATACCAAGGCAGCCATACCCTCTGCAACAGCAGCAAAACCTTTTAAGTCAACAACAAAATCATTTGCCCGAACACCAAAACCAAATGCCACCCCAGCAAAGCCAGGTAGTTCAGCAGCACAACCATTTGAATCAGCAGCCGCCTCCGCCTTCGCAGCTTTCCCCTGCTTACCAGGCAAGCCCCAGCCAATCTTTTTTTAATAATCCAATTCCCCACCGACCGCATTCTCCTGCTGTAGATGCTGTGATTTCAGAACAGCACCCCCCACCTATTTTACAAGAAGTCAATAATCCTCTGAGGCCTATTGCACAGCACAACCCTGTTCTGCCAACCCACTTGAACAACTTCATTGAAGAGAATCCATCGGGAATGCCCTTAGGGGACACGTTAGGTAGGTGACTTTTCTTTATTTAAATTCAGAGTGTGCAATTATAACTACATTGAAGTGAAAAGGAAGGGAGGTATTTACCTTTTCAGGCATATTGCTCTGAACTGGGTCATTGCTGGGTTAGTTTCCATAAGTAATGTCATTGAGCATAATTTGCTGCTTGAGGCGTGTTTGAATATTCAGCACTTTATTAGAAGATTCATGTTTATATGGTTTTTCATATGATTTAAATAACCAGGTTATACACTGCAATGCAGTTAGTGTATAATAGGCCCTGGAATATACTGTATAAAAAGTATTTTTTTTTTTTTCTGACATAAAGATCTTTAAAATGGGGCATTAGATAAATTTTTTTTTTTTAAAACTATTTTTATAGATCGTATGCATGGAAATGTAGCTTTGGAAACAATAAGGCAGCAACAACAAGCCAGGTTACAGCAATGGAATGAACATAATGCCTATCTCAGTCAAGGCACTATTCCATATCAACACCATCACCATCCTCATCTACCACATCTTCCTCAGCAACCAATTGGATTGCATCAGCAGCAGCAAGTTAGGGCAAACTGGAAACTTGCCAGTAATACAGAAGATGAAACAGAGGCAACATATTCAAGGTATTTGTTTCCCGAGTCGTCAGAGCTTGTGTACAATTGAGCAGTGGGCACCTTCTGTAACACTGTGATCAAGTGCAAGACACTTGAGGGTATTGCTTTGTGCTGCTGTTATTATGAAGGTTAAAATAGTTGGCAGGCTGACTTACAACTGTGCTTTTATTATGTGTGATGCTTTATTCTGTTAGTATATTGGGTAGTAAAGCTGTAGTGGAAAAAATACTTTTATGGAGCTTTTCATTGCTGTATTTATAGAATAAGGAATGGATAGAGAGTAACAGCCTTGGGTTTATGCAAGAGATGTCCGAGTGCAGTTATGGTCTATTTAAGTTGTAAATTCTTCATATTTAATTAGTCTCAGTATTGTGTGCTTGAAAAGAAACAAACCACCACCCCACCTCCCCCAAGCACTGCTCCCCAATAAAACCTGACATTTTCTTCCTTTTAAAAAGTCTTTGCTTTTAAAAGCAGATTTAAAGGAAAGCTTATATTTAAGGTGGAGCATTGTGGGGCAGGAGAGGAAGCTGTTGAACATAAGCAGAAAAATGGTTCCAGTGGTCGTCAGCTTTAACCATATATATTGTAAAGGCTGGATGTTTGAATTGCCTCTGTATACTGTCATCTCCCACTGTGCTTTATTGTCCATCTGGTTTGTTATAGCCATGGTAAAGCATCTAAATGCTCTTTAATCAGACTTTGGAAATGCTGAACTGACTGTTCTTCAGTTTTTGAAGAAGTTTGGAAGTATATTATGCAGGGGGAATCCCTGATTGTTCTGGGGTTTGCCCTTCTAAGGGGTTAAAATTTTCTTTAACTATATGAAGTTTTTTACTTTGTACAATAAAGCAGGAAATCCTTACCTTAGTTGTCTCTTAAGAGATAACAAAAACCTGATTCTTCTGACTGAAAAGGAAATCTCAAGAGTTATTAAAACTTTGAGATGATTCAGGTAGGTATTTCATCCAATTAATCCTCTTGTCCCTAATTTCTGATTGCTCACAGCCATATCCTTTGAAGCGCAAAGATGCGTCTGTTTAAATTCAGTGGTTTGTGCTTTGAGTTTTCTTCACCTCAAAAAGAGTGGGGTTTTAGCAAAACATTTTTTTTTCTTGATACATTTATTCTGTCAATACAGATTCCAGGATTTGCTGAGAGAACTGTCTCACCGTGATCAAAGTGAAAGCCGGGACTTAGCTGAAATGCCTCCCCCTCAGTCAAGACTGTTGCAATACAGACAAGTTCAGCCCAGAAGCCCACCAGCACTCCCTTCTCCTTCCTGCAACTCCAACCACAGCGCTCACTTCCCTAACTTCACCGAAAACAGCAGAGACATTGAAGTACCCACTAACCCGGCATTTCAGCAGCATTTACCCCAGATGTACAATCCCCCTTTCTCAATGCCATCTGAACATATAACCCCATCTCCCTTGAAATACCTGCAGCCTGATGGATCGTGGACTTATGCTAATCTACAGCAGAATCACCTCATGGGGCAGGGCTTTCACTATGGTATACCTCCGTTGCCCCATAGGTCGCAACAAAACCCTTTTATACAAATACAGAATCATCAGCATGCAGTTGGTCAGGAGCCATTTCATCCACTCGCATCTCGAGCAGTATCTGCTTCTTCACTCCACAGCTTAGAAGAGGTGGGTGTTTTTCTCTGCCTGTGCAATTGTTGGGTCACTTTGATATCAAATTATATTTTAAAGTGGTCATGAATGGGTATTTCAGTGAAGTAAAGATTCTCTCTGCGTCTCCTCTGTTCTCCCTCCGTGCATTTGTGATTCTTGTCACCACAGGCGGAGCATTCTCTCTGCTAAACCGGAGGCCTTGGCTCTTGGAGTGTTACTCTGTTTTCGTACAATCATTGCTCTACTATCCCCCTGTCATTTAGCTACACCGGGTGAAAACTTGTGAAATGACTCTCTGGAAAGTCAGCTCATGTCAAACAGCCAGTTGGCTCAGAATTAAACTGTGAATGTGGTTACTTTTCCTATAAGCTCAAGACCGGAGCAGAGCAGTTGTTTCAATGTGGTACAAAACCTGATTTAATAAATCCCTCCTGGCCTAAGCCAATTCTGCAGGGTGTAAAGCCACCCTGTGGACTGGGGGGGAAGTCAGTGCAGACGTGTCCAGCTGTGCTGCGTCGATCTGGCTCCCCCAAAACCCTGCCACGCCAGAGCTGGCTCTGTCCCTCTGGATCTGTTGCAGAGTCGAAGGGGTGTGCTGTGGGATGCAGACTGCGAGCTCGTACAGCCAGGACAGCTCGCGTGCCAAACGGGAGTTTTTACTCCCTGTTGGAATCTGGAGCGGATGATGCGTAGACATGGAGTGTGCTGGAGCCAGGTTGCGTTCCAGGAATGTCAGAATTAATAGTCTCGGATAATCTTGCACTGGCCACATGTAATCCAGTATTTGTACGTAAAGTGAAGTGGTTTGTTCTGGGATCCCTTTTTGTCAGGGTTTTTACAGAAGCTGTGGGGATGGTTCCATCACTATCCCACATAATACATATTTAATTGTCTTTTGACTTCCGAAAATAGAAGTAAAATTCAGTACCAGTGGATTTGACAAATTTCTGTCTCATACAGATCCAGAGAGGTTGACAGCATCCTCCGGCCCAGCAAGAGCTGTAGTAATGTTCTATAGACATGTAGAAATGCTGTGTCTCGCTCCATTAGGACATACCACCTTGTATAAAATGTAATGCTTTGTGACCACGGTTAATGCTGTCAGTACAGCGGCTCATAGGAGTGAGGGCTTTTCAGCAGTAATAAACTGATAAATAATCCCATAGAGTTTGTGACAACTCCTGCTATCTAAAGACAAATAGAGTGAGCCTTTACGTAATTAGTGCAAGTTCGTTTTAGTTCTTATTTCTTCTTCCTTTCAAAGTATGTGACAGAATTGCCAAAAGCAGTCACAGTGTTACCAGACACAGGCTTGATTGTAAAGTTTCCAAGACTGCCAGTTCCCTGGTAGGTAGGACTGAAGGCACTAAGAAATCAAAATTCAGTTTTCAGTGTATTTTTAACAGAGATCCCTCATTTAGGGCAGGCATCAGGGGGCGTCATGACTTCTGGTATCCCTACTAAACTGTTTTTTCAATCAGTATTTATAAAACTGTTTTTTGTCTTGATACTTAAAAGCTTTTGCATGTGTTTGGTCAAAGCAGATGTGAACTGCCCGTCAAAGGGAGTACTGGAGTTACTCTGTCTGGTCCTGTACTTGTGTCAAGAACTTTAGCTTCTTGACTGTTTACCAAAGCTGCCTGTTAAACTCAAGCAAAAGTATACTTTTTGGGTGTTATTCAGGTGGTAATTAGGAATTTTGGTTTTTTAGTTATGGAAGAATATCCTCGAGAGCAGACTGACAGGATGTCTAAATGTTGTTCCTTTGATAAACCATAATAGTGTGGCAGCTATGATGAGTTAATGTTTCTTTCACGTGTCTTTTCCCAGTCTATTCTTTTTCTGGGTGATATAATAACCATTTTGGGGCATTGCAGGCAAGTTACTTGATGTTTATTTAGCTAATTTTTTTATGCCATTTCACTAGGACGTTTACTTTTTCCCTTTGCCAAGTACAGAGTTACTCCTGTGACTTCTGTTCTTTGTGCTCTTGTTAGTCAGTACAGTGCAGGAGGGAGCAAATACTGTGCTTGTTTTTCAAAAGAAGCTGTCTTAGAGTAGGCTTGCTTTGGAACTTGAGAAAGTGCAGAAGGTCCTTAAGTCTGAACTCTTGAAGCCGACAGGATCATCAGGGGAGCTCCTGCCGTTTCCATCTGCCTGATCTGCAGGGTTTATGGAAGCAAGTCGTTTCTGTGGGTTCAGACAAACTGCTCTGCGTTATTTCTCCTGGGAGCACACGCTTCTCATTCATGCACAAAATCCAGTATACAAATGTTTTGTGCTTCCCCAAATCCTGCTATATAAGTCACTTATTTGTCCTTTGGCAAAGCCATTCTTTTTCCTCTCTACATTCTAATTGAACATTTTCTCTTGCTCTTGTGTGTTTCTGTGCTTAGCTTGCCTCATTTATAAATATTGGTTGTCTTCCTCCTTGCTGTTTGATACGTCTCCCAGTTAGGAGTGTGAGATGCAAAGCTTGATAAGGATCAGGGAATCTCAGTTGATGCTCTTTGCGCTTCCTTTAAAATTCTGTGTGTGTTTTCTCCTTTTTTCCTAAATACAAAGAAATCCCTTTATTTTTTGTAAGACATTGCGGGGNATGCAATTGAATAAAGAGAGCAAAGAGCCTTTTTTGTTTTGTTTTTTTTTGTTCCCAGTATGAACCAAGAGGACCAGGCAGGCCGTTGTACCAAAGAAGAATTTCCTCTAGTTCAGTCCAGGCTTGTTCTGAAGAATTAAGCACTCCTCAAGACAGTCTTGGTCAGTGTAAAGAGCTTCAGGACCACAGTAACCAGTCATCTTTCAACTACTCATCGCCTGAGTTGTGGGTAAACTCCTCCTCCTCTGCCCCGTACCCAAACATTCCATGCAACGGAGCCAGCAGAGCAGTTCCCCCCCGGGAGCTGTTGGGTAAGTACAGCCTCCAGCCCTGCCCCGCTGAGCGGAGCGTTGGGTGATGCTTTGGGTTGGGTTTGCTTTTCTTCCTACAAAATCTTTCCTGCCATCTCTTCCAATAGTAAAATTTAAGCGGAGGTTTTTGGAGTATTCATTACTGTAGTAGGTAACGGTCTGCCTAGAGCAATGTCATTTGCTGTCTTTGCAACATCTGGTACGTTGCTGATGTCTGAAGAAGTGACTGTAGAGTGTCCTCTGTCTACAAAAAGCCATACTGCTGCTTAGTCTCCTGACAAAAGTTCTAGTAAACCCACATACGCTCTTAGTGTGGTTTCAAGTGCAACTGAGGTTTTGCCAACAGGAGCTCAGGTGGGATTTATTTGCAAGACTATTGGAGTCCAGAATCAATGATGTTTCATGTTGATACTGCACTCTGGGGGAGAAACCACGTAAGCTGAATTAGTAATCTCAGTGTATTTCCTCGTACAGTCTGGGACTTCAGCAAAGTGGTTAAGAAGTTTAAACTCTCACTGTGGAAGAATCACACGGGAGCGTGGCTTCCCTGGGGGGGGCAGCAGTGCTGGTTGGTTTAGCAGAGAGAAACTAAATTAACTTTTTGGTGATTAAAAAAAGCTGCAAGTAGAGAGTTGAGGTGGTGCAGCTGTTCTTCTCTTCTCCATACTTTTAACGTTTGTGAAAAACAAAATTGCCAGGATAGTACAGTTCCATCTCCAATGATAATTAAAAATAAAATCAATAAAAATATGGACAATCTTCCAGTGCAAGCATTAAAACCACTTAGTAATGTGAAAAATTATTTATAAGATGGTTTTATTCCCCTTAAACGATCTAATTGCTTTTGGGCAAATTTTATAAAACTAAAATATCTTGTAATTTCATAGTACAGTGATTGTGAAGTAGAAAAACTCAGGGCAAACTGGATGAGAAAAGAGCTGTTTCTCGGTAACAGCACTCGCGTTCAGTTCCTAATGTGCATTTTCATGTCCAAAGTGTGAAAATGTGATTTTACAAAACCATGGCAGCATCTTTGCTGCTGGGTTCCAAAGCTTGAAGTTCAGGGCATCTCCTTCGACCTGTTTATGTTTTTACTGAAACCCAAGGCGCTGAATGCACGGCGCTGGGCGTCCTCGGGGGCGGCTCCTGCCTCCAGCTGCTCCCTGGGCTCTGTGGTTTATCTCGCGGGAGCTCAGGAATCCTGGCAAGATTACGCTGGGATCAGCTGGTGCCACAGTTCCTTGCTTCAATGCAAAGGCTGAGAACATCTTTGTGAGTAAAATCCTCAGAGGAAGTACATGGATGTGAAAAGTACCTTATCTGCACATTGGCTGTCAAATAATAAATCCTACATGAAAGGAGCAAGTTTTGACTAGTATCAGTGTTTGCTACAAAAATGGGTTTTTATTGCAGATAAGCAGGGTTTCTGTTCTGTAAATAAACCTATGTGCAGCATTGCCCTGTATCTAATAGTTCATGCAAACAAATCCCCATTTTTATGGCTGCTCTGCTCTTCTGCAGTTCCAGCTCACTGGCTGCAGAGATCATCCTTAACACCCAAATGTGATTATAGCACTATGGGTTAATGACCAGTAACTTCAGTGTTCCTGGTTAATACTGATTTTTATCCATGAAATAAAAACCCATGAGAGTGAGGTGCTGTGAACAAGCTCTGTGTGTTCCTTGCCTAAGAACAAGCCCGTGAGCGGTCTGGTATTTCACAAACATAAAAAGCAGCAGTGGCACCAGGTATTGGGTGAAATTGGGGTGGATTTATGGAGTGCAGGGAGGGCTGCTGTGGAGTGTGGTGCTATCTGCAGGCATCCCCCAAAATTGTGATTTGAGAGCTTGATTTGCATTGCTTTTTCTGTTGATAGAAAGAAAATCATAGAATTATAGGATGGTTAGAGTTGGAAGGGACCTCAAAGACCATCCCGTTCCAACCCCCTGCCCTGGGCAGGGACACCTCCCACCACACCAGGTTGCTCCAAGCCCCATCCAGCCTGGCCTTGAACCCCTCCAGGGATGGGGCAGCCACAGCTTCTCTGGGCAGCCTGTTCCAGTGCCTCACCACCCTCACACCAAAGAATTTTTTCCTAATATCCAATCTAAATCTCCCCTCTTCCAGTTTAAAACCCTTCTCCCTTGTCCTGTCCCTCCACTCCCTGACCAAGGGTCCCTCCCCAGCTCTCCTGTAGCCCCTTCAGATCCTGGAACGCTGCTCCAAGGTCTCCCCGGAGCCTTCTCTTCTCCAGGCTGAACAGCCCCAGCTCCCTCAGCCTGTCCTCACAGCAGAGGGGCTCCAGCTCTCCAGGCATTTTCATTGCCCTCCACTGGACCCATTCACACAGGTCCACCTTCCTGTGCGGAGGACTCCAGCGCTGGACACAGCACTTTTAATTATTCAAGATGTTTATTTTGTGTTTTTCTTCTGTTATGCCACACGCAGCTTCCACCTCTGGCCCTGCTTGTCATTACTTGCCTTCTCTTGAGTGTTGTGGTTATTTTGGGGAGGTTTTTCTGCTTGTGTTCTGGGTTGTTTTTTTAATTGCAGCAACCCTAGCAAAAATGTTTTGCTTCTTTTCTTTCCATACTCATTTTCCTCCGGTTTGGATGTTCTTTGGAGTACTTTATGAAAAAGACTCTGTGTGACCTTTCCCGTGAGAAACTTACCTGTATACTTTACGTTCTCCTACTTTTGTACTCATTTGATGGTACATTTTTGTTTGCAAATAATTGTAATAATTGCAGAATATATCTGTTGCCCAACTCTGAGGCTGTTTTGGATAGAACATGTACCTGCATTTGAGTGTCGAGTTTCTCTCGCATTGTAAGACAGCAGAATTCTCCAGACAAATGTAAGATGCCTCATTAGGATTCAGGAAATTCACTTGAAAGCAGTTTTATACCCGTGGTTTAAAGCACCACTTTTTCTGATAGTTACAGGAGTTGTTAAACGTGGAGCAAGAACATATCAATTGGTAGGAATGCATTCAGACTAAAATACCAATAATTAATTGGTTGGCATTCAGGAGTCCGGATCGTTGTTTCAGACTGAATTATATATGGTGCTATAAATTTTGATTTTAGCCTATTAAGCTATAAAACCAGAAGAATGAAATGTGCTTTGTGCTGTCTGGGTGGGCGAAGCGCTTAGACCGCGTCCCGTTCCGAAGCAGCTCCCTCGGTGCCGCTGGGGGAGGCGGCGGGGCAGGACGGGCCCTGGGTGGGCGACGGGCAGGAGGTGTTTGACAACACGTCTGCCCGGCCGGGCTGGCGAGGGTGGCGCGGGCTCCAGAGGCGGGGAGTGAGGCCGGATGGAACAGCAGTAGGAGATGTCCCGGGGCGCAGGGACTGAAGGCAGCAAACGGGGGGTGGTCCCCGGGAGGGGCGGTTTCCTACGCCGGTGTGCTCGCGCTGCCGCCGCTGTGATTCCCTTGGAGCTCTTCTTTGGCACAAACTCTGCTTGCTCCTTCCGCAGCTCCGCCGAAGACGGTCAAGCCCCCGGAGGAGCACCTGAAGGCGGAGAACATCCAGCTGTCCAATTCCTTCAACTACAGCGTGCTCCAACACCTGGGCCAGTTCCCACCTCTCATGCCCACCAAGCAGGTCGTGGAGCCCAGCAGCAGCAGCCACCCGNGGTCGTGGAGCCCAGCAGCAGCAGCCAGCCGAGCGCGGCGGGGAGCAAGCCCGTCATGTCCTACGCCAGCGCTCTGCGGGCTCCCCCAAAGCCCAAACCTCCTCCTGAGCAGACAAAAAAGAACAGCGACCCGTTGTCTTTGTTTCAGGAACTCAGCCTAGGGAGTTCATCAGGTAGCAATGGCTTCTACTCCTATTTTAAATAACCAGATTATTTTTTTTAGAGAGAATTTAATTTTTATTTGTGTCAGTAGGTCTAAGATAGTTGGGGCTTCACCTGTAGTTGCAGATATTCCCTTTGTTTATATTAGTAAATATATCCTCACTTAATTGCTTTGCTGCTAGACTTGCAACTAATTTTTTAATTATATTCCATTATTTTGCATTTTTTTGATGTGGGTCGGTTTTTTGGAAGCTTTTCTGTAGGAAAACACACACGTTATTTTTTAATTTGTGTAATGTTAATGATATGTTGCATTAAACTAGCAGCTGAGAGGTTACCTGTACAACTTTAAAAAAGGGAAAAAAAAAAAGAAAAAAGGAAAAAAAAGAAAAAAAAAAGTTTGTCTAAATTGTATTTAAGAAGATTGTAAGTAGCATTTACATTTATTCAATAACATTAGCATACTATGCTGGGTTTCTGTACCAGAAATGGCCAGTTAATGTAAAAATGTATGTTATTTCTGCTTAAATTCATTTAATTTTTTTTTTTTTTTTAAATAAAGGTGCAGCATCTTCTAAATACTTTCAGTTTTATCAGCTTTTTTGTGAAGGGATGCTGCATTCTCAGACTTTTATAGTTTTAGATCCTGTATGATGTGGTATTGTATTTTCCATCCACCGTAGGGTAAAGGCATTCTTTGCAGACACCTATGCCATTGTTTGGAAACATTCAGATAAAAGTATTGGTATACTTTAAAAAAAACAATAAAAAAGAAAAAAAAGAAAAAAACCAAAAAAACTCTACATTTTATTTTTGGACAAGCTAGTAATATAAGCTTGTTTGAAAAGTTAATTTGATAGGTTTTTTAAATGAATCATGAAGCTGAAAATAAATTTTTAGGTATGTTGGTGCTTAGTAGATTTAATAACTATTTTAAAAAAATGCGTGAATTTAGTAAAATCCTTTTTTGTTTGTTTAATTTTTTTTCCACTATGCATGTGTAAATGTTTGTAATCTGGCTTTTTCCCCCCCTCTTCTCAGTGGGATAAAGAATTGTGCCGCTTTCTTTTTTTTTTTTTTTTTTTTTTTTTTTCCGGAAAAACTTTTGTGATTTTTTTTTTTTTTTANTTTTTCCGGTAAAACTTTTGGTACATTATTTGATGTTTACATTAAAATGTGACATTATACAAGGAAATTCAGATATTTTGCTAACTGTTTTGTTTGAGGAACATCATTAAAGAAGAGATTTAATGTTTGTCAAAGCTGTATCCAAATTAATCTAAATCTCTGGGGTCTGAGCATGGTCACCAGGTTATTTCTCTCTGAGCGTTCTGCTGAGTTCTCCACAAACCTGGCCCTTTATGAATACAAACTGAAGCAAAGTAATGATTATGTTATATTTAAAAATTAAAGACAAAAGTGTGAATGAAAACTCAGAAGATAGACTTTGTCCGTGAGGGTTTCTGGTCTCACACTGTT
>VZRU01007628.1:90706-103134 GCA_013398155.1 Pedionomus torquatus
TTTTCTGGTGATGGGACCTGCCGTGCCAGAGCTGAGCCGGTATCTGAGCCCACCTCCCCCTGCCAACCCGCTCCGTAGCGTCATTGCCCCCTCCGCTGTGGGGGGGTCACTGCTCCCGTGCAGAGCTTGGCCTCCAAAAAGGGAGGGTGGAGTGTCCTCATCCACCTTCTCCCTCCCAGCTCATCCCTCCTTCGGCGCGCAGGCTCCCACACCGCNTCACCACACCACGGGGGTCACCGCACCTCGGGGGTCACCGCACCACGGGGGTCCCAGAGACGAGGCTGCTGCAAAGCGGGGAAGCGCGTGGTGGTTACGGTGGCCGGGCCACCAAGGGCTCTGCTTTGGCTGCCAGCAAGGAGGCAAAAGCTGTCTGGGGCTGCGAGGGAAGGGACGGCTGAGCAGAGCCCCGCGAGTCAAGGGCAAGGGGGCCTCCTGCGACCCGGCGGTACCGAGGCTCGCTGCCGCCGAGCAGTCTGCTGAGTGGGTTCGGCAGGACAGCAGAGAGGGACAACGGGAACTTCATGGCGTTCCTCTGTCTGGCCTTCACCATAAGCACCCGGGTTCCTGGGGTGTTTCTGGAGGGGTTATAGCCCGAGCTGGGAGCAGGGAAGCGCCGCATCTCTCTGCAGCCACGATGTCTCCTCATCCTCAGCCTGGTGCGAGGAGCTGGATCCCCGGGCCCTTCGGCCTCAGCGGGATGGGCAAGGGTCTGCTGAGGAGCTTCGGCAGCAGCAGCATTAGGGTGGAGGGTGTTCTCACTATTTATAACTGCTTTAATTGAGGGTTTACAGGGCGTGGAGCTGAGCAGGGAGAACAGTTGCTCGCCAGGAATTTGGCTTGGAAGAGTGTGATCCCCGCGGCGCGTTGAGCGGCGCCGGCTCCGATTGCACTCTGGGTGCGCAGCCCTCTCCTCAAGGGAGGCGCTCGGGGCCCCTCCTGCTCCCCGGGATGGGCTCCATCTGCCCGGGACATCGGGCCAAGATGGCACGAAATACGGCACCGCCTGCAGCGGGAGGCCACCTGGGTAACACCAGCATCTCTTGTCCGCTCCACTGGACGCCAGGGTTGGTCCCAGAGTCCAGGGGATGCTGGCAGTAGGTCTGGGGGGGCTGTGTGTCCTCTGGGACGCCCAGGCTGGTTCGGGCTGCGGCGGCGCGGAGCGTGGCCGCGGGGCAGAGCCTGAGCCGGGTGCCAGGCGCGGGACACGGGGCACACGCTGCAGTTGGGGCTTGTCTACAGCACTGATGTGGCCAGAAGGCACCAGCACACTGCGTTACCTGCTGCTGCTGCTTGCTTTTTTCTGTCATGTAAATGGCAGATTTTGGAGTTACTGATTCAAGGAGGATTTATTTTCTCTCTCCCAGGAGATAGGCAATTTTAAAGCAGTGTTTTTGGGCCCATTAGTGGAAGATTCCTCCGAGACGCTCTTATCTCCTTGTTCTTATAAGCTGAGTTTTATTTCATCTGCAGCTTCTCCTCACTGGAGCCCAGGTTAATGTTCAGCTCTGGCATCCCCTGACCTGTTCTTCATTATCCCTGCAAATGACGTTTGAACTCGGTCCTCGGCCACTGAAGCTGCGAAGCTGGAGCCCCGGGGCGGAGGCTGCACAGCCCTGCCAGCCTCCGAGCAGTGGCCGAGGCTCCGCATCCACTTTGGGGATCCTCTGGCTCCTGGAGCAAAGGGGAGGGACGTGGGATGAAACCGGGACGCTTTTTCTTGGGTTGTTTCGTTTGGTGTTTAGTTAATTCTCCAAGGCTGAACTGACAGGGGTCCCCAGACATGCCGACTGTGCAAGGCCCAAGGTGAAGCCATCCAGGTGGTGCGATGGAGGACACAGCGCAGATCCGTGCCCATGGCAGGTGACCCTCCAGCCCAGCCGGGCTCAGTGGGACCACACCGAGCCTTCTTGTAGAGGTGGGCTTGTCTGCAGGAAAAGGAGCTGCCTCTGTCTTGTGGGCCACAGCAAAGCCGGGGTGAGATAAATGGGGCTGTGATGGAAGTGGGTTACCTCTAGGGGAGGTGTTTTTGGAAAATGCACTTACTGTGGGAAAATATAACTAGATTGGTTTTGGTGAAAAAACACATTGTTTTCAGTTTAAAGCTGCTTTGGTGCTCTGCTGAGCTGGGAGTATCTGTTTTAAGGCTCTCTTTTATTGGAGAGAACTGAGGCACGTCAACGCCTCTCTGGTGCCACCATGAATAAGAGAAAAGCCCATTTGTGTCACACCATACTTACATAATGGATAGGATTTAAAATGAGTTTTATAATGGATGAAAATTGTGTGACAATCTTTGTTTCTCTCCACCCCTAATGGCATTATCTCTGCCGTGAGGTCAGCTCAGTGTGCTGATGGAACAGTCCTGTGGTCGTGAAGACTCGCGTGAACTTCAGGGCTGTACCATGCGGTTTGTCACCGCGTCCTCCCCTCCCAGGTCACCCACCCTCACTGCCCTCCTGGTCCCTTCCCTTCAGATCCACCGTGCCTGGGTGACTGCCGAGGAGTTTTGTGACGGGCTGGATGGTTAGAAAGAAGGTGATTTTAATCTGATGTCTTCATTTGAGTTAAGTTCTGGAGAGAGAAGGGGGTCACACCCCCAAGCCAGGGGACGCTTTTGACATGCACTGAGTTTTGGAGATGGTGACCCCAAATGGTTCAATTTCACACCAGTCTTGTGGAGCGAGTGGCTTCTCTGGGCACGGGGGACAAGACAGCCCTGCTGACCACCCGTCTGCTCAAGCACTTCTCTCCGGTTGCCTGAACTTGGGTTCCCATGTTTACAAGGACCTGTTTAACCCACCGGCAGGACCCGCGGGCATCCCCACTGCTGGTGCCCAGGCAGAGCAGTGCCTCTCGTGTGATGCAGGCACACGAGAGCCCACCTTGTGGGACAGCAGCTTCCCTGGCGTTACTGGCAGTGAAGGCAAACTCGGCTTACAGCTGGTACGGTATCAGCTGCCCCAGTGACTGCCAACCAGCGTTAAAAATGTTTTGCTGTTAATCTGAATTTGCCTGGTTTTAACAGCCATCTCCCTGATCTTTCTATTTCTTACAGCACGATGCTGAACCCTCTCCAATTCGTCAACATCCTTGGAAGAGTGCTGTAAAATTTTAAAGCACTGCCTAAATCACAGCCCTGCTTTGTGGCATGCAAGCCAAGTCATCCATCCCCCGTTTTGCACTGTGCTGAGCTCAAAACCTAATAAATAACGTTAATCATAGCATCCATTTCCTCCTCAGGGAGCGGCTGGTAAATGGTTATTAATGCAGTGATAAATTCTTATGTTTCTTTTCCAGTCCTGGCAGTAACGGCTGGTTCTGTCTCATGATTTTCAGGAAGACCAGTGCCCACATCTGCTCTTTTACTGCAGGTTTGTTCATTCACATTTTCCCGACGGCTGCAGGTCTCACAGCCCCGCTGTTTCCCTGCCCACATCTCTTCCCAGAAGTGTGAAATCGATCCAAGGTGAGCCGTGCGGCCGCGGCGGCGTTTGGCACCCCGACCCTGGGGGCTGCACTGCCCCCCCCGTGCTCATGTCCCACTCTGAGTAAAACGGGGATTAAAATATTTGTCTTATAATTGAGGTGCAAATTTCGCCCTTTTGAAGCCTGGGGTGCTGGATACGACACAGGGTGTCATCCGAATTCCCAGATATCTTTAAAAACTGGGAAAGCACCTCCAGAGCGAGCGGTCGGCTCAGCCGCTGTGTGCCCGGGGGCTCCTTGCGGTGCCCCCCCGGACGGCAGCGCTGGGCACGACCCAGTGCCCGGGCACATGCCCATGTCTGTCACAGAGCGGCTGCCTCCGTGCTGCCCTGCCCGCGGATCCGCTTCTCGCAGACAGCTGGGTATTTATGGGGTTTATATTTACCCTGCAGTTGTGCCGTTTTGGTGTTTATCCACCAGTTTCTATTGTTTTTCCTTTTGTGGGAGTTTTCCTCTGCGTGCGAGCCAAGGCGTACGGGGAGGAAAATGTTTGTAGGCACGTAAGTACCTTTGGGAGTGACATTAAGCATATGGATGACACGCTCCCAAATTTGGTTAGAGACAGATCCAGCCGCCGAGGCTGAGCTCCTCTCTTCAGAACGTGTAATTTGGCCAAAGAGATAACAAATTGCGGTAACACAGGGAATACACAGCAAGCCCAGGCAGCAAGGTTTTCACTGGTAATTTTCAAAGCTGTGCTAACACATACGTGTCATCTCAAGCAGCGAGCCCAACGTGAAGGCAATCCTGTTATTTCTGTTCTGGAAAGCATCCAGTGCCCTCTGAGCCATCTGAAAAAGCAGCGTAGCTCGGTCACGGGTGGCGTGTGTCAGCGCATGCAGCGCGAATGTTGCTGACTTTGCAATCAGCAAAAACATAACGAGCTCCTTCTACCACGGGCACGTCATGCTCTTCCCGGGAAGCGGCCGTGCCCGCCACCCGCTCTATCGACTGCGCTGCGGGAACCTGTGATGGAGACGTGCGTGGGACCAGGCTGCCTCCACCGAGAGGGGAAGAGGCTCAGCGAGTCGCTGAGAAGCTGCCTCAGTTTATGACTCGTTAGCTGGCAAAGCACCCTGCAGCTCCCTGTTCCTCCTTGCGCTGCAGAACTGCTGTTACTGGAATAGTGTGGAGGTAGCCCAGGGCCAGGCACAGAAAGGCTGTTCCATTGTGGCTGTGCGGATCTAGAAAGCCTAAAGTTCCAGCTACGTGTGGTGGGCCCGTAAATCCCCTCTTGCCCGCTGCCGTCAGCGTGCCTGGGTGCCGCGGGAGCCTTGGCTGATACCGGCACAATCCCCTCCATCCCAGTCTCCCTCTGGGTTTCCTCCGTGCCCGATCCTCCTCCCCTTCTCCCCTCCTGCCGCTGCTGCACAGGAGACTCAAATATGGTCACAGAGAGCCCTGCGAGGCAACACGGCGCGCTGGCGGCCGGAGGGCCGAGACCGAGGGCTGTTTGCAGACCAACACGAAAACAGCTCCACGCAGCCCCGCGCCGAGGTGACGGCCACAGGAGCACCGACCCCGAGCTCCTCCGGCCACGTCCCGCGGGCTCCTAAGCAGAGCCTGGCGCGACTGCCCGGTGCTTTCTGCCATGCACTGGTGGGTGGTCACCTACCTCCTGGCAGGGAAATCGGCCCACAGCCCTTCTCTTTGGGACCTTGCTCCTGCATAAAAATCCGCTTTATACAGAGTCGCCATAGCCCGAAATGAGCCGCTTCGCAGGAGGCGTTATATTTCTCCACCCTGGGGCTCAGCACGGCCCAGTGGTCAGTCACTACGGCTGCGAACAGCAGGGAGATGCCAACCAGGATCACGGAGAACGTCAGCCGGACCTTCAGGGGTTTGTTCTCGTCCATCCCGCTCCAGCCCGGGGTTCTCGGCGGCGGGTGAACCGTGAGGTCTCCCCAAATCCTGGCGCATCCGAGCCCTTGGCAAACGTCAGGGCGCGGGCGGCCGCCGACAGCTGCTGGGCTGTGTCAGCCCGGAGGCTGTTGGTGCACGTCAGGAGGGCAGCGCCCGGCAGAGCTCAGCTTTCCGCCCGTCCCACCGGGTTTGTTTTGGATTCCCAGGAGCCGGGCGGGCACTCGCTCGGAGCCGCTCCGGCCGCCGCTCCAGGGCTCTAATCTCTTGACTTGCAGCATGCCCAGAAATAGGCATTAATAGGACGATTAACTTTTCAGCGAGGTTATAAAAACATCTGTGTTTATAATAGTGTTGGGCCAGAGCTCAGTCACGTCCCAAACAGTTTAACAGCCCCGGAGCCCTCACGCCGCAGCCCACGCCTTCGGCTGGCGGCTGCCGCTGCGAGGGGTTCAGAGCTGGACGGCCCTCCGGAGCCGAGCGCCGCGCCACGAAGGAAGGGGCAAAAGGAGCAAATTACTTACTTTATTGTTTATTTTTATGGTAAGTATTTTTCAATTAACCTCAAGTACTCTGAGTAGTCTTTTGTCAAATGCAAAGCCTCTCAAGGGCTCGCTCTCCCATCGCCCGGGCTCTCCCTGCTGCGTACAGTAACTCCAGGAGCCTCCTGGCAGATCCTTTCCTGCTTTTGGGAGCGACTTCTGTCACCCTGAACTCAGGTTGCCAGGGCTGGGGCCGACCTCCCTCGTTCCGTTTGCTATTTCAGCTGCCTGTAAAGCTAATTTGATGCTAATGTCAACGCAGAGGCCACTGTGGAGATGCCATTACTGTTGCGATGTCAAGCTGAGGAGGTGACAGTACCTGAATGTCAAAAGAATGGTTAAAAAAAGCGCCTGTGGAAAGCTGCAAATATCCTGTTATCATGCCAAGATAATGTCAAAGCTACTCTGGTCCTGTTTTATGAACACCCCAATTTGATGTCAAAATAAAGGTGCAGAGGTGTCAGCTTAAAGTAATGAGGACAATTTGAAGCGAGGAGTTAAGGTGAAAGGAGACTGTGGGAAAGGCAGATAAAATGAAGAATGTTAAAAAAATATTGATCCAAAATAACTGTAATTGAACTATGACTTAAAAGGTTAACGTTGCTTTGCTTGATGCGTGACAGGGACACCCCCGGGAGCAGGGTGACACCCCTGAACCCAGTACAGCTTCTGGTGCCCCAGTCCTGCCGGGGAGGTGGGAGCCGTGGGAAGGAGCAAAGGTACGTGGTGCAACATCAGAGGGGAAGGGGACCAAGGAGGGCCCTGGGGACATGGGGCAAGGCAGGGACCAGAGACTGTGGGCACATCTCCAGGAAGATGCTCACAGCCCTGTGCAGGACAGCGAAATGCCAGGTTGGGGCTGGGAGAAATATTAGAGGCTTAAATTTAAACCAGAACCAAGAGTTCTCATGGAAGTGGAAAAGCCTGGAGGGAACAGACCTTAAACCAGAAAAGGAATGCATTAAAATGTGATGCCTTTTCTTCTGAAGTAGTCTCGAAGAAGAAACTAGACGTCTGCTAGACATTAGTTGATCTTAGGAACCGCAACCTGACTCGGCTTCCTTGATGCTACAAACTCCACCAAGAGTCGAGTGTAAGAAAGTGAATGTGTTTGCAAACATGGGCACAAAGCAAGGTTCTGGTTGCTGAGGAAGCAAGTGCTAACGGTCGTGCTTCAGACTAACTACAATGACAAGGACTGCAGGGTGGGAAAACTCATTAATTTTTTTGCTGGTGTTGGTCTGTGCCTCTTCCAGCGCTGGCAAGAATGATGCTTTTTATTCTCATTCAGGTCCTCCGATCCGGACAAGTTCCTCAGGGTTTGGTTTTGTTTGGAGTTTCCTCATAACACCCAGGAAACCACTTCTGTCCCAGTGTGGAGATGGTCGGATCCGTGGGTCAGGTCAGCATCTGATGAGCAGAAGCCAAACTGATTTCTGGAGGAGCAGAGGACGGCAGGAAGGCCCCAGAATTTTCTGCACATCCAGAAGACTCTGGTACCCAATCCTCTAGGAAGGGTTCCTGCAGTGTCCCTCTGGGAGCTGGCAAGTATTCACATTTAAAAATCAATATCACATGAAATATAAACAGACTATTAATGAGAACCTGTTGGGAAGCAGGGAGGGTTGCAATTAGTTGCACTTTAGCAGCAGTGAGTGAGACACAATTATGTTTCCTGCTGGAGGAAATGCTAAAGGAGGTGTCTGAAGACCAACTGTTGTGCTGTTTTTCCCCAGCAGAGGGGTTGGCCTGCCTCTGCTCCCCACCTCTTACACTTCTCTGTCCTTCTTCCAGACCAGCCTCACTGTTTACCACAAGCAGGTGAAACGAATCCTGCAGCTCCCTGCTTGCAGAACCATGTTTGGCAGAAGACCCTTCCCAGGTGAGAATAACCCAGGACACAGATGGCACCTGCTCTGCTCTCAGCTCAAATGCCTTTCCAGCAAACAGCTTTCTTCCAACGGGAGCTCCTTGGCAGTGTTTGAGCTCCTGAGCCTGCGTTGCCCCACCGCGGTGAGACCACCGTGGTCCTGGCTGGCTCTGCACAGCTGGTACCCCCCAAAAGCTCTGGGGCTGCGGTCCTGACACCACTGAGGGCAAGAGCACAGCGTGTCCCCATTTTGGTTGGTTTTTTTTNTCGGGCTGGCAGCGCCGGACACGGCTGCCCTGTGCGCAGCCCCGGGGGTGGCCGTGCCCCCGCTGCCACACGGCTCAGCTCCCGCGCCCGCCCCTGCCCACGCCGACCGGGTGCCTTTTGGGAAAGCGCGGTGTAGGACCAGCTGTTCCACAGACAGGGCACGCCTCGTTCCCTCTTATTTTCGGCAGCCCCCGTGTTTGTTAGTTCTCTCATTCTGAGGAAGCGCCACCTCCTCCTTGCTGGGCTCTTTCGTTCTGAAGCCTTTGCTTGCCCCTCCAGCAGCATCACTCCCTGACCCCCCTCTTCCCAGCTGGGAGCCCCAGACGGGCCGTTTACCCACAGAACTGCTCGGCAACGTGGGAAGAGCCTTTCCTTATTTCAGTTCAAGGAAACCGGCTTTGGGCTTGAGCTTTAAAAGTCTTGGCTGCCGGGAGGCATTTGAAAAGACGAGTCTCCTGCCTCCCTCCAGACGTGGCAGCTGACCGCTGGTGCGGGGAGGGGCGGTACGCGGGCAGTCTTCATCTGCAGAGACCATCTGGAGCCTTAGGAACCGGGAAGGTAACGTTAAAGGAGCTACTTGAAGAATAAATACTGTCTCTGATGCAGGGAGCGGCGAGAGGCTGCCAGCGGCCGGGGCCGCGCACACGCTGGGGTAGGAGCAAGGCTTTCAGGGGGCTCTGGCTTCTGGGGTCGAGCTTTCTTCGTGCAAAACCAACAAGAGCAGGGAGAGGAGGAAGCCTGGAAGTAAATGCACACAAAACCTCGAAAGGTGGAGGCAAAGCATGGGCTCGGGGTTAGGACTCCAGAAGACACTGGCTTGTCTGTGCTGCGGGTGCCCTGCGGTGCCTCTGGCCAACGTGCCAGCCTGAGGCCGGGCTCCTAAACCAGAGGGTCTCGCACAGGCTCAGTTCAAGCTGGAAAATGGGTTTTTCTTAGTTTCCTACCCAAATGCCTGGAAATGTTGTGAAGGGAGCTTATCTTGGAGAGATTTTGGGTGACCACAAGAATATTTTTTTTTTCCTGTGATATGTTGACTTCCAGTAACATCCCCAGCTGCCATCAAAAGAGGTAGAAACGTAAAAATAAAAAGAGAAATCTCAGCTCAGAGAATCTGGAAGTTCAAAGTCTATATTCCTTTCTCCACACAAAAATGAATACATTTAAAATGGTTTATTTAAAAAGCCAGGATTAAGTACATTATACATGGTTGTGGTTATACCAGTAGAACCGAAGCACAGTGGAAATAACACCTCAGAACTGCAGACAGAAACGTAACCTCAAGGGACGTGATATATTAGCCCTTGTGGAGATGTGACCCATACAGAAAGGAAAGGAAATATTAAAATACTTTATGGTTGGATGTATAGACAGATGAAGCGATTTCTCATTTTACTCCCATTGTGGATGAGAAACTAGGTAGTTTCTCTGATATACCTGAAACTTTGTTTCTCAGAAAATCGAATCTGATTCAAGAATCCTTTTTTTCCCCCAGGTCTGCTCTTACAGTATGTTATGGGATAATACCCAAAGACCGATTGTTGTTACTGATCTGATGGTGATTTCTACAGGCCTTATTGAGAAATGGGGGCTATTTTTTTTTCATTGCTGTCCAGGGGAACCAGAGAGATGTGGAAGAACAGATGATTTTATTTTTTTCTAACTGTTACTGAGTGGTTTCAGAGTCCAAGCACAACCTGATTCTGTTCAGACAGCTCAGCCATGGAGCAAGACTCTTCGTGGGCCAGAATGCTGCGACGTTTTCACTTTTGTCAGAATCAAAGTTTTCCACTGGAAAAGACTGATTTCAGGAGAATTTTTTAAAACTGAAATTTTAAACTGAAACCACATTTTTTCTCTTCTTTGGCTGGACAAATTGCTGCTCTGACATTTGACAGACCATGAGGTTTAAATCGCAGCCCCCATTCTCCTACAGGATGGAGGCCCCGGTCTCTTCTGTCTCCCTTCATCTTTGCTCCCTGCCCAGACCCCGCATCCCGTGAGCATCCCATCAACATTGCCCCATCCAGGGCATCCGCTTTTCCGGGGTTCCTGCTGGAGACGGGGCAGATGCTCTGGGGATGGAGGCTCTGGAAAAAGAAGAACATCTCTTTTTTTACCAACATGGTGTAAAAGTACTGGACGTGCTTCTGCAGGTACGGTCTGGGCTCCAGAAAAGCTTTGGACTTTGGCTGGAACCAGGCGGTTGGTTTTAAACACGTTCACCGGAGAAGGACAATTAAGAGAACAAAACCAATGGGCAAAGCAAACCTCACACTGTCAACTTCCAGTTCAACATACGTGAGTTCAGAAAAACAGCCTATATCTAACGCCTGGGTTTAAAGGAATGGTTTTATTCTTTATTACAGTAAACACTGATGAGGACTTATTTCTAACTATTAGTTTATTAACACAGTGGGAAACAAATAGTCCTGGGAAATTGCACTTGAAAAATACATTGACTATAATTAGATGTAAATTAATTAGCACTTAGTATGACACACTAATGAGACAGAAGGTTTTTTTTTTTCATTGCAAACTTCTACTTCTATCATAGCTAATCAAAGATTTTAATATTACGAAGTCTCAAAAAGTAGGAAATAATTTATTGTTTGAAAGCATAAAGATTCTTGTAAAAAAAACCTTTCATCAAGAACTTTAATAATTTTAGAACTCTTTTACGTTGTCCTAGCCGAAAAGTAGGTAAAAAAAGTTTTCTTGTCTGCCTCTGTTTGAACTTTTTTAAAAAGCTTGTGTAGTATCGTTTTCCATAGTGTGTTGATACAGAAAGTAGCACATTTTCTACTTGAAAATTGTTCCCGTCACTCCATCCGCTTTAGCAAACTTTTAGAAGTTTGAAAAAGGATCCCAGCAGAGTTTTAACCTGAATGAAAACTCTTAATAAGCAGGGATGAAGACTCCATCCCACCTCTGCCAAAAGGATGCTGCTGCTCTGCCAGGCTGAGGGCTAAGCAGACCTTAACAGGGACCAGGGGAAGACTTTGCTTAAAAATGGGAATTGTGTCTTGGTTCTTGCAAGGAGAGAGGTTTAGGCAGGGCTCATTTGGGTGGGGGGGGAAGGGGGTTCAATTTGTTTTTTGGGATGTTAAGGCAGCTCCTCCAGGGTTTTCCCAGAGAACTTGGTTCTACCAGCTGAAAGCCTCATATCCAACCACCACAGAGCCACTGGTGCTGTGGCCATCCCAGCATAAATTAAGACTAAAGAGGTTTTAGCAGTTTGGCTGAAATCTCCCACCATCAATAAGCCAAATCATGATTTTTCTCTTGTCATCACTTCTCTAGTCTTCTGGTTGCAGAGATTTTCTGGGCAAAGACGACAGCTGTATCCAAAGGCATCTACAGGAGTTAGATGCTCCTCTCTCACTGAACCTAATTAATCCAAGGGGAATTGGGCACCTCATTCTCATATGGCTTGGTCGAGTGGTCATTAAAACCAACGTGAGTACTATTAAATTAAATTACCTTTGAGTCAGGGCCTCGAGCTTTGAGATTGCAAGCCTAAGTGTAAAAAACAAAAGGAATTTGAAAGAAAAAAATATTTCAGACTTTTAAAGAAACATAGAGAAGAAGCAAAGGGTCCAAATTAGTTCCCCCTTTAGGCAATGCATAGAGTTTTCTGTGGGCTCTCTGCAGGCAAGTAGATTCACCATTACAAAATAAATTAAATTATATCAAACCACCATTTCCACCTAAAAGCAACTATACCTTGCACCATGCGGCACTTATTCATAATAAAAAGAGTTTAATAAATATCTCATAAACGGTGATTATTTTTGTTCAATTTTAAAAAATACAAAGTTGTCATCCGTTCTGTTAGCACTCAGTCCCCGTTGCTGCAGGAAGTTTTGCTAGTCCGAACGCATTGGCTTCTTGCTTTCTTACGCACGTCGCTTGGATATCTTAGTTTCCAGTAGCGTTAGTGTTGCACTTGTGAAGCAGTAAGAAGAGGAATGCAGTTGCAGGGAGCCGGCGGCTTGGCCACCCTGGCCCGGCTCTGCCGCTCGCTCTCGCTACGCCTGGTCTATAGGGGCTCCTGACAGACAGCACTCAGCACCTTGCCGGATCAGGCACTAGGGCTAGTCGGAATGAGAATTCAAGTTTTCTAAATGTTAGGCAAGAAATGATATTTGCAAATATGCTCAAGTCCCACCTATCTTAACCCTCCCCTTTCCAGGTGTTTCCAATGCACCCACCCTCTTCTCCCCCACCTGCACTGCCCGGAGGCCCACCTAACACCCAGAAACGGGAGACCCCCTTACTCCCACCAGGGAGTCTGTAGCGCTCATTCTGTGGGTGCTCTACAGTTTCAGTAGCACAGGTCAGTTTTAGAAAGTGTTGCCTTCAAAAATATTTTCTTTTTTTCCTTTTTTTCCTTCTCTTTTTTT